>JASTWQ010000128.1:0-534428 GCA_035220615.1 Leptothorax acervorum | reverse complement strand
AGACACGCGTTTTCACTTACGGTCATCCATCGGTATCATCGCTAACAATACGCCACATTTATCTAATCAGTATGTTATTTTTGTCGGTTCCGTGCACCGTAGATTGCCTCGCAGTCACGCCTAATAAGAAGAAAATCGCACAGGTTATAATGGTTTAAAACGTCCGACAAACGCTTATCGCCCGGTGGATATTTCGGGCAACGACATTTGGAAAAAAGAATCTTTTGTTCGACTTTCTTCGTCTACAGTGCTGGAGCTGACAGACAGACACCTCAGAATTAGAAGCTATTTATTGGTTTAAGAGTTTGGCAAACTCTGCCTAAGAAATTTTTCGGACTTTCTTTCATTCTTATATATATAAAAAAAAAATACAGCCAGCCTTGATCGACACCGCGAACTGTTTAGCGATTGAAGTTTTTAGGAGCACAACCATAGCTTCAGCATTATCGATCCAGCCTTGAACCGTGACACCTGCACGAGGAACGCGTAATTGACGATTTGTGTGCGTTAAAAGTCGATCGTGTTTTCCGTTTGCGCGTCGTGTTCACGCGCGATATGTTAATTTTACGTTTCGTCGCGAATAGTTATTTTCACGAGAAATTTTACATTACACAATCGTAGTTCTATCATAATATTAAATATTTACAGATGCTGTTTTTAACATTATATTAATAACATAATATATTTTCATAAATACGTATAAAATTAAAATAATTAATAGTTATTATGAGAAGAATGTTAAATATTTAAGGCATTTTATATAAAATTTAAAAGTATTTAATATATTGACATTTTACGATAAAAAATACATTTGTTTCCACGCGAAAATATATACCACAAAATAATATGTAATATGTATATCGAAATCAAATTTTCTTTTCTATATGCTGTCATTTAAAAGAATTATGATTATATATATATACAGACACGTATTATATATATATATATATATATATATATATATATATATATATGTTACCCAATCATCCAATGTACTCAACGGCGGGAGATAAAAGAATATCAATGTTTCGATAAACAAAGACAATGACGCACGTCAGCCGCGAGCTATTTCCCTAATTTCCTAATTTCTTGTCCGAGATTCGGCTCCGAAATCGATGTCACTTTCTTACCGTGCCATTCTCCTCCTTCATGAGCTGCCAGTCCATGACGTTCGTGGTTGGCGGGTACATAGAGTACATCGTGTAGCTATGATCCTCGATGATATTGTCGTAATAGCCGGCGCCGGGCACTCGTTGCGTCATCTTGCGCTTCAGCTAACTTCACTCGGAATTCGGAATAAACGCGCGCTTTCGACTTTCGAGTTCGAGAGGATTTCGAGATCGGAGTATTCAAATGATCGAGAGAAAGGACTTGTCACTCGCGGGGAGGCAAGATTGTCTCACCGCGAAAAGAAGTGGTTTTAACGCGACGACAGATTCAACACTGTCACAAAAGTATCGGTATCGACGCGCTTCTAATCACTCTACTCCGTACCACACATGCCTATGTACATTTGTCGACTGAGCGCCCGCCAACGTGACCAAGTAACTATATAGAAAACCAGCCGACCGTGCGTCGCCGCCGCCGCCGCCGACGCCACCGCTTCCCCCACCGCGTCGCATACGGGCGCGCTCCCCGTGACGTCACCGCCATCTTGATCGCTGATTCGCGCGATAGCGGCCGCGGCCAATCGACGCGGTCCGCAGCCTCGCGCGTCGTTTGCTCGTTCCCGAGTTCCGACGACGACGATTTCACGGAATTGGGGGAACGCACGGAGAACCAGGTCCCCTTTTCCAGGTAGCGCGCACAGATCCGCTCCGCGCTAACTTGCATAATCCGATAAAATCGATCCACACACGGCGAGGGTGATCGAGGGGGATTTTCGTCAGCATGCCGGAAGCGTGCAAATTGCGATCCGCGACACATTCAGGATGTGCGCTGAAGTCAGCGAAATTGGTTGAATCGATGTGTCCGAGGGTGATCAAAAATATTAAGGTCTCGATGTTGCGAGACGAAAAATATCAAGCATTGGCAACAACTTTTAAAATTTCTCTGTTCTAACATCGAAAGATTCAACTTTTTTCTCCATCGGAAATTTTGTTGATTATTTGATTATTGACTGTGTTATCCTCGGACACGCGTTCGGCACGCACAAACGTGCGCGATAATATACCTACTTCCAACGTCACACGAAATAACGTTACATGAGTAGCAATGACTCACTATTGACGTTGATTGCCATTTTTTTTAAATAGACGTGCGAATATATTATATAGCAGAAACTGTCTTCGACAATAACGATCCGCTACGTACACAATTTCCATCCCTCTCTTTCTCTTTTTTTTTCCTTTGTTTTCTGCCGCGTTTCAGGATCACATATAGTACTTTCCGCGTGCAATGAACTCTTGTGAGCGCGAAAAGGTATGCGTTGTCCATTGCGGTTGCAGATTTAATGCGACTTAATTTACAAGCTGTTCGCTGGATATTTGCCGAAGGAATTATACACATTCGTTCTTGGAATTACAAACTGCAGCGGGAAACGGCAGGAGCAAGAAATTATTTATCCGCGGCAACATACCGCCAGATCTGTTTGTGCAACACCCGGCAACAACCAAATAGGTACTCTTACGCTGCAGCGGTAAACGAAGAGCAGTATGTTTGCGGCGCGGCGGATCGAGCGGGACGGATTGGAAACATCCGTAATGTTTCCACGTACATATTCTCCGAATTGTTAATTTAATTATTCCCTTAACACACACACACACAAACGTGAGACTACTACATAGAATAACAAAATCACACGTGTACGCACGTATTTTTGCTAACATAAAATTTTTCCTACTGTCGCAAAAATTAACGCTTCTTTAATTTACCGACTAAGACGAACTATATTTTTCTATAACTGGATATTTAATTAAAATGTGATAGCCATAGGATTTTCCCTAAACAAGATATAAAATCTATTCTTCTTTGCCAATTCAATTCAACTTGCCTGTCTGAAAATATTTGATAATAAACCCTAAAATTGTAAAGTCCTCGTTACCTATACAATAATTAATTATATATGAAATTACTGTTCCCATAAAACATTATTATAACTGGAAGTTATATTTATAATTAAATTTTTTATTTGTAAATTAAAAAATTACATGCAAATTGAGATGAGAATTTTCGTCTTTGAAATATAATATCTTCGTAGAAAAATATTTCAAGCAAAAAGAAATGTTTTATATGCTTTTCAAATGGATTCTAGATAAGATACTCGATAAGAATATTCCAATTTGTTTAGAAAGTGATACGTCCATCGATTAAAGGATTTATAATCGATAAACAATATAAACACTATGTTTGCTAACGTTTCCTCAAGAAAAAGTGATCACATCGTATATTCTGAAATATTATCTAATATTTTCAAAATTAACATTTTAATACTTTGAGACATTAAAGCATTATTTTTGGAAAATTATTTGGGTCAAATAACTTGAATATGTTTTTGTTTTGAAAATATCGTGATCAATTAATTTAATAAACTGTTTTAACAAATAATAGCGTCAACAAATTTTTCGAATTACTAATTATTTTACAGTTACACAAAAAATTTATTTTTTCTGATTGCATTTTAATGGCTCTGAATGAAATCTAAGGTTTTTTATAGCCTGCTATAACGCTATTATTGCCGTATTATTAACCCAACATTTAAAAATAAAAACGTTAGAAAGTTTTTGAAAGTGGAAAAAGAGAATTTATTACAAAACTACCAGTATAAAAAAATCGAAAGCATTGTTTGCCTAAGTTAACTAATGCTCTTCGTCAATTATTTGGTTATTCGATAATTTAGAATTATTTATACAGTTTGTATCGGCTAAGTCATCATATGTTCAAAAACATGTAATTAATTGATATATTATACTTATGTTGGAATTTTCTTAATAGCATTCACATATATTTTTAAAAAATATATATATCATTCCACATTTATCATTAAAAATGCACATAGCACGAATTTTCAATCATTATTAGTTTGTTTCGCCAAACGAAAAATTTATTTTTTCAGGCGATGTGATAGCCAAAGACATTTCTTAACGAGCATAACGGAGTAACGAGAAGATCGGCGAGCACTAGAGGATCCAGCTTTGTTCGCGCGACAAAGAGATATTTTAATGAGGAGGGAGGTTGCAGCTTATCCGGCCGAGCTGTAATGCGCGCTGTAGGACGTTGTTGTGCGCGGCATCACAAACGCCGAATTTCGTACGAAGAAAAAAAAGCGGAAGTTTTAATCGGTCATCACCCGGGAAAGTTCTGTAGGCATTTTCAATATCCAAGAGGACAATGGAAAATAAATTAAAGGCCGCGTGAATCATCCAGTTTCTTTGTACGATGTGCGTGCCTGTACTTTAAGCGCGTGCCGCGAAGAAAAATATACAGCTGGTTCACTTTATGACCGTGCGTATGCGATCATTTATTTACTCGTCATTCGAGTCATCAATTTTTGTATTTTTCTCACAGGAAGAAGCGAGATCTTCTATGCGAATTTGCCGAATTTTATAAAATAATTATGTAACTTCGAATGCCAGAAACTAAAGGGAGAAACTTAATAGGCCTAACAGCCAGATGTACTTTCGCTCCTGATCATTATAAGTAATATTTGCATTTTATCGGTCGGTTTCTTCGTATAACGAACCCTTCCATTATTAGAGGGAAAGATAATTAGGTGACAACAGCTGGCTCGGGAGTTCCTATCTGGCAGCATAAGCGTTATACTGCGCAGCAGTAGAATATAATTCGTGTCGCGCGCGCCAAACGCGTGTGCGTGCATGCATGGGTGCGTGCGTGCTCATTGCACGCGTGTTTTTAAATGGTCGAGCCGTCACGAGACGGCCACGGCGGCGGCACTTTATAAAACAGCTGTTGGAGGCGGCCGAAGCCACACCGGACGAAATGCTAGCTAGATCAATACCACCGCCATGCTTCTTACACGCGGAGAATACATTGGATGTCCTCGAATTACAACAGAACGGTGAAGAATTATTTCTTGCAAAATTTCAAGTGTTATCTCATCGAAGATATCGAAGAAGATTTTATCCTAACTTTTAAATCTCTTTCCTAACATTCAAAATGTGAAACATCGTTATTCTAATTTCTTACATCCGCCTCTATAATTGCCTCGAAAGAAATTTTTCTGAAGCACAGTCCATTTTTAAATTGGACGGCGGATAATGTTGCGACATCCGTCTGTACTTCTGATACTTAACTCACAAAAGCTCCTCGTTTTCGATGATTTATGACAGAACTGTCAAATGTGTGACGTTACTCGGACCATGTGAAAGAACGAGCAAAAAATCGTAAGGAGAAACCTAAGCGTTCTAGTTAAACAGTCCTGATTTATGGTTATAGAAAACGATTAGTGCTTCGACACTTTCGCTAATTTTGAAGTTCCCAGAAATAACGGTAGTGGTGTACTTCCAGTCAATTTTGGGATATCCTATATAAAGAGGAGACAGACGCACCGGCACTAAATCCTTGTCGATGCCATAGAGATATTGTCCGTCGCGACGAAGAGAATTTTCTACTTCCTGTCTGCATCTATAAATATAGGGGAAAGTGGGGCACGTTGAGACACCTAAATTCAACTCGTTGTATTTTTTTAAATATTTATGCTAAAATTCTTTTCAAATTGATTTCCAGCACAGATTTACTTAAATTTTAAAATTTTAATAAGTTTATTGGTTTAGCGTGCTTTACTTCCTAAATAATTAAAAAAAAATTCAATTTTCGAAAAATAACCTGCCCCACTAATGGGGCAGGTTGAGACACCCAGTGAGGAAGGTTGAGACAGTGTGCGGCACAATAAAACACATCAATAATTTGTGTTATGACTTATTTGTGAATATATAGGTATTAGATAGAAACAATATTAGAACGTAAAAAAATTAAAACAAATAATTTTAAAAAACAAAGAAAAACCTTTTACTTGAGGTTTTTCCCGTTGTCTGACCATCTTTAATAAGCAACAAATCTAAAACAAGAAACAACTTTTTAAAATACAGTTATTTTTAAAGATCTCATTTTGCTCCAAAAAGTTTTGCGTCTCAACCTGCTTCATAATTATTTGTCTCAAGGTGCCCCAACAGCAGTTTTGAAAGCTAACAAAGCTAACCCGAACTAAATTGATTACTGTGCAAAAACACAAACTGTGGAAATTAAACACAACTATATAGGCTATCATTCAGTAATAAATCTAAAATCTCCACAATCATAATAAATTAATTCAGTTTACCTTAACAAACTAAAATTTACTTTTAATACTCAAAAACACTTATCTTTCGCTCACAACAAAACAATGCAATCTGACTGCAAAAACTAGTTATGTTACCTCCTGGATAAACAAGGCATGCAGTGATGATAGTGCAGCCCACCTAAAAAATCCCCTTCCCCTCCAAACAGCAATGTCTCAACGTGCCCCGTGTCTCAACCTGCTCCACTTTCCCTATACACATACCACGCCGACGTGAAAAATTATTACGGCACGAATAGGCTCGATTACTGTTATTATTAAATAAGTATACGTTTAATGGAGCGATAATGACGCGATTGACGAACCGTTTAATAAATACTATTCTGTACAGAACGTTTTAAAGTTTAAACGAACATTTTCTGTATTGTAGACATTGAGGAATAAATTTAAAAAAGAATGGCGATTATTTCCACATGCTAATAAGAAAAATGCGTTATAATAAGTTATAATAAAGTTAATCTCTTATCGAGTTCCAATGTGCATAATTTGTAAAGTCATGAAAAATCACATTTATAGAAAATTTTTATAACATAATAAACACCCACTTGTCTGAAATATAAGATACAATAACTAAGATTGCTATTTACTATTGAGTAAAGATAAACAATGTTAAAAATCCAATTTAAAGGCCAACACAAGAATAAACCGTGAATACGTGCGATAAAATGACAATGTTTTGAACTTTAAACAGTTCTTTCAAAGTTTGATTCACTGTGCATACAACAGACTCCTCTCATAGAGACCGGTTTCGACCTTTATTAAGATCCTCATCAATCTACAGTAAACCTATAGAGTAAACTAAAAATTCTTTTTTTGAATTAAAGATTCTTAAATTTAACGAAAGAAAATGTATCTGTCACGAAAAACCTATCTATAGGTATAGGTAACAAAAATATTATCTCAGGTTTCGAATGTTTTATATATTCTTATTTAAACAACTCGATGAAATTTTAAGAATCCGATTATTTATGTGCCTAAAAAATCACAAAAAACAAACATTCTATTCTGCGGTTCAAGATCAAAGTCGCTCATTCGTATAGTGGCGAGATTGATCATCGAACCGCACTGTGTCGTTGACACGTTATTTATAAGCCGCAGTTTGCGATCTGCGGAATAGCTCGGGGAAGAGAAAATTAATCGTCTCGCGTTTTAAAGTTCGCGCGAAGACTCATTAGCAAGCGCGAACACTCGACGATCTCGAGAGATCATTGATCTCTCCCGATCGGTGAATGGACGCGGTAATACGAGAGATAACGTCCGATTGGATAATTCCGTAGTAACTCGATAGTTTACTGACGGTGCACGTGGTATGCACCTTAAAAGGACACCTATGCAGGACCGGAATGAAAGTTGTCTTTTATCTAATGTACGCAGGGGCGTTTAATTTATTTGTGGGCTTCACGCGTGGAGTAAAGTAGGTTCTACTAGAATACAGGGTTCGTGTAGTAATTATCCAATAACTAAATGTACTTAATAACGTCTATTGCATTTCAGGATTCTTCCTTTTTAAGAAAATTGTTATACTTTTCGAAAACCAAAGTCTGACAAATATCTGTCGCTTCATGATAGACCTTTCGCGGAAGTTTAAATAAAACTGCGTGTATCTCTATAGTTATTATTATCGCACATTGTGACGCATAATTAGATGCAGTTCACTTGATAACGTGTCGCGCCGGTGATATTTTCGCGCGGCTCATTCGCAGCGACCGAAAATGTGTTTTTCATTCGAACTCGAGCAGTTCGGTTTATAGCGATGACGGCACGCGCTTTGTAAATTTAGCAACGCTCTGTCTCTAATTCCCGGATAAAGGAGCTCTTCAACGAAGTGGCGGCTTGACAAGTGCATCGTGTCGAAGGATAATTTAACTCTTTGCACCAAAAAATACTTACAATGGTATTAATTAACGCGGTGTTATCTCACTAAATTTTGCGTAAATCACATGAAAAAATATCAGTTGAATCAAATTATATGAAAACCTAATTAAAAAATTCTAAATTCTTACTAGATTAGATGTTAATTTTTAACATTCTCTAATCGTTAAATTTTACGAGTGCTTAATAGCTTTTAAAATGATCAATGTAATTAATTCTATAATATCTTTTGTAATCGTTACATGGATATCGAATCACAGAAGGATCGATGGCAACTTCACAGACCGCGTATGGAATCCAGGTCACTGGCACAAAATCTTAATAATTCGATTATATTTGTCATAATGTTTTCATTATACATACAATAAATATTAATCACTCATTCAATTCTTTACACACTCGTTCAATGCGAGGGCTTGAAATCGATCATTGAAGTATACCCTGTGCACATTTTACAGTGTTAAATCGCTAATGAGTCACATCGCGAGCGACACTAACAAAAGAGACAAGCAACACTTGTGCATTATCTAGCCTCAAGAATTCATGTTCCTGTGAAATAGCATGCAATTTCCAGATGCGCGATTGATATGCGTCATACGGTAGTTGTAAGCCAGTAGGCCACGTAATTCCAACCGATTCCGCTAAACGTTTAACAAAGAACAACAAAAACGTTACATCACGTGCGTAAAATCGTTTACATAACTGCCAGTGCCACCTCAGCTCTCGCTAATTTATAAAAAATAAATAATTTCAGGTAAATTAAGACCAATGAGACCTGTTCAAATCTAAGAATTGTGATTGCAAGGAATCGATAACGTTTTATCATCTCATATTTTTATCTCGTCGTTACACTTTGATCAGCTGAATCTTAAGCCCGAAAATTTTTCACGGAAGTTTAAAGATATATTTTCGACGATGAGCTAATTTAACTTCGGCATACACTGCGAATGTTTTTCTACCGTGACGACTCGAATCTCGATGTATAAGCAAGAGTAATTATTGCAGACTTTATCTATCTGTAACACGTGTTGGTGGAGTGTCTCCACACAACTCGGGTTGCTTTTTCCGTTTGTAAACAAGATAAGAGATTCCTGTAACCTTGTGTGTAATTTTATATATATTTTAGATATTCTTTTACTCGTTCTTTTAAGTTCATACATTCATATATTATCAAAAGAATAATATAAGCATGAAATATCTCTTGTATTTTTTAACTGTAAAATTAAATAAAATCGTATAGCTTTCATTCATGCATTTCGAAAACGTAAATGCAAATATTTATTTATATATATATATATACATATATCGTACCTGTCATTCGTATTTCATACAAATCGTGTCTTATAGCGTTTTCCATTGGGAAAAACTCGCAGCACTGAGTGCAATTTTATTGTTGTAATATAAAAATCAGTTCACATATTTTCAGTGTTTAATGTTCTACTGTGTTTAATTTGACAAATTTTTGTCAGTAGAACATTAAACACTGAAAATATATAAACTGATTTTTATATTACAACAATAAAATTGCACTCAGTGCTGCGAGTTTTTCCAAATGGAAAACGCTATTACTTAAAATTCCTGTCTTATCTGACATTTAACTTTTCTTTTTTTATTTTTACATAGTAAAAAGACGCTTGATCGTTGCAAAAGTTATCGGAGTGAAGGAAGATAACGAATCTCTTCTGCCGTCGAGTCTAAACTCGTCCTCCGCGTCCTCCGCTCCGCTATGCGAAGCAAATCACGAGGCACGTTTGCGCCACGTACGACGCGGGACGCCTAAACGCGGGCAACCGCTAACGTTTAACGCATTATTGTCGCACGTGCATTACGTAACGCGTGCAATAGCGACGAGCCGTCGATCGTCAGGACGACGCGACGTGATCGCGGTACAACCTGCGAGACGAGAACCGTTCGGGAGCCGAGAGGCGGGAGACCGTATTTCGGAGCATATTCATTCCAATTGGTACTCACGTTATTCGGCAGAATAGCCGTGTTCGCGATGCTGGAGAGAAAATCATGGCTGACGCGGGAGCTCTGCGAGGCCCCGCTGTCGCTGGACACGCTGGAGCTGTCGTAGAGCACGTCGGAGACGTCCAGCTTCATGCTGCCGTTCACCCTCGCGAACCCGCGTCGGAGCCGAGACACCAAAGTACGTCGCGTTCTAACCTCTCTCTCTCTCTCTCTCTTTCTCTCTCGCCCTCCCGACGTTCTTCCGAAAGATAATGCGGCGAGAGCGAGCGAGGCGGAAGCCGAAGATCGTCGTGGATCTTAATGGACGTACATACGTGGAACTCGAAGGCGGCACGCACGAATCGCAAGTCCCTTTGCTCGAAACTGTGCGAAACACTGCACCCGATGACTCATACCGTGGGGGAATACCTCGCGCGCGCGTTCGGCAAGCCGTTCGAGCTCGCGGAGAGAGTCGAGGCTGGTCGAGGCCTCTCGAGCGCGGATGACGTCATGGGTTATTCCCGGCCGACCAATCGGCGCGGAGCTGCCGGCCGCCGCGGCAGTGCCGTGCCATGCCTGATGCCGCGGCCGCGGCGTTCGATAACGCGGCGCTATCGATAAAACCCCAGGCCCCAGAGTTTATCTGCTACGCGGCGCCTGTGGGTGCTCATAATCAGCTTATAATTAGAAACGTTTTAATTACCTCTTATCTTTATTCTTAATCTTTGTTCTTTGATCTTTATTCTTTGATCTTTATTCTCCATAATCGTTTCTCGATATTTCAACTGTCTCAATTGGCTTGCAATTCTGCACAAACACGAAAATGCTAATGTAGCGCATAAATTAATTATTCGGTTATCGAACGTCTTTAACTTGTACGTTATACAATTTAAGGATGTATCGGACGTACACACACACACACACACAGTCCCTGCTAAAAGTTACTTTCAATAAAAGAAGACTTTGCATGTATGTCAAACAACTCAAAATTTTTTATATGTTAGAAGGGTTTACCGTTAACAGTTTGAGTATGATTTTTTGTCATTTAAATAATTAGTATTGTTTAAACAATTAAATAAAATTTTTTGTAGCAAAATACAATATCAATGAAGTATGTTTTACACATAAAAAAAGTTTAAGAAATATCTTAATGGTTTATTTATATTTTATTTATATTTACAGCAGAAATGTCGATTCTCCATAAGAGATAATGTTAATTTTATCAACTTTAAACTTAAATAACTCTTAAATAACTCTTAAATAACTTTAAAATTTTACAGAGTATTTTTAATTTAATTTAGAAACAATTCACAGCACTTTCTGAATATATTTAAAATACCCCCAATACATCCTTAATTACAATAATTTTTAAACCAATAATAGAATTGTGCTGAAATTTTACACAGATACTCAGACGTAATAATAGAACAATCTATGAAATTTTCAGATTTTTGGTAATGGTTTGAGATGTCACCCATACATCCTTAAATGGGACAACGATAAAATGTTGATTATTATTAATCGTGATAAAAGAACGCGGCCGCGTACCGTTAATCTTCTTGGAAGGGTACTTAATGTAAAATGTATTAAATATTCGATTAATTAAGAAAGATTTCGCGCGAGTATCAAATAAATGTTGAAAATGGATTGCTAAACTATATTTATGACTTGGCACGCGATAGCTATAATATTGTAAACATCTAGAGACGAAAGAGTTGTGCGTCACTTAATATCAGTATAATGACCAAGCGTTTTACATTCCCTCGAGGCAGGTTGGAATCCGAGGAATTTTTATACCTCGATCGCGTCATTACATTATCTTCGTGATCTTCCGTGGAGCTTACGAGAGACAATTATTTGCGTTAGAATTTAGGATAGGATTCTATTTATAATTTCACACACATCACGCAATACAAAAAACATTTTAAAAACCAAAAATACACACGTAGAATATATGTATATATTAAAATACACTTCAAAATATGGTACAAAATTATAAATAGAATTCTATTCTAATTCATGCGACCTGAATTTGTAGATCATTTAATGTATATATTTTATTTTCCACGATTTCTCGCGTTCCCGATCCTTTTTGCCGCGAACAGCTGCGAGAAAAAGTAAATACGCTTTTTATATCACGATATGCAGGGCTTATACATGGAAAGGACAAAGTTTTTGATCGATATCTTTATTTCAGCGACGTGTAGGAACGCTTATTTGTTAGATCTACAGCAACTTTATCAGACTTGTATCATTTTATGAGATAATCTCGGCATTCCCGCGAAGGACGCGCCTTAATAAGAGTGCACACACGTGAGCATCATAATAATTGTCGTTCTCACGAATCTCATGAGCCAACAATTGCGTCGCCGGTTTCTCTTCGTAAGTCAGTATTGCGCACGAGCGACTTCTTCAAAATAATATCGCCACGTGTTAGCTCGATGTTTATTTAATCGGAGGGAACAACGCGCGCGTGGACAGCAGTGGTGAGTGGACACGTTTCAAGATAGACTGGCTAATGCGACACGTGACATCTCGCATTGTTGCGCGATTAGATCCATTGTATTCAATTAAATTAACAATTAGGAATGACGACCCGTTTATTTTCGACGACACGATACAGTTATTGTATGTAATCATTCGTCAGCGTGTCATTCAGAGTTACGTGGTTCTTTTGCGATCGGAAAAAAAAAAAAAATAGTTTTGTCACGCTTGACTGAAAGTGACTGACGGCGCCTCGACGACTCGACCTCGAGTGCAAGTGGATCGAAGTGTGTATCGTGTGTGACACGCGAATTTCCCACTAACGGTACCGCTACGGCGAGTGACGAAAATCCCGAGAGCGAGATCCCGAGAGCGGCGCGCTTCCGAGAATCGCGGATGATGAGTCATGTGCGTTGGTCGCGTGGGCGCGGGCGTCGCGAATGGGGTAGCCGGAACATATCGAAACTAAGACGCGTGACTCATCGATCTGATATGTCGAATATTCACGCTCATAACCTGCCGCCTAAACCATGGGTGACCAACCTGCTTGGCGGGCGATTCTAAATAATCTAAATGCCAAAATGCCTTCAACCTGCAGTCCCAAAAGATAATCGACAGGTGAACGATAACGAAAAGATATTGATGGGAAATGCGAATGTAAGGGAAATGCATTAGGAGATATATGGAAGCACATGAGTGTGGGAAAGAATGAGGGAAGAACTGAGTTTTTATATAATAGCTATTTTAGCATGAGTTAAACTTTCAGGCTCTACTCTGCTTGCGATCTTTATACAATCATAAATAACAGCGATAAAGCTACTTATTTCTTTCATAATAAGTGAAACAGGACCGTTATAATTATACAATCAATTAGAGAGAAAAACGCCATTTACGGTCCAAACTGCAGGATCTTGGTAGCCTAATAATATGATATTTGTATACTTTTTCCGAACTCAGTAAACTGCGCGCCAATTTTTTGTCGGTCCTTTAAAACACAGTTCCTAGTTGGAACAGTAAATCTACATACCTAAGAGTATATTACATTTAATATTTTAATTTAAAATAATCGTGTCGGATTTTTCAATGAGATTGCAACTTTATAATCCATCCACCTGCCGATGCCGCTCCTCAGCGACTATTATATGTATATTTCGCTTGATAATTCAAGCATATAAACAGCCGTGTAATATCCGTGCGAACGTAATTACGAGTTTCCTACAAAAGTACTCGCTTCTCGGAGCTCTTACAATCAGCCACAGGTGTCAACTGAGAGCATTGAGATATAGAGGAAATGATAGGTCGAGGAGAACGTCTGGCACAGGTTGCCAACCTGTTCAAGGTCTGAGGTCTCGCGTAATTCTGGAGAGCACATGTGACGACTTTTAAAATAGCTCTACTTTTACGATAAAAAGAACATAGCTTGTTTTATTAATATATACGCTCTTTTGTAAAAAAAAAAAAATCTCTGCGCGCACCTTTAATAAAAAAAATATAACGCGCTCATCGGTCGTAATTATATCATTTTCATAATATTAGCGGCATTTCCAATGAAAAGAGAGAGGAAGAGAGAGGGAAGGGAGGGAAAATAGGAGGATGGGAGACTCGGGTTTCGAATTATTGCCTCATAAGGGTCAATTCTACCTCTTCTTTCCATTTCTTCTTAATACACCGAACACGTGCTCGATAGACGAACTCGCGCGACCAGCTAAAAATAAAGACTACCTAAGCAAGTGGCGGCGAAGCATTATGCGGGAAAGATACGTCTCATTACGGGCATGCGATGAGGCTCCACGGGGCTCTGACATTCACCCGCTTAGCTTCGCACCATGATGAAATTCGAATAGACAGGTAGCGGTCATCCTTGAGCTAGCTTCTGCTTGAAGCCAAGGCCCCGTCGACTTAGCCGCCTGCCGTATACCTATCTGAAACGATTAGAAAAAATCGCGACGCCACGGAATGTCATTGTCGTCCGGCATGCGCACGTCGTACACACGTCCACGTCGGAGTAACATAGTAATGCAATCGGCCGCGAACACGCGCTAAACTCCTCCGCCGCGTCGCGCCGTGTCAGTGGTCAGCCGCAAAAATAGAGAGCGCGAACGCACCACTTGCGAAACGTACGAATTTCAGCGGGAAATTCTCGATGCAATCGAGTGCTCGTTGCGCACACCTGGGCACTCGCGCTGAAATCGTGTTATCGCGATCGCATTTAAACCAGTAAGAGCACCCGTTCCACCTCCAAACCTTGTATTCTTTAAATGAAACTTTATGTACGTGATAAAATATTCTGTGAATATTCTGTGATTCGAATTATCCCTCGCAGCTTTGTAAAAAGTCGTAGATATTAATAAACATGACACGAGCAAGCGAGAAATTAATTTTTATAAATTCAAATAAATGCCGATCAAGTAAATTATCTTGATCACTGTTTTGATGATCAAAAAATTTTCCGTTATGATAATGAACACGATACTATTTCTGATGCAATAGAATCTTCCCGTATCTTTGTCCTGAATATCAATGACGTGTAATTGCTAACTGCACTCTTCGGAGACAAAGGTTTCGATCGAGTAATCAAGAGTGTGCTGCTTATCTCTCTACGTTCTCGAATTGTCGATCGACCGCGATCCAGATACAAAGAACTCTGCATGGAAATGTTTTTTTTTTTTTAGCGACATCAACCTCGATGTCGGTGGCGAAACGCACACAACTCCCGACGTTATCTTATCAGCATGATTTGGATAAAGGAATTTCTGCTGTTCCAACTGCATCTAATAATAACGAAACAGCGTAGTACGACGAAGCGAAATATAAATCAACGTCTTTTCTTTTTCGTTATTTATTTTTTCCGCGATGGGATTTACGATTTACGACTAAAAAAGTCCGCTTTATTAATTTTCTATCTAATTCTAAATTTATTATTTGTACATGTATTAATGTATTAATTTAATTATTACGTAATCTAATTTTGATTTAAATTTGTGGAATGAAAATATGTCTCTGTGCGTAATCGAGTAAAACGCATAAGCAATTTAATTATAGAGGAGTTCTGCTTCGATGAGAAAAGTAAACAATTAGTGGGCTGCGTGCGTCGACGCGACCGTTTGCGCGATAAATATTGTTGGTTCTTTGTCTCGCAAAATCATCGTGCGAGCTCATCTCATGCTGCGCACGATCGTGCCTCGTGCCTCGCGTCGTTCTGCGGAACGGAACTCGTTATTTTTTTTCCACTGTTTACGTCGATCGAGTCACGTGTTCGTTGATCTTGCAGTATTTTCTCGGACAAAGCGGGACAAAGAAGGAATCGGGGCGAAGCCAAACTCTCGAGCGGACTCTGCACTCGCAGCTGCGGGAGCGAGTGTCCAACCGCGACTTACGCGGAAATTATATACTTACGCGAAATGACTCAACCAAACACTCCTTGCTTACTTCGTATACATTCGAAAACACGCACGTGCGTGTTCGCGGTTCGTTGTGCGGCGAACGTGCTGGACGAGATGGACCCAACAAGATTATCATATTTTTTTTATTCGTCGATATAGTCGTCGAACAGTCTGCGGACGAACGAAAAGATTGATCGCGTCTGACTTCCAGAAAGTTTGTCTGCCACTCAACAATGTATTCAAGTAACACAATTATCATTAATTGTTTCTGGAAAATCCTTTTTAAGAAGAATATAATCTTGAAAATGCACGATGAGATAATTTGACGATCTTGAATTTCGCTATATAGTCGTATAACAGAAAATTCTAAAGGGAATAATATATATATTAAAATAGAATTTTCAGAAACTGTATAATAAATTCTGAATTTTTATTATTATTGTTATTCAAGTATTTTTTAAAGATCTAAAAGATGGTAAAAAGTTACGTTATAGTTTATGGAAAAATCAAAAAGTGATCGCGATAAATTACTAAGCTATAATATTAAATAATTAAAATTAAGTGTGTACATTAAAAACATATGTAACGCAGTATAAACTGAAAATTGCACAAAGCATCAGATAGCCCAATATTAACGACCGCACGCAGTTAACGGAAAAAGCTAGTGTTTTATTTCAAATTCTGCAAAATCTACGCACCCACGCAACGATGCTATAATGAGCCAACACGTAGTTTAATGCGTTCATCGTGTATGCTTTATTAACGGCTGTCGGCTTGCGCGACAAAGTTGCAGCTTCTCGTAGACGGGAATATTAAATTATTGTCGGGAAGTATTTTACATACAATGGGACCGTTGTTGTATTAGGCACTGGGCCACACAAAGACCCACGGCCTCATTGTTTTCTCAGCTTTCGCCTCTCCTGAATAATGAAACGGACCGACGAAATTTTGGACGTGTCATCTTAAATTTATTAATTCTTCGGTGGAGTATGTTTCTTACGCATGTGGGGGCGTGTGTAATTTACGGATGTTGTCATATTCTGCACGCAGGAATTTAGGAGTATCTAATAATACAATCAAAACAATTAGAAAAAATATTTATGAAATTGATTAGAGCTAGCAAAAAAAGAGAAAAGAATTTTTTTTCATGTTAAGTGAGTATATCCACATTGAAATTACTTTGATATTAATCGCGTAAACCTTGAAAAATTGCATTCCTCTCTTGCGTTTACTTTCGAAGGAAGCATTTTCCCAAGCACAAAACAATGTCTTTGTTCCCTTTTTCCGTCGACCACTCGGTAACTCCATTGTCTCCCGTCTGCGGCCTTGACGACGGTTACAAACCGGGACATTATCGAGATTTGTTTTCCATTTATCACGGCTTACATGGCGGCAAAAAAGTTTGATCATTAAGAGATATAGTTGCGAGGTATATATGGAAATAAGGCACAGCTGTATTTTAGACGCGTATATATGTATACACATTGATATTACAATAAGATAGCATTAATGGCTTTCATGCATAGCAATGTAAAAATGGACAATCTTATGCAAAAAATAAATTTTTATTTTTTCATTTTTGTATTGAAAATTGATTGAAAATTACCGAGCAGCGATTCTGAATGGGTTTAAGTTTAAAATATATAATTTTACATTGCTGATCCAAAGTTATGTAATTCATTTTTCTCTAATAGTTTTACTTAACTAAATTGCAATACATATAAGTATATACATATATAAACACGCGGGCGCGCACACGCGCAAGTATACGTACACATACGTGTTGTAGTTCACTTGCCGAAGATTTAAAAAATTCGGCACTGAATGCAAATGTTTCAAAGCGTTCAAATATTTGTCTTGCTGTACTAAATACTTCATTGTTACTTTTCCAATTTTCATTCTTTTTTTTTGTTTAAGTTTCAACAAATAACCTATGAATAAATTGGAGACATTAGAATCGTAATTACTCACGTAATTATCGAGTATGAGTAAGATTTGTTGGAAAAGTATTAACAGCTAGTAAGATAAGACACGGTCTATTACGTTTTACATCACGTTCTTTTGTTTTGCCGAACTATCGACAGATATAGGCATCATGCAGATAAGCACATCATTCTAAATGCGATTCGAGTGCGTCTTATGATAACAGAAAAATCCGTGATACAAAATGTACAAAAGTAACCAGATACATTCTTGTACGAGAATTAATTGAGCCTATCAGAAGCCAAATTGGTCAACTCTACTTTTTGCAAATTTTAAAACTTAAATTTAGTACTGTAGACTGTAGCACACGATTAGTTTATTTTATAAATTTTCTCTTTCATCAACGTTTCATTGTATGGATGGAAATAATCGGTTTGGCTTCTGAGAGGGTCAATTGTCACAACACTCAGGAATATAAATAATATAATATTGGACCAATTAAGATGATTTGATTCGATCGAATTTACGCCTACGAGATATCCGTTATACTAATTTCGCTAGTGTGTTCAATTTCGAAACATAATAAAATAATCCATATCCAATAATAAAATTACCCATATCTAATTATCTCATCGTCCATTTGATATTTATAACTGGATCTTGTATTTGCTAATTGATTGTACGTAGAAATCTGCAGAATAAAAACACATTTATGAATTTTTTAGAACATCTCGGTAAAGTAAATACCTAAGTTAAATATGTAAGAAGTTAATTTTTTAAAAGTCGGTAGACGACCGAATTAAAGAAAAATATGTAAAAGTAAATCAGAAATAGAATTAACTATAAAAAGAAATTTTTTACAAATTTACAAGAAAATTTTTGAAGCACGCAAAATTTTTCATTTACTGTGCATCGGTAAGTAAATTTTAGTTAAAACAAGATTTGCACGTGGAAAATGTTACCAACTGCAGATACTTTTATCGATACTTTATACGCGGGGTTTTTTCAAAACTAATCACAAAATTAACTTTTATTTTATAGAGAGATTTACTTTTTGGCACTTTAAAGCTTCTACATGCAACTTGATTTGTGTTTCTTTATGTACAAAATTATTCGATTATAAACACAAGCATGACATTCATAAAAAATCGTACAAAAGAAAAGCGTGGAAAATTCGATCTAACTGTATATAATATGTGGCAACAGTCGTGATTGTTCTAAGCGTAAAACTAATTCAAAGAACGCCACTTTAGTGCCACTTGGGAAGATAGAAATTCTCGGAAGGAGGCCGAGCCCGGTGAGTTTGTTTACAATATTGTATACTCATGTATAAAAAGGTATATAATATAGATTATAGCATATATCGCGTTGAAGCTCCCATTTAGTGCTCTCTTTATAAAGCCGGCTCCAGACGTACGATGCGTTCACTCGTCAAACATTCGTCAAATATAAATGCGTCAAATATTTGTAAATTATTATTTATTAAATTATTATTAATTATTATATTGATTATAACATTATTATTATTTAATTAATTAATTAAAAAAATAATTTACAAATATTTGACGCATTTATATTTGACGAATGTTTGGCGAGTGAACGCATTATCTGGAGCCGGCTTAATAATAATAATATAAACAAAGTCGCCGAGCTCGCCCTTGTTCCGAGAATCCCCACCCTCCCGGCACAGCGTCCGCGCGTTCTTCGAATTAGTTTTACGCTTAGAATCATCTCAGTTGTCGCGCGAGTCGGCCGAATTCTCCGCGCTTCTCGCTCGTGCTATTATGAGCGCGATAATTCATAATAATTGAGTGTCAAGTGCGTCATCGGAATCATCAATCAACTGTCTAGTGAATATCGCAAAGTGTTAACAATTGGTGATAATTGTCACTTAATATATACGCGTCGCGTGTTTGAAAGAACATCCGGTTCATGTAAAACGCGGTGGCCAATATATTTAATTCGCATATAGTATACGAATTTCGAAATCGGACCAATGCAATGCAATGACTTGAGGAAATCGGCAATTGAAATATTTAGTGGTTGTGCGTTCGTTTGCGATGCATAGCACGCAGTCATTTGTGCAGTGATAGTTTTGATCGAATATTGTGAGTATCGAAGAGTTGGTATCGATATCCGTGATCGCCACGGTGATGACATTCTGATCATGTACCGATCCATTCGCCGGACGTAAGAATTTCTTTGTATGATCCGTTAAATTATGCAATTATATTTGAAGTGATCGAGATCAAATATATGGCTCCCAAATAAGCGCGGTGTAATATCGAGAAAAGTATCAGACGACCATTGTATTCTGCTTGAATACGGTGCATACGGTAAACGGTGTCGTGAGCGCGCAAACATGCGGCAGTTCCGCCAAGTAAATGGCGCGCGAGCGTGGTATCGCTGGATACGGTATATCGTGTCGGCAGCGCGAACGCGCGACACTTCCGTCAGGTGAATTCCGCGCGCGATCGTAGTTTGACGCGGTATAACGAGTTTTTCATCGATTGATTAAAGTGCGCGGTAATAATCAGCGGCGATCAGCGGCGATCGTGATTATTTTCTAAGAGAAAAATCCGCCACTGATAGTACAGCAACAACTAGATTGATTATTATAATTTAAATTAATAACACGTATTGATTAGTATCAATATTCATTTAAATATTCATTTATTCATGACCATAAAATGTCTAATATTATTTGCTTGCTTCTCGCCTCTTTTTCACTTTCTTCTTTTGTTTCTTTTATACATCGCGTATTGCAATTGCAATAATTGCATTAAAATTGAAATATCGAATCCTGCTCTGCGGAGTGCGGGACGCCGCGGCCGTTTTACCGGTGGATCCGCCGCTCGTTCCCGGCGCGGCCGGCAGATGGCGGCGGGGTTGCAGGCGCGCCGCTCGTCAACAATCGATGACGGTTCGGCTGCCGCGCGCGAGTCGCGAGAGCGGTCGCGAGCACAGGCGTCCCGTAATCGCGTTTTCACCGGTGCGTAAACGCCGTGAACGCGTCCCCTCGGTTTCCACGCACGTAATCGCGCGACGCAGTGGTGACGTTATCGGTTCCCGCTCCGTCGAGCCTCTCGGTTGTGCGTGCCACGCGCGCGTCGTCGGGAGGATCATCGTCGGGACCGCCCGGCCGGAGTCACGAAAAATTCCGCCCGCACGCGGCGCGTTCCTGTCACTTTTCGCCGTCGTTTCCTCGACTTCCTCCCTTCCCCATCCCTCTCCCTTCCCCTCCCGCCCCTCGCCCCCCCCCCCGTTTTCTCCCTTGGTCCCACGGTATTCGTCGCGCTGTGCTACGTCGTCGTTGGCGTGTATGCGCGGCCGGCTTAATGCGACCGCGCCGCGATTTTCCCGTGTGATCGTCGTGGATCTTCGTCGCGTCCCTGGGGACGGGATCCTCGGCTCCCTCGACATCTATCATCGCCGACGCCGTCCGGGAAAGCTCCGTCGTCGTAGTTGTTCGCCGAAAGGCGCCGGAGCTTCGGCGGAGGGGGAGGAAGAGGTGGAGGAAGAGGTGGAGGAGGAGGAGGAGGAGGAGGAGGAAGCTCGACACCTCCACCGAGAGGGCTTGAGAGGGCGACCAACAGCGGATACGGTTAACCGGGGATGGCGGACCACGGCAAAATGTGAGCGACTTTTTCTCTTTACTTTCTTTTGCGTTCTTTTGCGCCGCGACGGGCGAAGAACGTGCCAATTTGGCGCGATGCGATTTAAATCGATTCGGGATCTATTCCCGATATAGACGGATATACGATATTTGAATCTCTCCCTTCGATCGACGCTGACGCTGATCGGTATCAGCAATGTCGATCAATATTAACAATTAAGTACTTTAATTACCAACCAATCTGCAGATCTGCGGTTTAACATTTTAGAAACTGTCACCTGATTCTCCGCGTTCCGTTTCTCCGTTGTTTTTCTTAATACATTCGACAAAGTAAAAGCTTAATACTTTTTTATCAGACGGCTTTTGCGGGACGTGTTTTTGCATTATTGATGCACCGCGGCTCTACTTTAATGAAAAGATTGTGTAATCAAAATGTTTAACGGGCATTTAAAGCTCTTATCATTGGCGCTGTCAGGTAATGGAGAGAAATAGGAATACCTTAAGGGTTAACTGGTCCCTCGTCTTCATTTAACTTTCGCTAAGTATGGGAAGGGACGAGAGTTAAGTTTAACCGACGTTGAAACCGATGAGCCGAAAATGAGCTTTCAAGCTCGCAGTGTTCTTCGGGACCTGTGTCATTGTTCTTTAATAAAGAGCATCACGACGATGTTACCATATGGAAATAGTACGCAAGATATTAGAGTTGAATTCGTCAATTGCGTCGAAAGATCTAATTTTTTTTTTTTAAATTTAATTTATTTGCGGTCGGAAAGGGACGTCTAGTTCGAGACGTATCGACTTTTAACGTCTTTAGCACGTTCTCTGCGCCGCGCCGTATCGAAACTTGACACTTTGCTCATTAATGTTTATTTCTATCAATGTAGATTAACTTTAATCTCGGTTTAACTTGCTTCTCATCTTTTTTTCTAGTTTTAAGAATTAGAAAAAGATGAAAGGCAAGTTAAACCGAGATTAAAGTTAATCTGCATTGGTAGAAATGAACACAAGTTGTCCTAAGCTGGACTAGCGAATTGGCTACGCGGCTATGCGGCATGCCGCAGATGTGCAAATGTAGACAGGTGAGGTTCTATTACACGCAATATATTAACGCCAGTACCTCCGATATTCTGTTGTATCTGAAATGGTGAATGGTGACGCACGAGAAAAAAAATAAATTGGATCCTGAAACGGCTTGTTCTGGTCGGTGTTTCAATTTTTACGGATATAAATAAAAATAGCGTATAAAATATGCAATAAAGAGGATCGGGGTATCGTCACGGTTTTATATTCGGAATGTAGATCAATCAATATTATGATTACGTTAAATACCGATATTATAATCTTTTTAAATGTACACGATGTATAAGCAGCACTTTATTTGCAAAACAAATTATAATTATTTTATCTATTGTTATCTTGTTCAACAGTAAATGATGAAAATTAAAAGTCAACGAGATATTTTGTTCATAATGTTAAATATCGTAATAAAATTGCGAAGTATCTAGAAGTGATATCAGATATATGCATAATTTATGAGTAATTTGAATTTTTAATCGAATAAACTTTATAGGAATTTATTTATTCATCAGATTATCCCAATTTTGTTCGCTTATCAGAAACAAAATTAAAAAGATATCTAATTGTAAGTAAAGTCTATTAACTTCGATCGATGCTTTCGGAATAGCTTTGTAGGCGTATAAAAAATTGCATATAATGTAAAATTATCAATCGCGTGGCTTAATCGTCCTAATAATTTCATTTGTGTAAATTCCGCCGGGTAATGCGGTCGCGAAATTGAAAAGCTCTTAAGATGCACAGGCGCTTCTTGTTGAAAGCTGCTTGGAGACGTCCTCTGCAAGGATCACGGTCTTTCTACGCCCACGTAATGAGCATGAAATTATAGGTGCTGGCTCGCGCGTGCAGGATCGGGTGCAAAAAGTCTGGGCCTGAAGCAACAGTGCGCGATAATATGTAGTAGAAATAAATGAGCCTCTCCAGAAGCTAAACTGAATAACTCCATTTTTATCAACTTACTCAACTTACTTTTTCTAAATTTCTTAATTTTAGTAGAGCACCTAGAGCCTAGAGCACACATATAAGTATTTATAATCTCATGATCTCATCAATTTTGTTCTACTTTTTATTTCACACAGTTGATTAGTTTAGCCTCTGAGAGACTCAAATCGAAGGGGAGTTTAAAAATATATAATCATACCGGATATAAGTGCTATTAATATTTGATGCCACGACGCGAGATAATCGAATAAGCAGATCGGAGTATGTACGAGTTTTTTAGTAGCACAGCGGTATCTTGATTATAGAATTATCGACACGTGTATTCGAGATTTTAATTTTTTCGTACTATTTGTTACTACAATGGCGTAATTTGCATTTTTATTTATTTATTAGATTTAAGATGAACTTGGCGCTTATCGAGCTTCTGTTGTTCGAGCTTCGCGTGTATATAAGTTTCTTACTCGTTACTCGAATCTTATTGATAATAGTGGTAAGTTATAACAAGTCTCGGTGGGGTGGAAGGGCGTAATGCACATATTATAGGTGTGCAAGGCACACCCCGAACCCATTACCCAACCTTTGCTTATACGGCCGTGGCGGCTTGTACCTACACGTTTCACTGGCTATTCGCACATTTTTCCGTACAGCGTATGCGAGCGCGATAATGTAACGTCTAAAATGACGTTTTGTTGCGAATACCATTTTGTGAGTATTCTCAACACTTCTATTGCACCCTGCGACAGTGACACACGATATCGCGTTCGTTGATGGATGGTTTCCTGTAGCAAACTTAATTACCAAATAACTCGATATTTTATGGTATTTCCTATTGATTGGTCACCTAACTCTGATATTTCGATACATATATATTACGTATATATTATGATTTAAACTGGCAACGTAATTTCGATCTATTGATCGCTCGACGTTTTGATTACTAACAATAAGACTTGATTATTAGACTACTAGATTATTAAAGCGGCGACGTGCTTTGTTCACGGTAATCGATAAGCGTTTTCGTAGAATTCTGTTTGTAGCGGTCTGGATGGGACGATCATATATCGATTAGGTAAATCAACCTACACGCGTGAATTTAAAAGAGGAATCGAAGTGATTGTCAAGTCTTACAATATATGTATATATGTATGTCAAATTGCATTACATATCACGCTGTATGAGTGTGGACTTTATACAGCGATCGATATTTGGGCTAGATTCTTCAAATGTATACGATACCGAGACATGTGGTATATACTGGGTGTTTCACGATGAAATATTGAGAACCAAGGGATGTTTCATGTTGGATTCCGTACAAGTGGAGGTCGAACAAGCTCTAGAAGACCGCCGCCCGTCGCGAATATACGATCGCGTTTGACCATACAATTAAGAATATAAATTCAATTCTATATAATCTTCCGAATATTTTTGTCTTTAATGTTTTTAATATTTTGTAATGTAATTTAATTAAATTTATATTAATATTAATAATTAAATATTAATTAGTTATTTATTAATTATTAATATTAATATTTCAATATCTAATAATGATAATCAATATTAATATTTTTTGATATATTTTTATCTATTTTGCTTTATAGGTATAAATATAAAGAAAATTATGTAAATATGAATATGCGTATGATTCGTTTGGCCAGCTTTGTATATCATTAACGTCAGTTTTTTTATTTATTTAGATACAGATTAAAATATTTCTTTTCTTTTTCTTTAAATCGTTTTCTTTAAATCAATACAAAGGAAATAGCCATACGGTCCAAGCTTGGATCTTAGGCAGCTCAATATTATTTTCAATATGTATTTAATACGCGTATTTTCCAACATATTAAACTGCGCGCCGATTATTTGTCGGACTTAAAACACAGCTATTGTTGGAACATTAGAAATTCCCTCTCCTTTCCCTAATTAAATCGATATTGATTTAATATTAAAATCACTGTAAAGAACTTATTGCGAAAAATATTACCCCAGCCAGGGTTCGAACTTCGAACCTGGAATCTCCCGCATTCCGTTCGGGCGTCTTACCAATTCGACTACCAGGGCATGTGGTAATATTTATCGCAATAACCGGATAACAATAATTTGAACGTTTTTCTCAGGCGACGTGAATAAACAATGTATGTTAAAACCGTTAAGATATAAATCAATACAAAGGAAATAGCCATACGGTCCAAGCTTGGATCTTAGGCAACTCAATATTATTTTCAATATGTATTTAATACGCATATTTTCCAACATATTAAATTTCTAATGTTCCAACAATAGCTGTGTTTTAAGTCCGACAAATAATCGGCGCGCAGTTTAATATGTTGGAAAATACGCGTATTAAATACATATTGAAAATAATATTGAGCTGCCTAAGATCCAAGCTTGGACCGTATGGCTATTTCCTTTGTATTGATTTATATCTTAACGGTCTTAACATACATTGTTTTTCTTTAAAGTTGATTGTTATTAACACAATTTAATTTCGTACAAACGCGTTGGACTATATGTAGCTCTATATATTTATTTAAGAGTGATTAATAAAATATGCGCGCAAATAATATAGGTAATAATTTAGATAAGAAACTTCTTACTGTGTGTGTGGTTTTGTTTTTACAATAAATTTTTTTACTTTTTATTTGCGCTATATTTATTTATACAGACGTCGTCTTATCAGAGATGTCTGCCTGCAAGATGAGATTGTCTCTCTTGTAAAACTCTGCACACGTGTGCTCTATCACGAAGAGAAAAGATGTCAAGATGTCGGTAAATTTTGCTCTTTTGTTCACGTTACTTATCTCGTAGAGCTAACGTACGTTAATTACGATCACCGTTCTGTTTCCGTCATTGCTTATCAGTAAATTTTCGTACGTGCTGATTACAGATATGATTAATAGTTCCTAATTTGGGAAGCTATAAAAAATGTCGGAGCAGTGGATTACTATCAGTATTACTCCCATTTTAAAAAAGGGCATAGTACTAGTAAAAACTGGTGGTATAGTACTGGTAACAAAACAACGCACAGATAAAATTATTAGAACGGTAAGAGGAGTGACGCAACATATTTGTTTTGTATTTCTTCTTGTCTTGAAAAAAAAATTTACACGAAAAAAAATTTATATTAATTTTTCGTGTTTACACTAGAAGAAATTTAAAATATAGAATTATCTTAAAGTTTTAATTTAAACATGTACGATGCGCTTCTTATCTAAATTATTACGTTGTTTGTACATGGTTCGACGACGTGAACAAAAGACATGGGGACATAGACTTGACGGACATTTAAATGTATTCGTAGCATGCAATTGTATTGTGCAGTATATGCACACGACAAATGGAAATTTTAATGAATATTTTGTCGCTTAGCCGCGTGCTTATTGAAATGATTGTTTTGGCGTAGTAACCATCCGGGTATTTGAATTATGTAGTTTTTAATTAGAAGCAGCGTGTGTTGAAGTTCGGCACATGGTATCATTTATGCGTTTGACGTCAATTGAGAAAGATGAGGTAAGAGCAAAGGTAGTTCCTTTGCCTTCACTAAGTCACATGGTTTAATTATGATCCTATTTGATAACCTTCCCCGTAGTCTTACTAAAAGTTATAGCGAAGTTATTAAAATTTATGTCGAATTAACTTGAAAAGTAGATGAAAGATATTAAAAGATAGACAGGTTCTTTGTAAAGTAAATCGAAAGAAAAATAATTGCGATTTACGTTAATTTTTTTCTAAATAAATAAGTTACACTTAAGAATACAAATTTCCATTGTCCTATATTTTGTCTAGTAATTGATAAAAAAAGAAAAGAGAAAATTTATTTTTTTGCCCGTTTGATTTCCGGGATTTTGACTAGTTGGCGTGTTGAATGCATGCAGGGCAATTATGCATGGAACAATTAACGTTATTATTCTATTATAATTAAGGCCTGTGAGACTGGTATAATTTCATGCGAACTCATGAAATAAATCTACGTTTCATTCGCGACAATTGCAACAATTAACGCAAGCTCCAGTTTCCCTGCATCTGCAATATCGAAAAAAATGAGTTTATTAAAATCATTGGTTTCTACGTCATGCTACAAGCTGTCTCCGATTTCATCAATTTATCGGCATTGTGTCGGATGGATAAATGCATTTTTATCGCGTCCAAGCGACATGGTGGATCGACATGTAGGAGAAAGCGTAAGCGATTTTTCACTATGCGCCATTCCGCTTGATTTATGCATCGCATATATTGTGTATCAACGTAGAGATAGTAATTATTAGGAATCAAAATAAATTGAAGAATATTTTATTAAAATTGCATAAATTATATACAGTACGAAGAAAGAAAAATATCAGCTTTGAAATGAGATGGATCCAACAATAAGTATATAGGTATCGTAATGGTTTTAATGTAACTGTTTCACTTTTGATACGATCTTTATATAATGCATATATAAGTTTCCTTAGTTGTTTACTTTGTTTTTTAATTCCTGACGATCAAACACATTTTCACTTAAAGTTTTCAATTGCTCTGGAAATTTTCTTGACGTTTGTTATTGAAAACACAGTGGTCGCTAATTGTAAGATTGTGACAAAAGAGGAGTCGAACAAAAGGAGGCCGAGATAAGACACGGCGTGTTTTGCTTGCTGCGTCCATTTGGCGCGAATGTTTGCGATGGTGTATCTCAGTTCATTTGCTTAGATACATAATATGCACGCGCGGCCCATGGCTGATTATATGCAGCCGCAAGAGCCACGTATGTTATGTGCGGGGTTGTTTTCACAGTCGGATAAGCTACCACATCCGCTTTTCTGTAAACTGGCTCTTCCTATTGCGGATTTTATCGGACGAATTTGCCTGCGATAATTCGTACTGCGAGCGTACCGTGAGAATGACGACGAACCGCGACGCGTTATCGTTTATTTTCTGTCGCGATTGACTATTCGCAGAAACTGTTTCATCGCCATGATCGTCATTGTATGGGGTATTTAAAATTAAAGCGGACCAAATTTATAGTTTGATGTGTAAGGTTTGCTTCAAACATGGAACTGTATCATAAATTATGAATATCATTCGTTCTAGCTTTGTACACAGGTACACTTCGTATTATAAACAAATCATGGAATGAATAGAACAGAATAGAATAAATTACTGTCGACAGGTCTACTTCGCTTCAATAGAGATAATAATTAGACTGGCGCTATAATTATTATTACCTCAGTATATCGTAGTTTTTTAAATTTTCCATCGTCTTTAGAATATATAGCAACGCGAAACCTTAAACGTATATTGTTGATTAAATAAGAAGTTTGTGGGATTTCAGCCATCGTGTATGACATAACAACTGTTAAAAGATCTTATTAAAGATGCAGGTACAGAATGTCTTATAATATTGTAATAACGTATTCTGGAAATTAATTGAAGATGTTGAGGTTGAAGTGGTTTTGGAATTGTAAGCAATAAAAAATAACTACTATTATAAAGTACAGGCTTGTAACACGCGTATCGATTCGTCATTCGTTATTGACTTATTGCTGATTTTTATCTTTTATATAATGTTTCGCGTAATGTAGGTATATCACACACATTATAGCAATCAGCTGATAACGCTAACTTGATTGTTAATAGCAAATTTTAACTATTATATGCACATAATTTAATCTTCTTCTTTAAATAATTTCAATTAAGTAATTATTTTACTTAAAAAAAATTATGAAGCTTAATGTTAAATCTAAATTTGCAGGCTAAAGATTTTGTCATGTTTATAGAAAACATAGAAATTATAATTTATTATCATTATTTCTTTCTCAAATTTTTACGTTTTGAGAGAAGAAAAATTATGTGATTTTATACAAATGAAGAAGAAATTGCTACATTTTTTTATTTTTTTGCGGTGATTTAATTCAATTTGTTTTTGATTTGTTAAAATCACACAGGATTTCACTTCGTTCGGAATAGATTTAGAGAAGAGTAATGATAATAAATCAACTTGTATTTAAAAATCATACTTTTTTATTTACTTTTAATAAAATCGTTTTCCGATTAAAATTTAGGGCAAATTTTATTCTTCAAACAAACGTTAAATTTAAAGTGCACGGTAATAGCCCATTTGCTAAAATTAATGCGAAATACGAGGAACGGAATATTCAACGCGCAATTATATGATAATACGTTAAAGTTAGTGCGGGATGGCGAAGCGCGGGAGTCTACTGTAATTCGTAGCGGTTGGAGCGGCGAGTCTCTCGGTTGACAACACGGCGCTTGGCACTCATTGTTTACATTAACGTGTATGGCGTATTATTATGTACGCGTGATCACCTTACTGCAATTCGCACGGCGAACCTCGAGCAGGCAGACAGTGCAGCGGCGTGAGTCGGTTCGTTATTATCTCTCGAAACGCGATTATTTCTTTTGAACACGTAACAATTATCAGCTAGCGTTTAATTAATTCTCACGATTAACGAGTCGTAAACGTATTGAGACGACGGCTATCGAAGCAGCTATTTTGCGTAATTTACCCACTCGAAGTAGCAATCGATATCGGAATATGGAAATTATAAATTGTTATTTCATGGTAATTACGTGCGATAATAATTTCTTTAATGATACTTGGATTCAAATGTATCTCGCGTTGCGCTCTGAACTTTTTGTTACTTTAATTGTAGTATAGGGGAGACCGGGGCTAGTAGGCGATAGGGGCAGGTAGACTAATTGTTAATAACTTTGTATGGATGCGCGCCAGATCGCGCTAAAAATTACTATAGAAACAAGCATTCCTCCTTCTTCAACTGCACTAGACGCGGCACCACAGTCGCATGTTATTATAAAGTTATACAAGTTTATCGAAATATTGTCTACGTATAAGTAAATATTTTTCCTCAGAGATTTTTGTTTGCACGCTCTATCTATGTAGCTACAAAAGAATAAGTGTCAGCACTATTTTAGAGTCTGTTTATTAGACAAGAGATTGAGACCAGTTTTGTTTAGATCCATAAATATTTAAAGATTAGAATGAAGGACTGAAATAAAAATAGTCGTTCGGGGATTGTTGGCTAACTACATTTGGGGTTAGTTGACTAGTCAAACGAACGGTTATATATTGGATCTGTTTCTTTAGCTGCACTGGCTGAACTGTTCAGCCAATTAAAAGAAACAGACCCAATATTTTATACTTTAACGATCTCTTTCTATGTGTGTGATGTTTTTGTTTCTAATGTAGAGATCAGAATTTTTATTTTGTTTTTAGAAAGATGATTTTATGTTTTGTTTAAAGAAAACTTATTTTAAATCAATTATATATTAAAAATTATTATTGTTTTGAATTTAATTTTAAAAAATTTTAATTTTGTAATAATTTAGATTTTTAATTTTTTAAAATTTTCTATTACATAATTTTCTGTTATTTAACCAGTATAATTAATAAATTTATAATAAAACAACTATTCTAATATTGTTCTGTCTTATTACCGCTGGATTAAGCTGCCAATAACATTTGCCCAACTGCAGATCACATTTATCCGTCAACTTGCCCCATATACTGTTAGTCAACTAACCCCGACCATGGGGTTAATTGGCCAGCGTGACAGGTATACGGAAAATATTTAAATGCATGAATTATCATCAGTTTAAGCTAACTCAAAAAATATATTCTGATAGCCAAATGTACGTCTTATCGTAAACAGTAGATGTCATAATGATATTTATTTTATGTATTTTATTAAAAATCAAACATTGAAAAACTGGCCTACTAGCCCTGGTCTCTACTTATTTTTTTTTTGTGTATCGAAAATGCGGAATAACACGCAAAAATCGTCATGTTGATTAATTCAGATAACGCAAAGCCGTGACATATATCATCTATCACTTGTTAACCATACATATACTTTGCGAAAATACATTCGAAATTTTTAATATATTATTCAGTATCATGATGTGCAATATTGAATTTTGATTGCGTACGAATTTTTGGTTGATCCGTCGCACCTTAGTTGCTTAATAGAACATTAATCCGACTTTATTACTCGCCTCTAATCTGTTAGTTATTATTATTAATTTTTTCGAACGTCACAAGCGTGAAAGAGATAGTTTGAATTCGTACAGTAACTATTTTCAACTGCGTAGCATTCGGTGTAATGTTGGTGATTCGTTAAAACATTTGCCGCCCAAGGTTCGCTCGTTGCATTATTTGTGAGTCAACGCGAATGTTGAACAGATCCCCCCCCCCCCCCCCCCCAGTTTCGTGCGCGCGATTGCACTATAATTATTTTTTTCATCATGATATAATAAAACATGCGTTGCGCGCGATTAACACCGCGGGAGTGCCGTGCAAAGTACCGCGTAATCGTTTTGGTAATTAATGCTCGCGTGATCGTAATTAAACGTGTTGTCGCGAGTGAGTACTATGTGAATGCTATATAGAATAATAACGAACGAACAAGAGAGGAGGAAATGATCCGGCAATTATTGGGCAACGGCAACGTAACGCAGAGGTGAATATTATTTATTTCTGGTACTTGCGGAATTAATTGTTTAGTATACGTGTATATCGTGCCTGCACAAGAGAAACCGAAAGACAAGATCAGCTGTGCAATAAAAGCCAATATCACCTGAACCATGAAAATCAATAACAGATGACATAGGTGCACGTGTAAGCGCAATTCGGACCTCAGCGCGTGAATTCCATATGATGTCACGGCCAACTTTGAGCGTGTATAATTCAAGAATTACATCTTGTAGAACTGCATTATCTCGAAATTTTTATATTTTAAATTTTTCGATTCTGATTAATCTCAGAATACGTTATAAAAATATTATACAATTATGGTTGTAGAATCTATTGTTAAACCTATATTGTTAAATGGTGATTCTACAAGTATATAGCATTTTTCTAAAACCGAATACAGACAAGCAAACGAGGGCGAATAAAATATACGAATGAAGAATATGCTTCAATGACTATAATATGAACGGCGTTGCGAGTACTGGTACTAGCTTCATCGAAGGAAGTAGTTTATTCGTCTTTGTTCGCGCTTATTTGTATACAACTCAAGAAAATAGTCAATTAGATTCTTCAGATTAAATTTTATTTTTGAATTTCAGTCGCAGTTTTACGAAACGAATGTAAAATATTGCCCGAATTCTCATTAAAGATGGCCTTGTCGCTTGAACATATTCTCCACTTTTTTTTTCTATTTTCAATTCGTCGAGCTTCACGTTTTCATTATATCATCTCGTTGCACTGACGTCCAAGGTCTTCTATAAAACGTGGGGTACGCTTTTATATAAAACTCGTGAGGCATATTCGATGGTATGATTATAATTAGTCAACGGTTAGTGGTAGACTGATAAAGGATCAATAATGGTGCGCAGTTGTTTTCAATCGGAATGTCGAATGACGAAATATATGTAGATTGCTTTACTCGAATAACGCAAAGCAAAGGATACATACGTTAATAGGTATGTGTGCTAGCTTAGTTTTATAAATATCTTATTTACCGATATAAGTCTTTTATAGAGAGAAATATATCTAGACATGATTATTTACCGCATGAAACATACACGATAAAAAAAAATTTTGATGACGTAACAAATTGCTGCTACTGTGTATTTAATGTAGAAGCTTAAATTTCGCTACTATAACCAATTGTCTAATACTAAAATTAATTAATTAAATAAATGAAATTAACATACAAAATTAATAAAATAAAATAAAAATTAATTAAATAAAATTAATTTACTCAATAAATTTATATATAGAAACATAAATTTTCTACTGAAGCAAAATGCTAAATATATATATTTAGTTATTGCAGCACAACCGTTGTTGTTTTGATGTAGAAATTAATTTGTTATTATAGCGAAATAATTTGCTGATTCAATAAAACAAAATTTTGGGCAAATAAGATTATTTTTTCAACTGTTTATATTTATTTGTAATAAATCTTTTTGTGCTGTTTATATAATAATTTAAATAATTGATAAAATTTGTCACGACTAGTGCGCTTTATAGTATTTATATATAATATAAATATATAGCACGGTTAGATGCCTCTCTATACATATGTTATACGTACCTACTACGTTTGTCTATATCAATCGCGATTTATCGCTAATTTTGCATTCGCTGCCACGCTTTTGGGTTGTACATCAATAATGTTCTCGTGATCCGTGGCGAGGGGTTACGGATAAACTGACATTGACAGAGGTGTATGCACGCTGGTACTGTAATAATGCGAGAATAATAATTACAGCGATAGATTTCGCTATTTATAGATAGTGACGGACTTTGTTCGTTGGTCGTTGGTCGGTCGCGAACGGTGATAATATCGGAGCGATGTTGTGATAATATGACTTTTTAATCACGATTATCTAACCACGCGTGACATCGATCGGCCGATCAGCTGATGAGCTTTCTAGCATCGAGTTTCTTGAAACATCAGATTGATTCTAGCAGAATCTTATGATAGGATCGACTAGGACTAGAGTAATAGGAACATTGGGATTAATTTTTATAAGAAGACTCGAAGATTTCGATTAAACTTTTATTATACTTATAATTAGATATTAATTTAAATTAAACTTTCTTTGTTCAGTTATATTATTTATTTTTTTTATTGAACATTTTGTTGGTACATAAATCTCCCGTTAATTAATGTAGATTTGAAGAATACAATATTTTAGTAAGATTTCCAAAGATACCTAATGTAGACGATGCTTAATTTGGTATTTTTTAATGACATTACCTGATTATTACATTTTCTTCTAATTTGATATCTATAACAAGAAAAAATGATTACAATTTCTTAATATTTCCGTAACGAGATTATCATGTTTATATATTGAAAAATATATCGCAGTATCGATTATCTCTGACCTAACATTGAATATATTGATACCTTGGCCTCGGCATTGGTGACAAAGTATCGAGCAGAGTCGCACCTTTGGTAGCACCGTGTGTGATTTATGCCGATGGTTAGAAACGTCTGTCACACGCTGGCCCTCAATGAATCGTGGCGGAGTAACGAAACGTCAATTGGTTCGGGACATTCTGGGCAAGAGGGGATCGGGGAGACCGTCGATACCGGACGACCTTGCGGCATCGACCAACCCTCTGCTCTTCTCTTGGCTTTTCGAGTCTATATACATACAGTGCTTCTCCGTTTACTACGCCCTCTTACCGTTCTCTCTTTCTCTCTTGGTCTCTTTTATCCTTCATTCTTTCTTGCCTTCTATCTTTCTCTCTTTCTCTCACCCTTTCTCTCGTTTCTCTTTTCCCTACCGAGCAACGTTTTTCCACGCTGTCTGACTCCCTTCAGCCTTGGAAAAAGTTGTGATGATCCGTGTACTCGATTTGCGCGTTATCGATAACAAATTAAGTATCTATTCGCGTCAGATGATTTAACTTCACTCTGTTGATGCACATTGCATCATTTGTGATGTATCATTTTTATCATTGATGCATATGGGCGTACGTTGTTTATCTTTGTATTAGTGCAAGAAGTTTCATCGATTATTTGATGCATCTGCTAATGTAGGAAATCATATCTGGACGTTTAGCAATGACGGAAATTTCGTCATGCATTTAATAACGTATAGGATTATTTTTTTGTTGCAATGTTAAAAGTATCTTGATTTAATTTTGTTTTTTTAAATATATAAATAAAGAACATTTTTACTTATCGTTTTTCAATTCTGAATTAAACGTATTGCTTTTACAGTGATTCTAGTTTCTAGAGTAGGTATTCTGTATAATTTATACTTCTTCTCGGGGCAAAGTGTTTTTACAGCATTTTACAGTGGTTGAATTGACGTAACGACGTATCGACGGTGTGGTAGCGATGTTTTTACGATGAAATAAAGATCGGAGGGGTCGACAAGAAGATACTCGTACAAGGACCAGGACGGTCTGTTTTTTATTTTTTTTGTTGGGCGCAATTTCTCAATGCACCGTCGCGACGACACTGACGAGTAAGACAATGGCGGGTAAACGAGGAGGAGTCCATTCCGTTGGCAACTCGACAACAGATCCCGTCCATCTGCGTCGCTCGTGAGGGACGGGCGGACGAGACACACGAGTAGCGCGAAGGGAGGTGGAGTCTCCACCCGACGGGGTGGCTACGGTCCTGGGGTCGCTGAGGGTGGGTTAGGCCGTGACGCGTTCGGCCCGTGGGGTGGGAAAGGTTACTCCGCTGGTAGAGCGGGAGGGTGCCACGAAGCGCGGAGGGTGCGCGCTTCCGTTTGAACATCGTTGAAACGTCAGTTACCTCGCGACGATCCTTCCGCGAGGACTTTGTCCGATCGCGCTCGATAGTTCTCGATTATCTTGATTACGTCGCGCTCGTTCCATAACCAGTTCCTCAAGTTAACTTTATGCATAGATCGGTTAACCTTGGCTCTCAGTGCTGCAATCTTGAAGGAGACCAGAGAGTCAGTTGTCGGTTCCGATTGTCTCCCCGGCTTTATTCAACGGTTAACCATCAGGTGAAGAAGGGGTTGCGCTGAACGCGCGTATGATTCTCTTCAGCCTCGGTTATCTATCCGTACATTAATTATAATCTTAGGTTTCTATTGCTGTCTTCAAGAAAAAAATGAGAAATTATCTTTCGAATGACTTGTGTCAAACGGTTGAGTAGAAATGAAGACGAAAGGGATGAATGAAAGCGTGAGTTGCTAAATGCGTATGCATTTTTTGCGCCGATTTCGAGATAAGATAGAGAAATGAGAACGTTACAGTGGATAATACGTGTGACGTTCGTTTCATTGCTCTTTTTGCAGATATAGCGGATATTTAACATTGTTTTTCTCTAAATCAGGCGCGAGATTTGTTTGTTTCACTCATGAAGCGGAGTAAAATCTGTCTACGTTACTTAAGTTTGATAAATCTATCTACATTAAGTCTGCATATTCGTGAATAATGAATATTTTGTGGATATTGGGGCTTTGACAGTTTAATTGAAAATTCAAATTGGCTGGAGAATTTATCATTAAAATTAACACCCTCGCGTTTATATTCGCAATTTTCTCTGTCGGATATAATAAACGAGCTTATAATAGTAGACATAATATTACATTATCTGTGCATTTTATTTTATTTTATGGCTATTTAATAGCTGTCATGTGATAAAAAGAGATTTTTTTTTTTTTGCTTATTTACAGTCGATATCGTGAGATTTTTAGGCACATGATTTACATGTATCCGGTATCGGGAGTGTTCACATAAATGTTAAAGGCGAAGGTCCTGATGCATTCTTACATGTAAACAATGACATCAGGGAGTTGATGCGCTATTGACGTACTACTGACGCATCATTGACGTGCATGAGAATAAATCTTAAACGGTCGTTCTAAACGCGGCCCTTATCGAGAACCGGGATATTTCTTGATTAAACAGGCGTTAACACGCTGTTACGCGCGCGCGATGATGGGACCGATAAAAACGATTTCCATGCCGACACGATGGGCAATTACGGCGATGATAATCTCTTACGCGCCCGCGCGCGCAGACTTTTGTTCGTCAACTCTTTGCGCATTTTCTCGCTCGAATATTTGAGAAATTATGCATCGCTGACGAAGTAAGAAGAGCAAGTGAACTAGACTCGCAGAGGTCACGTTCGTGATCGCGAAACCGGAGCTGGTTAATCCTTTCGGGCCTTTTCAATGTAGTCATTTGACTTATTTCCACGCTGAAACATGGGCAATTACGGCGATAATGATCACTACGCATAATTACATGCACGCAGACTTTTGTTAACTTTTACGCCTCGTTGCATTGGTAGAATACTTGGAAAAAAATGTACGTTTGTCTCATTTCACGTAAAAAGAGGCAGATTATTGAAATATTTCGCATAATTATATTCTGGAGAATAATTTGTATTTATTGATGGTTTAAATAAGTTTATTTATTTGTTTTTTGTGCTGCTATTATCTAACATTTGCTAAAAATGTTTATATATATATATATATATAATGCTTGTTAAAAAATTCTACTTTATAACTATTTTTCCCTTTTTCTAGAATATAATATAAAATTAGAAAACATGTGTGAAGTACCTGATTAAATAATATGTTTAATAAAATATAAAGATATAGGATTATCATATTTTAATGAAAGCAGTGACAAAATATATCATGTAAAAATATTTTATAAAAAGATAAATTTAATTTTTTCATATTAATTAATGGAGAATAAAAGAAAGGGGATGGCACAAAATTATTAAAATAAATCATTAGATATAATAGTAATTTTATCTATTTCTACTGCTACTTGTAAATTCCTTGAAAACACGCACTTTAGCCACGTGCCTGGTTTATCGAGGCATTTAAAATAGTGCTTGTGTATGGCATTTGGACAATCTCACTTCTCTTGATCTATTTTCTCTCTTTCTCTTTCTCTCTCTTTTGTTCTCTCGTCTTAACGACAAGACGCGACGCGGTAATACTATGGGAAAATTTTATTAAGACTAGCCGCGGTGCAAGAGATAAAGGAACAAGTCGATCTCTTCGAGATCGAATAACAGGATTCATTGAGGCGCGCATCGTCGCGACGAGTAGCGAAGGGGGAAGATGAGCTTTATCGCTTTTCAATCTACCGAGGGTTAAGTACGTCGGGGAAGCACTCTTCTCGAATGCACTCGACTGTTGGAATTCTGCCAGCGAAGGATAATAACCTTCACCCTTGCCGCGGAGATCATCCGGACGTTTTGCATTAACGTCGAATTAAAACGATGCGTCGCATTGCGTGACATTGATTCGAGGCGTGCTTTCCTTTTTTTTTTTCTTTACATACACAGACTATATTCTTTAAATACACTGCACACATTCAATATTTTCTGAATTTTCTCTCTCTTAATTAATACTATACGATCAAAAATTAAGATAATAATGACTATCAAAATTACTTATTTATTATTTCTGAATTTATCTTTTGGCAAACTTATATTTTACATCAATGTTGGGTGGATTAATTTTTTATTATAACAATATTTTATCTGAACGTTTAATTTAGGCTCTAATTTTTTTTCTGGAATTCTAATTACAATTTGCATCTCTACATAGTATACAATACTTGAAACTTATGCTTAATTAGTTTACTCATTAAAATTGTGTATTGAAATTTTCTAATTTGAATCCGTCTAGAAACAGATTTGTTTTGCGCGGAGTCAGCGTTGCAATTTCGAGGAAACGAATTGACAAATCCGACATTAATTGGAAAGCAAACAAACTATCTTTACGCACTTATAATGGATTATACATGATTCTTTTAATATTATAGCTTTTAATTAATAAAATTGCGAATATTTTTCTCGTAGATGGGAATCATTATAGTGCACATACAGACAATATTATATATTAAGTACATACATTTTAATCCGTGCATCGTACTTGACCTCGATTCTTGCGCCGACGAAATAATAAAATATGTCCGCTATATACTAAAAGTTACAAAATATTTCATTACCAGTAGCAAAGCGTTTTTCTTGTTATATCTTTTCTTTGCGTCGCTTTATGTCCTTTGTTCTTCGGTAACGAGAGGCATCCCAGTCAAACTAATTAAATTTGTTAAATTGGACTACAATAACTTGACTGGCCGATATCCGGAAGTAAGGGATTAACGCGTTCGTTAATTTCGATGTCCAATCAATGAAATTTACCGGAGAAATATTGTCATTATAAAAAATTTTATTAATACAAAATAGAATTGTGATTTGAGAAACGAAGAAATTTTGCAGTATGAAATAAGATGTATCCGAAATATTCAGGAAATCAAGTTATCTTTGTAATTGGTTCTAATAAAGTACATTTATACAGTATACACTGATTGTGAGAAAAAAGTTGTACGCGCAAAATTTGTTTAAAATTGGTTGGTTCAAATAGTGTTTTGTTAGTTCAAAGTGTTTTGTTTACAATAGTAACAAATTACGGGGTTTAAAACAATATTTTGTTTCATTGTTAGTAATGTTTAGTTGAACGTATCGGACTAAATATTTTAGTTGGATGAAACACATTTTGCATTTTTCAACAAATTTTTTGTCTTAGTGTACAATAAATGCAAAATTTATATTAATGATAAAATTATTTAGCTAATTTTCACTCGATACTTTTATAATTTTTGTGATACGCCCGCGCCGTTCTATTTGTCTCGCAGTTCACATCGCGTGTCTCCTAATGGGATTCTCTGCCGGATGAGAAAAACACCGGCTGTGGAAATTGGCGTAGGCGCGGTCGTTTGTGAAATTATCGCGATTAATGAAGCCGACTCGCTCGGGTGATTAATCCGTCCAGATGATTCTAAGTGACATACCACTCTCCAGAATCTGCCGGAAACATACGTGTGCAGACATGAACTTATTTCTGTGATTGTGTCAAAAGTTTTAATGACAAAATTGCTTAAAATGTCAATATTATATTTAATTTTAGTACAAATATGATTTTGTATCAAAAATGTTATAGAAATTGAGATAGAAGAATATAACTATAATTTGGAAAATTTAATTTAAGTTATATACCACACACATAAAAGAATTTATATTTTATAATTTTATATATACATATAGGTATCTATACATAAATTGTACATACGTGCATATAATTTGGAGAAAGGATAAATCTAGTACCAAATAATATCATGTGTGTGGAAATAAAAAATAATACTACGGAGTTTCAAAACAATGTTTTATAAAAGATTGTTTTCGAGACAAATTGTGACTTTCGAATTTGCGAGTTTTTTTCATCGAGTGTATGTTACTCTGAGATTTATCTATCGTGAAAAATATATATTCAGTGTCAGAGTGAAAAACTGACAGCCGCATTTAGCGCGAGATGCGCCGTGCGAATATATACGGTGCTTTATCTCGTTGTTTTCCCCTTTTCGATACCAATTAAAAACGCGAGCATTCCGCGAACGAAACGTGTATCTTCTCCATCTCTCGGGATTTTTTTTTTGCCAAAGCCTCGATATAAATGAATGTCCGCAGGTGAGGTTCCTGCGCATAGCTGTTTTGGTTATTTGCAAGTCGTCGTGCACTACAGCTATACGTCGTATTGATCGATGAGAGAGATAATAATAGCGACTCGTGGCACGATGCTGCTCTGATTTGATAAGGAAATTCATTAACGCGCCCCACTTTTCTCACATTCACTATCTTTTTTTTTCTTATCGACCACAGACAGCGCGACGATATTGCGGGGTGTTGCATCTGGATTAAAGTTTGTGATTTTCATTGATGAAAAATGAATTGTCAAACGTAATAGTGACGTAAATGAGTAAAATGACATTTTTCTTCCATGAACATCATATTTTATACATACACAGCTTACACTGTATAGTTTGATAATGGAAATGCAAGTCTATAGTTTTACGCTAATCAATTCACAATCTACTCGTCATTAATCTTTCAAGCCGATATTCACTGTAGGTATGTGTACAACATAGAGGAAGGAAAAAAATCAAATTTTAAGGTATTACTGATCAAATAATAATAGTAAAAATATTACAAAATAGAGTAATGATAACTCTGGGTAACTCATTTAAAAACTAATGTCGTTTCCCGTACAATCATTTAGGCTTATTGTTCGCGAATCCATAGATCCAAACTCAATACGCGCTGCGGATACTTATTATTCATTCATACATCATATATACACCATACACACATACATACCTACACACGTTTTTGTGAGTGATAGTGTGATAAACGCACATTTGAGGAGAAATGGAAATGAGGTGTAATTCTATCAAATCTAATTTAGGAATAATCAGAATAAAAATAAGATTAAAAGCTATATAGATTTAAATATACATATATGTGTTTGATAGCAGTATAGCAAACACTCATTTTCTCTTTACATTCTTTAATCTAAAAAAGAACTAATACTTCTGCCTAAAGAGCTTTTTCTGACTTAAAGGATTAATTTGACAACCTTTACAACATATTCAAATTGTTGTGCACGAAGGAGGTATTAAATTTTTATTTTCAAAATGCATTTTCTGCACCAGAAAGATATTAAACATGAAAAACAACGCATGATTTCTCGGTATTTTTTCCGCGACATGCAAACATTTTATTATATAGATGTTAATACAACAGTGACAAAACATAATCCCCGATTTGGCACGCTGTTTTTCTTTAAAAATGTTTTATATCTTTTTTTAATTCTTTTTCCCCTTTGTTATTTGCATCTCCCGTTGGTGGGAAGGATTTTACGGATGCAGCTGCGTCATTTTTATATTGTCGCGACATCTTGTATAATAACGAGGAGCATTTACATATGAGTCGTCTGCGTGCAAGCAGGTGCAGCTGCAGAAACGTTCGTTGCATATTTCGTTAGAAGTCCGACTTGCGCAACGAAGAGACGCCTCGTTTCCGATTGTTTCGTTCTCGCGAATAATGCGGCGAGTCTAACACCAGGGATAAAGAAACGAAAAAGAGAATAAAAATTTACGCCAATAATGTAGGATGAATTGTGCACAAAGTTTTAGTTGTAAATAATAAATAAAATTATTCCCCGAATTAACCCTTAAAGGGCACACGGGGTCATTCTGACCCCAAAATTGTCTTCTACCTGAAATAGCGTTGAGCACGAAACCCCTACCGGGCCAAATCCCCAAAAGAAAGAGAGGGTTATCCCCTCCCTAAAAGTAGGAAGCAGGCCCAGTTCGATCGAAGATTTGCTCAGTTGTCCCGTGGCAGTTGTTCAAAGGATTCCGCACTAATCATATAGGAAATTGGATCTTGGTAAAATCGGCTCATTTTTTTATATGTTGTAGCTTGTGACCTACTGAACAAAAAATGTAATAGGCTGAAAGCTAAATAATGGACAGTTATTGAGCTACAAGCCAGTCAAACATGAAAAATTCGGGTGCATTTTTTCGCGCAGCTTTAAATTCAAACACGTTTTTCGGTTAAAAAAAATTTTTTTTTAAAATCTGTGCGGCCTTAAAGTTGAATAAATTTGCTACAAAAAATGTCTCTAAATTTTTTTCAAAAAAGTGCAGTTTTTGAGATATTTGAATCCGAAAATCGCTTGGGGTCAAATTGACCCAGGTGTGCCCTTTATGATTCGCTACGGAGGTGTGCCCTCTAAGGGTTAAACTTTACGTGTTAAATTTCATTCGTATATACAGGGTGAATCACTAAAGGTGTTACAGGCTAATATTTCTGAAACTGAACGAGATATAAAATTCTTATTTTCCAGCAACTGTTTAGTATCGAAGTGGGCATTGTGTGATGAAGTTAATTTTTTTTGTCCGTTTCGATACAAAACAGTCGCGGGAAAATAAGAATTTTAAATCTTATTCAGTTTCAGAATTATTAGCCTGTAACACATTTAATGATTCACCATGTATGTATACATGTATCGTAAATGAATAAACAATACCGCCTATGTAACAGTTAGTAAAGTTTTCAGGAGAGAAAAAACTATGCCAAAAGTGAAATATACAACAACTATATATGTAACTTCTTGAATAAACATTGAAACTTCACCTGTAAATAATATGTGGCTAAGAAACTTGGCTCAAATCCTGCAGAAAGATGATATGGAACAGTCAAAGCCAAAAAGTGCATCTGCAGAAAAATAGGCGGTATTGTTTATTCACAGAAGATATACAGATGTAATTAATAACTGATCGAGATACAATTGATACTAATAAACTCTTCATAAAGTGCGTAATAAATTATAAATTTAACTATAATATAGAATAAGATGTGCGATATAACGACGCTAGCAATGTAATAATAATATTAAATATCGCGATACAGTATACAATGTTTATCATTCGCATCGCGCGATATTTGTATACTCGCGTAAGATGTTGCATCGGTGATCGTAGGTAAATTCAGCTGTGCAACATTCAGGAATGTTTGCAATCCACCGAGCCGGAAGACTGCGAGAGATCCTCGTGGAGTTCCGAGGACACCCCGCACCGAGTTGCATAGAGAGGGCTTACTTTTTCGCGACTCGTTGATAATGGCAAAGGTCGTAGTGCAACCTTGAGAGCCTTGCGCCGCGTTGTAAGAGGATTCATTGTAATCCAATATGCGCTACGTGCTGCGAAACATTGCACCGTGCCGGATAACGTTCGCGACATGCTCGCGCTGTGTAGGCGCGAGATAGAATGATATAGGTCGATGTATTATGGAGGTTAATGCCGCCGGCCGAATTATTTAACCCGTCTGTAAGTACGTGACCAATTTCTTTTTCGTAGATTTTCGCATTCAGATTCGCAAAGTTTATCGTTGTAATAGGATCATCCGATTTATGTTTCTTTTGAAGTTTTATTATACAAATACAATAACGATTTTTGTACGTATATGATTTTAACGAAAGGAAAGGTACATATTTTTACATTTTACACATACACATATTCAGATAATATTAGACTGGCGCAAAAGGGCTGTCATTTTTCCATCCAGCTTTGTGTTAGATAAAGTTAGAAAATCGAAGTTCTTTGAAAGGGGGATTGAAAAGTTTCTCTCTAGGCGAAAAAAGACCATACTAAAGCGCGTGGCGGCAATTCTGCCTCGATTTTGTTGGAATTTTGTTTTTATCTTTATTCGACAAACATGACAAACCTTTTGTTTCAATATAATGTATAGCATCGTCGATATACATTGTGCTACATATACTACTATAATACATATGGCACATATGTACTAGGCGTGGTTGAAAGATACAAAATTGGGCGTTGGGGGTGTTTGAGAACCTTTGCGTTAACATGTTTGCTGAACACCTCGGCCTCTCGGAAAGCTCCCAAGTTATTTTTTATTGTTTCCCTCGCGCCCTCGATAAACGTTTATTTCCCTCTCTGATATTTTGTGCGAGAGATTCGGCTCACGTATCGGCCTCCAGGGCGAGGCAACTGGCAGTTCGATTTTGACGAAAGCTTGGGCAAGCTCGGCACCAGCACGTTCTTCCATATGGATACGTTCCCACATTGTCGACAATTCTATTCTGCAGTAGTATTCTAATTTGGTCAATAGTAGATTATATCATAGAGGCTCCTTATTTAAATATCGTTTAATGCTTGAAAAATTCGGTTCTTCTTTTTTTCCAGATTTAGGCGATTAAAAAGAAATCATGGAAAATATTTTTCTATTATTTGTAACGTTTTGTTACACATATGTATTCGAATTTTGGCAATTACGTTATTGTTGAAATATTATTTCGATAAAAAAAAAATAGGCACTTTTTTATAATTATTACTACAGAAATTTTTATATATAATATTTTATTTTTTGATAATAAGAAATAACATTTAACGTTCTCTTTTTTGGGAAGTTTTAACTTTTTATTTTGAAGAGTGTCGGATATTATATGTATATGTAGAATTTCTGGAATTTTTAATCTGAAATGTTAATTCGTACGGTTTCAAAATTTCCTGAATTTTGAGACGGGTTTGTGTGCGTAAGGTATTTCCCTTAGGAATGCCTTTGCGTGTGATTTACTCGCAGAATGGAATACTTGTGTGAGCTTGATACGAAGCCGAGAGACACGAGATAGGGCACCGGGATATAGTTACATGATGGCTATGGAAAGTTCTTATCTGCACTGTCATAGCAAAGTCTGCTCAATTTTGCTGCGTTTCGGCATGTCATATACAGAACGGAATAGATGAGTTCGAAACAGAGAGAAGATTGCATAAAATTACATAACGTCGCAACAGCGAGAGAGAAAAAATATTGCACAAATGAATGAAGACAGACATATCTTCTCCTCTTAATTGTTATCAGCTGTTTTTGCACTTTCATACATATACACAAGCATTATTCGTAATGTTCAATACGCAATATGTATTAATATGACGCAAACGTACATATTGCATATTTCAATTTATTCTTTTGAGTTTATGAATATATATGTATATAGTTGTGTATATGTATAATTAAAATGGAACTACATCATGTTTTCTATACAAAAAGCTCGGACGAATTTAACAGATTTATGAAATCCACAGTTTTTGTTCGCTCTTCCCTATCAAATAAACATTTATTTAAATATTATTTATATTACATACATACGCAAAAAGCTGTAGGAGTGGTCACGCATTAATTTATTTAAAAAACTATTATATTTTAATACGATCAGCAGGTTAGCGAAATATTTATTGTCAAGTGGCCTTTGATTTATACAGTCTCTGTTTATCATGCTCCGATAACGTTAGTTGAACCGCTTGTGTAGATTTAGGAATTTCTATCTTTTTTTTTTGTAGTGGCGCTCATTTGATCGTTTATTCGATTTCCGGACGTCGCACGAGGTAGACATTTTTATTATCGATTGGTAATTGTAATTAGCACAATCTTGCAATTCACAAAAATCGTTTATATCTATTAATAATTTTATTTAACTTGGAATTTTTTAGTACTATCCAGTTTAGAATAGCAGAGATAATATAGCAAAAGTATTAACAAAAAAAGCAAATCTTGAAAAATATTGATGCTTCAAATATTAATTAATAAAAGTCATAAACTTTTGATTAGATAAAAATGTGGAAGCGTGAGCACACTCAGGAGACCCACGCGCGATGCTGCGACGCGCAGGTGCAGTGTCCTTACGATTGCAGTAGGCCGAGTATGGCCTACTTTCCGAAACAATCGCGCAATACCTAGAACATCTTGGTGGGCCAATTGTAAGTGTAGGAGTTTCAAGGGAATGCGTGAGAATGACCCGCTTTCGTTACTTTAGACGTGTCAAGGTCGCGTTTCACCTGATATTACCAGAAATTTTATATTTTATTAATTATTTAAAAGATAATATTGCGATAACATGTCGGAGGTTTGAATATCCAGATCCGATTCTATTTTAGCAATAATTAAAAAAGCTAAAATTATGATATGTGCATCTGTTTAATTTCGAGTTTTATGTGTATTCCAGTGATCTTTATATATTGTATATACAAATTCCACAAACCATTGCGTATTTAAGATCTGTTTATTACTTACTTTTTAGCAAAGTCAAAAGTATATTTTTCTTGATATTTTTAGTTATAAAATTATTACTTAAAAATATTTTTTATTTGTATTTCTATCTTCTTTCTGCATAAAAGAAAGATATTAACTAAAAATAAAAGGGATTAACCGATTATTGTAGAATATTATAACGTATAACAATTGTATTAATTTGTCAGCTCTCATATAAACTGCTAAATCAAATAAACGATTAAATAACCGTAGTAAAGAGTAGTAAATAATTAAACAGGTAGTGCCTAAACACCGATCGTAGATTGAAAGTATTCCTGATGACGATGGTCACGCGATTTTGACGAAGGTCGACGACGTCCGAGGATACGCACGAGAAGCATGTCGTGCCGACGCGGACGCGACCGATTCAATCACGGCTTTAGTATCGGTTATCACGAAATTTTTCGAATGCTCAGGTAGTAAGGACACCCGCGGTAGGTTGGGGTTCTTCGGAAAACGTGGCGCGGAGCGTGTTGGTTACCATGCAATGCCAGCTGGGATTGGTCGAGTTTGGTGGGCGAAGGGAGATCAATACTGGGAGGCTTTCGACATGGAGAGGCGTAGGCCGGTGTGTTCACCACGAGGAACGAGGACCGGGATTAACGGCTGCTACTGGCACGACCTTGATTGTGACCTTAACCTTGATAACGCCCTTGAGCGAGATACAAAAGCTCGTCGTCGTCGTATCGGCAACGACGGGAATTTCCGCACCGGAAAATTCGTCGCCACATTTAACTCCCTGTAGTCGAGTTCTCGCTGTAATGTCGGCTGAACTGTGTTGCGGATTTTATATAGGTCGCCCTTTGTATATGTTACAAGGCCATTGAAGCGGCTCTCGAAACGCTGACGTAGGTACCTACTACCTATCTCTGGTATAGGGTAGACAAACGCACGATGATCCTGAAAGCAGATAGCTGCTTTGAAACTTTTTCGTTCTGATTCATCGAGCGTGCTCGATAAACTTTCTTTATGTATCAACGATTGTCACACATGGGAATTAACGTTTCAAAAAAGCGCCACATATTCACTTTGATCGTTGATTCTCGGATTATCTATACTTTCTTAATTATTCAATTTTCTAACATGCTGTTATATATAAATTGTTAGTGTTCCAAAGCACAACCGCGAATAAGATTTAGATTCGTGAGCATTAGTATTACATATTTAGAAAGACTACTTTTTTAGTTTATTGTTATCACACAAATATAACTGAACGATAATAAAATTATCATGATATTGAAATCTCGACGTTATTATGACAATCGCTTTGATAAACATTTGTTCTTTATAGCTATAGCGGCAGAATTAATGTAATATTTTTATAAACGTTTTACCCAAATATTATTCTATGGTGTAACTTTGATCATTGTGTTCTACTCGAACGATCGCAGCTAGCTGTACCGAAGGAAATCATTACATATCTCAACTGAGCAATAAGACTCCGCTCGATTTCCATATAATTAAGATCGGCTGTTATCATCGTCGCGGCCTTGACTATGCGCGCAGCTCGACGTAATAAAGTTTAACTGAGGTTGTTATGTTCGATTTGATCGCTCTGCCTTTAGAACCATCATGGCCGTGTACACGTCGATGCATTAAAAATCTTCTTGTTTTTCATATGAGGCGTTCAGAATAGGAGTAATCCATCCTATGAAGCGTTTAATGCTGTAGAGTAAAATAAGTCGTGATATAAATTACGACTCACTGTGTAAAGCGATTTTATATTTAACGTGAACGTATTATCGACTGTATCATAAACTCGATCCATTCTCTCTTTAAGAGCCTCATATCGCAGGTGTAAGAACATCCGTAGATCGTTATATGTTATCCTGCGAGTAGAGCTGTCTGTCGAGAGGATCGATTGATTGATTATCGCGAGCTTCCGTGATGTCGTTTCGTCTACAAGGGTGTTCGATCCATCTTCAGCGATCAGTTTCTCTCGGCATTCCTATAACGGTGTGCTTCTCCTTTTTTCTGACAGTTTCTTCGCGGATTACTTACTCTTTTACCCTCCGTTTCTTCTCTCAATCCTCGATCGTTCGTGTACTATTTCTACGGTGAATCGACAAAAAGTGCGCGTTTTAACGACGAACGATGGATCGCATTTGTAAACCCGGCTAATTTCTTTGGAATTTACAAATTACTTATATGCTAATAAACAATGAATTATTATTAAATTATTATTTCTATAGAAATACGCTTTTGATATAAAACTTTTCATGACTTGACAATTAAAGGTATCAAGGGAACACAATGGTTGTTGAAAAACATGTTGTGTAATCACCACACCTATTTGTTTTCAGCTGCGGTGCAGATTAATGCATTTCTCGATCACGTTTCTTATTATTTTGATGAGTGCGCAGTTCTCGCGTAGCGTCATCGACGCGAGATAACGCAAAGATTAAAACGCGTGCATACACGTGAATATATTATACGACACCGGTATTTTCGGTATCAACGGTAACATCCCACGTTATTTTCACTGTTCTACAGACCGATTTATTTATCATACGTATGCGTTTCTCTCGCGATTACTTTCAATTCTTAATTAGAAATATTTTTCTAGCAATTAATTATAAATTATTAAGACAGTATATACATATACCAACTGTATGGAGATTACATCACGATGGATAATCGTACCTATAAAGATAAGATTGCTCGATAAATCCTATCCAGTAATTTCCTTCTCAACTGCTGAAGATTTTCTCTAACAAAATAATTTTTTATTTTATGAGAATAAGAGAATATATAAATCTTATGAGAGAAAGAGAGAGAGAGAGAGAGAGAGAGAGAGAAGAGAGGAGAAGGAGAGATTAAATTCTTAAATCTTTTATGAGACTTTAATAAGAGGTTTTCTCTGGTTTAAACAGCGTACACGTTATTTATATTTTAGATTGTAATTTATTGGTTATGATATTTAATTAATGAAACAATGCTCCAAAATTATTAATATTATTCAAAGTGGATTAAGATAATTAAATTTATGAAATACCATCAAACGTTTCAAATTAATGCTATAGAGTGATGATATTTGAATGCTTAACAAAATTAGCAATATTTTAGTATTTTTGTATTTTGAGACCTTTGCCAATTACATTTCAAGAGTCTCGTAAACTTCTCGGATAATTTGTTGTCGTAAACTACTTGTCGTTTAAGTACGCCTAAGCTTTGGAAAACTTAAATATTTATTTCGCGGACGAATGCAGTTACGTGCCAATTTAACTTTTTTTCTATCGACTTTCGAAAATAATCAAAACGAATGCTGCTCTATCGAAGTGATTTCGCTGTCACACTCGCGCTTATCAAAGAGTTAACCGAATTTGGTCGCTCCTGTAGACTTGTGGTGTGCCGGGGATTTGCGACAATTGGCACCATGTCAGAGGTGAGACGCGGAGGGAAATATAAGAGAGGTGAGTGACGTCGTTGCCAACGGTCATCAGATGTCGTCTTGGCCGCTATTCGTTCGCGGCTCGTTCGTGTCTGCCTGTGCAGCTGATACGCTCGTTGTCGGCGACGAGTAGCGTCAGTGATAGCCCGATCGATTCCCTGATCATCGCGGATCGGCGAATTGGTGTTTGCATGTGACCCGAGTGCACGCGCGATAACCGCTATCGAAGTTTGCCTCCCAGGCTTCGCTCGCGAGTGTTTCCTCGTGGGAGTTTCCGCTCGAGAAGGAACTTCGATCGTCGCGGCTGATCGAAAATCGGACCGATCTTCCGGCGTGTGTCTTAAATATTTGAATTTGGAGTAGAACGAGTTGGGAACTGCCACCCGTAATATCGGTACGTCTGACGCAGCGTCTTCAATTGTGCCCGTCCGATACGCGATGTGAAACTGTTGCGAGAGATCGAGGAGATCGCGTGTTTATTCGACGATCGACGTTATCAGAACGCGAAAGGAATGGCGTCGTTGTTCTCCGGTGGCGGCAGCGGTGCCGGTGGTGACGGCGGTGGGCCGCCCATTAAACCGGAAGACCCCATCCCTTCGAGGCAACGAAGCCTCAAGGAGCGGCTGCGAGAAGGCATCACCGGCGGATTCGCTTGGCAGTGAGTATCGTCGGCGTGATTTACGAAACGGAAGCTGGCAAGATTCATTTTTACCTAATCCACACGACCCCTCTTTGCATCTTTTGTACCTGCTTTATTTTCGACTTCGCCCTCCTCGTCAGCCGTAATTTTCTTCCACGTTTTTTAAAGATTTGCCCTAGGATGTTAATAAACGCTACTGATAGTATTACACCGTTAAACGAGCTTTGTTGTATGATGCATATACAAAAAGTACAAGGCTAGACGATGAAAACGGTATATTTTTAGTAATAGGTATATTTTCCTTATTTTTTAATCACGATGTTAAAAATAATGGGTTATTTTGAGAAAAGTGTTTTTACGAATCGACGCAACACGTATAGAAGTATACGCTTCGGAAATTACGCCACCACAAATTTATCTTCTAGCCTAATTTTTAATTTTTTAAAATAATAATTTATATCGCTGAAGATGGCTCAATCCTGAGCCGAAACGTACGGATTGAATGTACAATGAATTAATAAATCAGTAATCTGATATTTCAACGCATCAAGAACCGCGTCGACTCTCAGTGCACTTTACTTGTTTGTTTTAATTTTTTGTTTAGTATTGTAAATCTTATAGATTTATACGAAACGGGCTTCTGACAAGAGAGAGCAACGAAGTTATTCTGGAGGAGAATAAGAACTCTTGTTCGCACTATATTAGAGATGAGATTAAGTATCTTACAAGAATCTGTTGTAGTAGTTTCGAACTTTCTGTGAGATTACTTCGAAAAATAAAAACAATACTTCAAGTATACTCGAACCTGGACGAAATGGGTTCGAACCCTCTATGAGTACCTCGAAAAACAAAAGTGTTACTTCCAAATAGACTCGAATCTGGATCAAATTTATTTGAACCTTGTATGAGTACTTTACTAGAAATTAATGTGTGAAACATAATGTGTGTGCATATGTATATGTACACACAAATATCTCTTATTACAATTTTATATAATAACATATGTACCTATATTATAATAATATAACATATTTGTACTACTTGTAAAAGATTCTATAGTAACTACTTATAAATACATTTCGAATCCTGCAGGCACTTATTCTAAAATTTGATACTAACTAATCGGAATTCGATTACTTTGCAAGTACAATGTATGAAACATTATTTTTTATGAATATTACTCGAATCCAAGAAAATGAAACTTGATTATTGGATTTAATTCGGATTTTTAATAAGTACATTTTGAACTTGATCCCCTCTCTATATGCTTTCGTGTGTCATATCGTGCTTGATTAAAACTTCTGCGTCTTTTTCTATTCTAATAAGTCATATTTCGTGTTTAACGAAAACGTTTTGTGAAACATTTAATATTTGATCTACAATATTATTATAAATGCAATACAACAATACAGTGTTGTATTGTATCACGCAAACCGTATTGTAATTTATATTTAACGTCGCGCGATTGTTCAGGAAGCTTCACGAACTGGTAGACGCATAATTTTTCTACAGAAATTTTTTTTGATACGTTCTCCGAGACCGATCGTCGTGTTTGACTCGCTGTATGGCGGGTGTTACATTATAAAGTAAGGATTATCGATCATTTTAATAAATGAGCGGTGTGAAACCGCTATTACCATAAGACCGGATAAGCCGGACACTGTATAGTAGAAAGTGTACCCAGCAGATGGCGGTCCCAGGTACTCTGATTATTATCCATTTTTATAATACATTATCATATCAGTATTAAAGAAAATGCCGATATCTAACGGACGTTGACGTTCCGCGTGGAAGTATTTTAAGCGGCAACAAAAAATCAAGGACGATAGAGCGATTTTTTTTGTCTTAATTTTAATTTCGAAGTCGAAAATTTATATAATAATTACAATAATAATTATACATTTGCCTGAAATTGCCAGGCGGAGTGCCATGGGAATTTCTCCAATCTTGTTTTCGAGTCGGGCAGGTATCGCGGTGACGTGGCCTCGGAATAATGATTTATCCACTGGGACTGCGATTATCTGACCCGCGCGCAACTCGTTATTCAATCTTTCGCGATCCGATTTCTTTCTTTTTTTCGCCATACAAAATGAGAGGGAAAGTTATTAAATAGCCATCACCTATATAGTGGCCGACGAACTCGCTAACCCGTTCCTCCACACGACCCTGACCCCTCGCTCGCTGTTGGGCCAGCTTCGCGTCCGACACCATAAATTATCCAGCGCTCAAGTTCTCCAGACTCCTGCTTGTTTGCTTTATCACGCGCTTTTTTTCGTCCTCGCTGTCTTCCGCAGCTGTGTTCCACTTTATGGAGCGCCGAATTTATTTTTCCACCGCGAAATTCCACGTGGTGGGTGGACTGGATCGAACGACTCGCTCTCAGTCTCACGTGGTCCGCTTTATCGTCTTTGTATGTTGATTATTACAAGGATTGGAGTCCCTCGTATCGTTCTTTTATTTATTTATTTCTATATTGACTGTTGCTTTCGGATATTCACCTTGCATCAAATTCAAATATCGTCTTTTAAGAATCACATATAGCCCAGTCAAAATAGGTCCGATTTAAGCAAATAAAATAAATAATTCTCAGTCTTGAAACTTTGTAGAGATCTTCGTTTAGGCTTACTAATGAACGTCTAAAAAGTCCCGATAGATCGAAGGTGAGCGTTCGCCGCCATTTTGAAAAATAGGTGCACTTTTTCGGTTTTTTGCATATATCTCGTTAAATATTGACTTTATCGAAAAAATAGTTGTCGAAATGAAAGCTTATTAAATTGTCTACAAAAAAGGTATTCAATTTTTTGATAACTATAATAGTTTTCGAGAAAATTGGCTGCGAACGTCATCACTTGATAAGGACCGAAAGGGCGGTCGAAACGTCGTGAGAATACAATAAAACTTTGCCAGTTGATCGGCTTTAAACATACAGAGTTTAATTTTTAATTTTTCACTGGCGGAATAAATCTTGTTTTTGTTTTATGAAATTGTTATCAGGTTATAATAAATAATTTAATAGTGTGCTTCAACTGCTTTATTACTAGAAAATATGAAAATTTTATACATAATTATAAATTTTGTTCAAAGTGACGGCCTTAACATTGAGACAAGCTTGGCAACTGCCTTTGTTCAAGGCCGTCACTTTGAACAAAATTTATAATTATGTAAAATTTTCATATTTTTTAGTAATAAAGCAGTTAAAGCACATTATTACATTATTTATTATAACCTGATAACAATTTCATAAAATTTTATAATGAAAATGTTTAGATGTCAATATCTCTTAAACCAAGCGTTTACGGGCATACCTCCAGAGGAAAAATTTTTCTTGTTTTGAGGTTCTAAGTTCATATTTTAAGTTAGGACATTTAAACCTGAAACACCCTGTATAATAGAGGAAGTATTTGGAGCTCACGCGACATTCGCAGCCAATTTTCTCGAAAACTATTATAGTTATAAAAAAATTGAATAATACTATTTTTGTAGACAATTTAATAAGCTTTCATTTCGATAATAACTATTTTTTCGATAAAGTCAATATTTAACGAGATATATGCAAGAAACCGAAAAAGCACACCTATTTTTCAAGATGGCGACGAACGCTCACCTTTAATCTATCGGGACTTTTTGGACGTTCATTAGTAAGCCTAAACGAGCATACCTCCAGAGGAAAAATTTTTCTTGTTTTGAGGTTCTAAGTTCATATTTTAAGTTAGGACATTTAAACCTGAAACACCTTGTATAATAGAGGAAGTATGCCTAAACGAACATCTCTACCAAGTTTCAAGATTTTGAGAATTATTTTATTTATTTTTCCTATTTTGACTGGGCTAATAGCACATTGCGGGCATTAACTTCTCGCGATCCAATTATTTCTTACCAATGAACGAAGAGCAAGTATTTCATTTTTAATTAAATTAGATCGGCAGATTTAATACGTCCTCTAAATAATAAGAATAAAAAAATTATTGAAGGAATTATTTTTTGGAAGAATTTATAGAGGTTTCAAAAATATGGCTTAATAAAAGACTGTAAAAGGTTAATGCTAACAGTATTATATATTGATTACACTTTCTCTCTAAATTTACTTTCTCGTTTGTCATTCCGTCTTACAATATTATGTATAAGTATTTTGTAGCATAATTTGTACAATATTATTTATTGCTTATTTTTCCATAATGAAAAGATAGTTTGAAAGTTCTCTTACAATAAAAAAACCATTGGGTATATTTATCGCAAATATGTGATAAATATTTCTTTTTTGTATTAAAAGTTAAATGTTAGTGTTTTGCTATCGTTTTTCTCCGTTGTTACACATTACTATCGATTTCAACGCATACCTATGGTGCAATAAACTGCAGATATAGCGACATTAGTCATTTATAATACATGTTATAGATTTCCGAATTGTGTCATGGATGCGACAGATACATCGGGAACAGACGACCAAGACGTCACTTCCGTATCCTGTATATACATATATAATTTCGGTAAACGATGCAACCACTTTGTATAGACGTTACCGACGTGACGCATACGTCGTATAAATGGAGATACTCGATAGATGTATGGGTGGGAACAATTCGGCGCGTCGTTTAATACGGAATAATTATCCGATGGCCCAGTTTTACTTTTTGACGTGTACACGCGCTGAAAGCGGATTATTGTATACTTGGGGTGTCCAACTGCAAAAGTTTAGTTTATTTCTAAACGTTTTATTGATAAATCTTTATTAATAATTTTAAAATTTTTAGAAATGACAATATTTATATCAAAATTTGAGTTTCTACTTGTGTAACACCTTAAATTTCTCGATTTCAAGTTTGCATAAGACTTCGTTGACTATTTGAATTCGTTATTGACAACATAAGCCATATCACATGTCGCATGTGAGCCATTCAGGACAAGAATAGTATAGGTTTTATACACTAAGAAAAAAAAATATTTTGATCCAAAAAAAAATTTATTAGGTGGCTGCGGGTGGTTGCTAACAGTTTATTTACTTAATATAATACACATATTTGTTTAGAATTAGATATTTTTACTTAAATAGAATAAAAATATATAATTCTAAATAAATATAGGTGTATCATATTAAGTAAATAAGCTGCTAGCAGTCACCTAATGAATATTTTTTGTAACGAAATATTTTTTTCTCAGTATATGTAAAGCTCGTTTTGTTCTATAATTTTATGTTCAAAATGAACATTATTATGAACTTAAATTATTCGTGCTTGGAATGATTCATGTGCAATAAGTCGTACACATATGTTATAAAATATAAAATATGAATCTTGCGGAAAAATTTTGCTGCTTTTGTACGGCTGCGATTTATTTACTTTGATTACAAATACACAGAAAAAAAGAATATTCTTGGTTTAAAAATATCTTTAGTTTCAATGTGGAAATCTTGAAATAAGATTATATTACGTTAAACCAAGAAAACTTGCTTGAATGAATCATTTATATAGTTCAACAAACAATAAGAATAAAATGTTGAAATAAAAAGTTGAAATTTGTATAAGAAGATTATAGTGATCTTGCTCATATACGAAATATCTATAATCTTCTTATAAGAATTTCAACTTTTTATTTAAACTATTTTTTCTTGAACTATAAAAATGATTCATTCAAGCAAGTTTTCTTCGTCAAGATTTCCACGTTGAAACTAAAGATATTTTCAAATTAAGAATATTCTTTTTTTCTGTGCCTTACTGCTGATAGTTTTAACTCTTTTAAATAGTGAATAGTTAAACAATTACAATATTTTTTTCGGAAGTTGTAGTCCTTTATGGCAAAGCGAATTAACTTTTTGCATTCTTTTTGCCATTAGGATTATGACTTTTGAGGAAACATAGCTGTGCTATAATTATTTAAGCACATATAAAAGAATTGAAAGTATCTTCTCTCATAGACACGTGTGATATTGCCATACGCTTTTGGCAAAAAGTCCCTTTTCGCTACCTGTGAAGAAAAAGCTTACTATAGTAGCCACCAAGGTCACGGCCAATATCGTGTTCGGATCGGTAACGAACCATCGATTCAATCGATTGTTCCGGTAGGCCGCTCTTATATCGAGGGAAAACAAAGGAGCAGCCGATGCCGCCCTTTATGTGGGGATGCATTCGCATGTACCTATGCATAGAAGCAGCGGCTGGGATGTGCCACCGCATCTATGCTATCGAGTTGCTGTCTGCTATCGGATACATATGTGCACGCGTATGTACTTACCGCACATACATATCGGCACACGTATTCACGTATAGACAGATGTATGCAAGATAACCGCAAATTTAGATCGCATTCCCCAAGTCTTCACCTTCGAAAACATTCGGACGACCTGTCTGGAAATATTACCGTCCCGTAATACCTTCGTCACTGTAGACAGTTCCTTATGAAATTATTAAGAGAAGAATGATAGAACTTATAGAATAAAATAGAATTTTATTGCAAAGTATCTCACTTTTCTTGGTTCTTCTACCAACTGATTTTTTAAAATAAAATTTGCGTAATTTTTATTTCTAACGAACGTAAAGGTATTATGAATGAATTAGGCATTAATTTTTAACGGTAACACAATTAACACATTCCAATACGATAGATTGTCTATATTTTGTGATTATTTCGTTAAAATTAATTACTTCACCTCGGTTATCATCTCGTTATTATTCAAAGGTAAATAATTTTATTATACAAATATTATATTTGTAATACTACTCTTATTAAATTCCTCGAAGCAATTGATTCTTTTTGTTTTAACAAAAAATATTCAAATTAAAAAAAAGTATTATTTCTCCGTAGAAATTAGCTAGGTATATTTCTTATTAATATCCGTAAACTTGATTCAGTTGCATATTTTCGGCTTAAGAATTTTCATCATGAATTAATCCCGTTTGTATCAAGCCTAAGATATTCCCGTCCGAGAACGTCTACGGAATTACGATGCGGATACGTGTCCAAGATCCTCGCGCGCGAGCTAGAAGATTCCTTGCAAGCTTCTCCTGCACGTGGGAGGCGAAGGTACCTCAGATGGCAACTGCAAGAAATGCATAGCCGCGTAAGCTGGCGGAAGTTTCCTGATTAAATTATCGGGCGCGCGTTCGTTTCGTACTTCCTCGAACGTTTCTCCAAGCTGGAATCGCCGCGCGGCACGAGGAATCGATTTACTGAGGGACAGAGCGAAGGATATGACGTCGTCGCGTACCCTACTTACCTATTTCGAACAAATTCTCCGGGAATCTACCCATCTCGACAGTATTAAGCGCGCCGAACGTAAGAAATTTCGGGGATGTCACGTAGATACTTTAAAGTTACTGCTAACTTGCACTTAAATAGTGAATCCCGGTGCTGACGAACTTCTGGGTCGACTTTATGCCGAAACTTATTTAGACACATTTACACGGCGTGATTTTTAGTATAGAAAATTCATAATTTGAAAATGTATTTTATAAATATTTACGAGTTCTGATTTCCTCTATTTATCAAGCTAACTCTTTTGCGTACATATTATATTAAATTTTCTTTAAACATTCTTCCTACTTATAAAAAATTACCTCTTGGAGATTTTAGAGAATCGTTACTGTTAGATGTTTAATTTTTCGTTTTACATTCAACTGGCATCGTCCGTGAAATAATTCCGAGGCGACCGCCGTGAATCTGCGTCGCTGTATTGTTTCTCAAAATGTTAAGATATTGTAAGAGAAAAAAAGCGAAATAATCGGTTGGTGTTCTTGACTCTCGAGGAACAAGTTCGCCCGCGCCATTAGGTAGATACTCTCTTCAGAAATCTCTTGCGACGAGGTCATCGGGTAAATGGGTCAAGTAAGTTTACAAGCACTCGCCGCGTGTACTTAGGTATGCAGATTGCACGAGGCAATCGCGTTTGTAAAGCATCAATGTGCACGCGCTTGTATTACGTCCATTTGCGAATTTACGCCTGGCTTTGCTTAAAGCTCCGCAAATGGTGACCTACGACCTACGTTATCGCATCCAACATACGGGCCAAAGGGATATGTATAATTATAATGTGATCCAATGTAAATCGGCGGAATGTTGAAAGTGAATCAAGAACATTAAAACGTATAAACATACAGAGCGCGTGAAAAGTATCCAATAGCTCTTAAATTTTCATTTATTTAATATTTCTTTATTTATTTTACACTTTTTAATTTATAAAAGAGATTATTACTTTAATTAAAATTTTTAATTTGAAAAGAAAATTATTTTGATAATTTATAGAATAATCCGAATACTTTTTCTTCGAAAGTGTTTACTCCGCTGAAAGCGAAACGTATTATTTCGCTTGAGAGCATGAGCCGTGATAATAACAAGATCATTAAGAACAGAAAGTTTGAAATTAAAATGTGATTATTGTACACTTCAATAAGATTGTTGTAGACGTAATCAAGAAATTGTTGAGATTTCTTTTTATCTCGCGATACGTATAGTATAGACAATCAATCTCCTTAGAGTGTGTTTACAAGCAAACAGATAGCTTCGTTGAAATAATCCTGCTCAGTATTACGTAAAACAGTATGGGACAAATAACGATCGAGCATGATTAGATTAATTGGACGTATTAAACTAGTTTAGATCCGCGAAGCATGCGCGCTTCTCCGTTAGTGCGCATAATCTGCAATCGTAAAGTCACACATGTGCGTATACGCGTTTAACGCGTTGCATTGCGTAGATTCACGTTGCGCCGTCCTCGTGAAATGATCTTGTTAGCGTTGCGTGAACACCCTACCTTGTTTATACGAAAATTACAGGCAATATATGGATTATGCAATTATCATATTGTTTATAATTAAGAGAAATGGAGAGATAGTCGACGACTAATCATTATTTATTTGTTGTGATTATCTTATTATGTCAATCATTAGTCATTACATTACTCGCGACCATCAAAAATTTCTCAACGAAGACGAACGACTACTGGTCCTTAAAGGTCGTTTCTGTCGATTTGGCCGGTCAGTGGAGGACTCTGCTCAAGGATCCGTAGAGTGGACGTACTTGCTCTGCTCTCGCTTGTGCTTTGTTATATTATTAACTTTCGAAACATCTCGGCCTCCACGCGGCGGAGCGCCTCGTCACAGCGTCGGTCGGCCTTCCTCTTGTCACACGGGAGCGACGCCCGTCGTCGATGTGATACTTCATCTCTCGGCGTCTCGGCAAAAAGATTATTGAGAGATCAATGTCCGCCGAATGTCCTCGTATTTTATCAAGTGCCGAGTCAGGGGGTGGGGGGGGGGGGGGGGGGGAGCAGAGACCCGTCGCGAATCTGGCGCGCGCGGAAAAGAGAGCTCACGCGAGCGAAAGTATAACTCTCGTGCGTGAAGCGTGCCAAGGTTACTTAAAATTTAATAAATTGTGAATAAGGATGTGGCGAACATTACTTTTATATTGTAAAACAATCAAATTGATGTATGAGTGACATTAATATTATGATATTACATTTATTTTCACTTTAGATGATCTAAAATGTGCGTCAGAGTTCAGAATAGAATTCTACTTATATTTTATGTGCTGTAAAATAAACGCATTTCAAAATATATAAAAAAAAGCATGGCATATAAAATTGACGTGAGTTATATACCTAGGTTGTTTAAAATGGGCTTTACGTTATAAATCACTAGAGTGAAGATGAAGACGTCGCGTCGTGAAGTTTAGGAGAACGTATCTCTTCTTGCACGGGAATACAGCGTATGACTTCACTATTCTAAAATACATACTGATCATAAGCTTTTATTTATGTCCAACCGTCAATGGATTGTTATCGCAAACTCACGCGGACTGTTGTCATTGCTGAGCAACAGAACGTCTTCCTTATCGCAGTGTGGAAAATTAAACTCGGTCTAATTATACCAGTTTCAATTTCTGGTCAAGACATGATCGTTCGTGTTCGCATTCAATGGACGTGTTTCTATCAGTTTTCTTCTCCGCCCCAATCGAGTACGCTCCGTGCTCCTGAATTTCGCTAGGGATCGTAAAAAGCGGTAGAATGTCCGGGCGCGTATCCCGAAGGATAATCCCGCAGTCGTAGGCTATTTTATGGTTTCGCGTAAAAGGGGACACGCACGGGGATGACGCCTCTTTGTTTTTACGATAAACCACTTTTACTGGCCTATTGACATATCGACGTACGTGCTTCAGATAGATTTCGTACATAATTTGCAATCTTGTACAAGCTTTTTCCTTATTCTATCTCATGCGAACTATGTACTTAAAATGAAATCAGAAAGAGACAAATAAGCATTGTATAGAGATTATCTCTTTCTTTTATTAAAGTAGAATGAATTATATAAATGATATATATATCCGCTATCCAATATAGAAAATTTGGTACATGACCGAACACCAGAATTGCTACACGGGACTGGAATCTACATTTGGCTTACATGCCTGTTCTAAGTAAAATATTTATATATATGTATAAAGATTTTGTCTCTAAATCCATATAGTTCATATATAAAATTTTGGTCACGTGTTATCGTCGACATTTCTGTTGTTCGATCATGTTTCAAATTTTCTATATTGGACAGCCGACAGCGTGAAAATTGAAGAAGCTGGAAAAGTATCCGCACACGTGTGTACGATCGTGAATCTACAACTAAGTAACTGTGAAAAATATGGGACAGTGGCACATTACGCCACACATACATTCGCATAAAATTGTTGTTTCTCGTCGCGGACAAAGCATTCCTGTAGGCTTATTAACAAAACTACATAATTTGTCGGCCATAATAACGGCATTCTCGCGCGAATAATTCTACCGCAATTAAAATTTTCATTAACAACGCAATACAATAACACAAATGTATAATGATGAATATGTCTTATTAATGTTGCATTACAATTTATAATGAATATATGATAACGTACGCTACGAACATAGATATTCTATATGGTAAATAAACAAATCTGTGAAATTTTAATTACATATAAATACGTCTGTAGAACAGTTTCGTTTTTAATTTAAATTTATGAATGTAAACATGCAGTTTACTTGACGAGAATTCCTGCATAATTCGAATTGCGCGAAGGAATTTCATTCAATGCGCCTGGCCTCGCTTCGACGGCAAGGGCGCATCTGTCGTTATCAACTGGTGCATTACTGCGCTCAATAAATATGCAGATGTATACGTGTATACCGGAATATCCGATTCTGTTGCGGCTTTCGATCGGCGGCAGACTGTTTTCGAATAGAAGAAGCCTTTGCCGTAAATGGACTCGCTTATCTCGCTTTGTAGCATAGACGGGCTGCTTTTAAGGCTTTAAGGCCTTCATGAATTCTAGTGACATTGTTTCATCGTTGATTGGCCGGAAGTCGATGAGATCCTCCGGCGTTTAAGACACGATTGAGCCTCATTGAGGTCGAGTACTCGACCTAACATTGAACTAGACAAAAGCGATCGATATCATTAAGGGAACCCGGGGCATAACGGGAACGCTAAAGTTTAGTCAAGTTTACAACATATTAAAAATAAATAAATAAACTTTGTTCTGCACTAAAATATTCTTTGAAATGTCCTCTATAAGAAAAATACAAGTTTTACTACAAAAGAATAGTTTGAAAGGACGAAATTACTGTTTTTTTAAAACGTGAGTTAACCTTATTATGGATTTTATATATGCACGGAGAAAATTTTATATTAAATTTTACTATGGTGCCACACCAACTGCGGACCATCAAGACGCACAAGTTTAAATGCTATAGTCTTATAGTAAAATTACTATGTCCATAGCATTTAATGCTACGATCATAGCATTTAATGCTACGATCATAGCATTTAATGCTACGATCATAGCATTTAATGCTACGATCATAGCATTTAATGCTACGATCATAGCATTCAATGCTATAATTATAGCATTAAATGCTATGGCCATAGTAATTTTACTATAAGACTATAGCATTTAACTCTTAACATTAACACCTCTTTTTTCAATCATAACATGACATAACACCAGGGTCAATTGGACCCTGCAAATTTTTGATTGTTTATAACTCTTAAACAAATGTATATAAAAATATGAAAAAATTCTGGAATATACTAGAGACATTGAAGAAAAGACCTGAATAGTTTAAAGTGATAATTTTATTATTAACATTGTAAAACAAATTGTTGAAAAATTCAATTTTTCGAAAAAACAAGATTTCTTTCAAAAACTCATAATTTTTAGAATTTTTAATATTAAGGGCTAATATTGCACACTCATCCTCTTCAGGTATGTTACTTTAAGAAAAAAAATAGTACAAATGTGAATCCTTCAAAAAGTATATTTATTTTGATACTTGAACAAGTTACATTTTAAGATGCAAACCCCTTTAACATGAACACCAGGGTCAACGTGACCCTGCACAGATTGTTTATAACTCTTAAGCAAATGTATATAAAAGTATGAAAAAATTCTGAAATATACTAGAGACATTAAAGAAAAGGCCTGAATAGTTTAAAGTAATATTTTTTATTATTAACATTATAAAAAAAATTATTAACAAATTCGAATTTTCGGAAAAACAAGTTTTCTTCAGAAAATCATAACATTTTGAATTTTTAATATTAAGAGCTAAAATTACAAACTTATTCTCTTCAGATACATGAAAAAATAATAAATATGAATCTTTTAAAAAGTAAAAAACATTTTACACTCGAACAAAAGTTACATTTTGGAGACAATTGTAGCATAAGTAGACACGATGATAGACTTAAAAACATCTACTCACGTTTTACTGCACCTTTTGAAGAAAAAACAAGGTTTTTTTTTGGCACTAAAAAAAATTTTTTATTCAACGTAACATTTACACCAGGGTCAGGGTGACCCTACGTGCTCACTAAACAGCTGCTAAACGGACACTGAGCTGCTCGTTCGTTCTACCTAGCGTCTCTACGGATACTTAATATCTAAACTCGAATTATGATAACGCTACTAATACGATTTTTGGCGCGCTACATGTTTTATTTCACAGTTGAAATGTTCAACAGGGTCACTTTGACCCTGGTGTTAATGTTAAGGGTTAAACTTGTGCGTCTTGATGGTCCGCAGTTGGTACGGCACCATAGTAAAATTTAATATAAAATTTTCTCCGTGTGCGGGGCATAATGGGATCCCTCACAAAACTTGTTTATTAATGTTCAAAATTTCTTAAAAGTGATTTATTAGAACACGCAATATATGTAGGAATGTATTATTGCATTTTTAATTAATAATAATTATTTATTACTAATATTTTCTTACAGTATACATTTTTCTTATTAAAATGTAAGTAAAAATAAAAATTTGGTGTAATAACCTTTGGCATCAATATATTGCGCAACATAACATAGGCATATAGATACTAATAGCGTATGAAAAAAAGAACCATTTTAAGAACACAAGGCATCATGCCCCATGGTCTAATTTCCCGTTATGCCTCGAAGTGTATAAGTTTACTTTAGGTAATATAAATCGTCGCGGATAATCAATATTGCATAGACACTTTACTAAATTAACAAGAAAAGATTGTTTAATTACGTAAACACTTACGGTAATAAAAAATATAATTTTATCATTGCTTACACCATATGTAAATGTATCAAAGAAATGTAACTCAGTCGAGGAGAACATAGCGAACGCATTAAATAATTTGTAGCATTTTTCAGTTAAAAATTATATGAAAACTAATAACAGCACACGGATAGAGACATCTAAGAGCAATAATTTCCATACATTTTGTTACATGATAGCATCTCTGTAAAAAGATCGACCATATGCCATTATACCCCGTGGTCCCGTTATGCCCCGGGTTCCCCCTACCTATATGATTTGAGAACGCGTTGGTCAGGATCGTCAGGATCGCTATCTTATCTTTTACATACTTGACACCTTTTTAATTTTAATCCTAAATTTAATGTCTTTTATCGCTCTGCTTGTTTTTTTCGCTATATTTAATTGCATCTTTACAAATATTATATTAAAATATAATTAATGTTATCTATTATACAATACGAATTATACTATTGAATAGAACGAAATAAGCAATTTAAAACTAATCTTTTATTTAATTACGTGCTATTGAGTTATTAGAATGATCAGAAGGACCGTGAATAATCGCTCTCAACCTCGGTAGAAATCATGAATAGCGCTACTTTGTTGTATCGAGATGCGCTCGAGGGCAAGTTATATATATTATACGGCGCTCGGTTGACGTCTCGCAATTCGCAGTGAACTCTTATATAAGTGAGTTAAGGACGCGGCCGACATTGATGTGACGGAAACGTTTAGATCCTATCTACTAGTCGAACGATGCAAGCTCTCTTTTGCGGTGGTCTAATCGCTTAACAAGGGTAATTAGTCTTGTTAAAGCGCGTCCAAATTGTTGTCGTACGTGATGCGCGATTAATTTTACAGAGGCGAGCACGAATTTTTTCTGCTATATTTTATCAATATGTGAAAAGATGTCTGGGATATTAAAATGCGCTTCTTACAAATGATAAGAATATATGATGATTTATATAATTTATGTTGATATTCAGATGCGCAATAAATTTTCTCTTGCTAGGCAAGAAGACTATATAAGTAGTCTACTAAAAGACTAAAATAAATGTTTTAGCAATATAAATTTTACAGTATTGTTGTTCAAAAACATGTTTGCGCGGCATTAAGAAAAATGATAGGACTATTAAAGCAAGTAGGTAGCAAAAAATCAAGTGCTAAGAGGACTGTAAACTTGGAATTAAAATGAATTTGACTAAAGCGATTCTTCTTGAGATACGAATTTATTACCTCTGACTGATAAGTCGACATTCTTTTCGCGTTACTCCTCTCTCGCTTCTGTCTTCGTGACTTAACGATCCGGCGCAATTAACGCGGCACGCACATGTCGTTCGCGACGCGAGCGCAAATGGCATGCGGCGCGAGCTGCGACGCATGCTGCATATAATAACACGCAAACACGCGCGAATGCCCGCGTACATATACGGAACGTGCAGCTGCATAATTTGCTGGTATTGTTGAACGCGCCAATTCGCAAATGTCGCGAACTCACAAACAAATTGAACGCGCCCTCGTGCATGATCCGTTCACGTCCGTGAACTTGTGATTGTGACAAAAGAGATAGAATGATGGAAAAGTATGCATGACAAGTAGGTACACACAATGAGATCATAGCGAATATATATATTATAACAAACAGGATGGTATTATGTAACAGTCGGATAGTTTACTGCAATTTGAGGAACCACAGATGAGGCACCTTGAAATTCTTGTACCATATTTGTCGTTTTCTTTTTAGCCGGAAATATGCAACGTATATATGCGTAATGAGGGTAATAAAAGAATTAATTCAAAATCAGAATATCAGGAAATGTTTTAATAGCGCTTTATCTCTTATCTCTCTTAATAACAGACAAATTATATGATAGGTATATCTACTGGGTGTCCTATTTTAAAAGTTCCACCCTCATAACTTTTCAGGATCAACGTTTGAAGGAAAACGACTCGGATAAAAGTTGTATGGTTTCGAGGGGGCCATAAGATGGTGGCAATGATTTGACCTTGGATGGTCGTTTGAAGCTCACATAAACGTCACCTTTAATTTCTTACATGGAACCCTCTATATTGTAGTATATCGTTTGAAAGGGCATAAAATAAGAAAAATTTTGGCGCTAACCAGAGGTCGATACGTTGACCCGTTCGGGAGTTATTTAGGGTCAAAAATTGACTTTTTCAACTTTGACCTTAAATAACTGCCGAACGGGTCAACGTATCGACCTCTGGTTTGCACCAAAATTTTTCTTATTTTATGCCCTTTCAAACGATATACTACAATATAGGGGGTTCCATGTAAGAAATTAAAGGTGCGACGACGCGACGTTCATGTGAGCTTCAAACGACCATCCAAGGTCAAATCATTGCCACCATCTTATGTCCCCCTCGAAACCATACAACTCTTATCCGAGCCGTTTTCCTTCAAACGTTGATCCTGAAAAGTTATGAGGGTGGAACTTTTAAAATAGAACACCCTGTATATGTTGCAGGAATTTCATATAATTTATTTTTTTGCAAAATTTCTATAGAGAATCCACAAAAAACCGGAATATTGTGGAATGATTAAAAATTACATAATCTTACTAGCGATTTTAAAAAATACTAGGTTTTGTCAGTGAAATTGGGAGTTAAAATTCCTATTTTATATCTATTTATAAATATAATTATATAAATATTTATATTTATGAATTAATTTATATTTATATTAATAATTTTAATTGATTTCACAATATCTCGATTTTTTGCTGGTTTTTTAGGGATTTTGCAAAAAAAGACGAATTACACGAAATCCCTGCAACATATACCTATATAAATGGTTCGTTAATTTACTGCATACATACCTATATATACATACATATATGTATATACAATATACATATGTATATAAAGGATAAAAAATATGCCTACTATACAAGAGATTTGTTATTTATATAAGATATTTTTCTTCAAAAGATACAAAAATGCTAATCCAATATCCAAATATATTACGATTTAGAATTCTTATATCTAAACAGGCCATCTTTTTGCGAAATTACGCGCACGAGGCTAAGCGCTTCGTTGCTTATATGATTTATCTATGTGGTATCGCATATATCTTGCGTTAAGCTAGCAGTGTGGTGAAGGATTGTTCCTTTATTTATTCAAAAAATACAAATGCGAAACGGCAACGTGGACCGAATCGCGCTATAAATAAAATATAAACCGCGACGAGTCGCGTCGCGGCGCCGACCCCGCCGAGAGGCCAGCAAAGATTTAGTGTGGACAAAAATTAAAATTCATAAAACGTACATCATTCTAACGTGTCCAGTCCGCAAAGCCGAAATTGCTGACGCGCGATGGTTTCTCTCCGCAAAATCACGGAGTGAAGTGTCGCAATCTTGATCCCCTCGCATCTCAGTAAGCTAGAACCACACGATTTGATTTTGGGAGCACTCTATACGAACAAATGGAGGATTCAGCAGGAACCAATTGGCTCGTGAAAAATGTAGACGGCTGCATGCCAATCAATAATCCATAAATTAATTCGATCACGTTGCTGACAATCTCATTTCCTTCTTTCGCGGCACGTCAAATATAGAGATGATCAGTTGGCGGATAACAGCCTGTCATAATACAATTCTAACAATAACGCAGCTGCGGACGCGCGTGTTGCACATATGCGGACGCCCGGCTCGTTCGATTTCGCTTCCATTGAACGAGCGCGACGTATCCTTGAAACTGACATGCTCCAATTTCTCGTGGCAAGTGTGTCGTTGCAGTTCGCCGAAAATAGTTCTCACATGAAGGGTGCTCGTTATCTGGACGATTTTGAGAACGAATCGCCGTGGTCGCGCGCGATCTCAACAGGATGTTCCAAAGGGGATGTTGTGTCCGACAATCTTGTAGAAATCCTCTGGAATGCGGTTGTTCTTGAGCGGCTGGACCGGTTCGACGTACTCCCTATCCTACGCCTTTGATTTTCCGCTTTTTTATATTTCTCCCTCCTTCAATACCTCCGTCATCTCTCTTTTCATGTCTTACACGCGCAATCTCGGATATCAATCTCTTTTTCTAACAATACGCTTTACGTTTGCTGACAACAGACACACCCTTTTCTTGTTATTGTTATATTAATTTCGTTTTACGCAATCTATATTCTTTCAGTATTATTTTATAAATTTTATTATAATTTTTTTAATTCGAATATATTATTCAGATATTTTAATTTTGTTAAATTTATATTATCGTATAGTATTATCTATTTTGTATTTATTACGCATTTTTATAGAGGAATTGTTCCTAATATAAATCTATATTTTTCTTCCCTCCTTCTTTCTTCTCTTTTTCCCATGCACCCTCCTTCTTTCTTATATTCTCTTTTTTGTTCCGTTTTGCAAGGAAAAATAAAATAAAGTCATGCACCGTCCGCGTTTCGTCGGTTTCTCTGAGAGGAAAATGCATTTTTATCTCGATTCCGAAATGGATTTTTCTGCGAAAAATGGCACTTTTCTGCGCCGCCGTTTTCGTTCCGATTCTCAGTTGATTTTTCATTGACGACTCTCGATTCGTCGGCCAAGTACAATAAACTGACCACGATTAATGAACGCGAATTTTATTCCGAGTGCACACAAACTGTATAGCTCCGATAAATGTGGCTGGCTTATGAGCCGTTTGATCTGAAGCATGCACGGCTTGATCTGAACATTCAGAACCTTTCGTCGAATTTTAATTTCGATCAGAACGGACTGCAATGACTGATTATTTAGTTACCTATTGTATTCTGAGATCGCAGATATGTATGTGCGAACGTTTTGGACGATTTGTCGTATTACGCGATTTTTACTGATGCGATAATCGCGTGCAGAGCTATGTACATGCGCGCTGATTTTGTTTCCGCGCGAATTAAATAAAATTACAATGCGTTTTACCGCACACGATATCGCATGTGCGCAATGCGGGATGAAATTAGGGATGAAATTATTATGTCGTCTAATAAGCATTAGAAGAAGTTATAAGAGGAGTTAGAATCTATTTAGGATTACCTGTTCTAAACTACATGATAAGCATGAGTAAGCTTGTCATGTAGCTTTTAGCAACGAATTAATAAATATTAATAAATTTTTTTACGATCCGATATAATATCTATGTTAATGAGAAGACAAAGAAAAGAATTAATTGAGAATATATATTATTAAAAAATTATAAAATTTTGTGTTAGTAAGATCTAATTTAGCTTTTCTAATATTAAACGAAGTAATTGAAACCAGCATAATTTCGGTGTGATTTTGATATTATAAATACATACATCATACCTATATATTGTCATAAATATATAATATACCTATTATCATAAATTCCATATATCTCAGAAATACGGAAGTGGCCCGTATATTTAAAACATCCAAATATCCAAATTATATCGCTCCTAAAGAATTGCAATGCTCGATGAAGAATTATACATGAACTATATCATGTCATCTGAAAAGCACTTTGCTTTAAAGAGAAGATCGGCTGTTGCGGCCGCCTTCCGGGAATTCTATTTATAGTCGAACACACCTGAATGAATGAGTCTTTCTCTCTCTCATTCGCGTGAACACGTCTACGGGGTTTCAAACAGGTTCCATCAGGTTTTACGGGCGTAGCCTAATCATGCATGCAAGAAAGCTCCGCCTCGTCCGCGTCGGTCGGTCATTGCTTCGCCCCGATGGATTTCTTTGCTCATGGTCATCGGCTGACTCTGCACACTGCACGCCATACCTAGCTCCGGCAAGAATTCGCTCGGCATCTGCCGTCGGCGGAGCCGATAATTGTCCCGGATAGTATGCCGAGTCGTAAAAGGTCGCGCAATCTGCAAAACTCGCAAGAAGTCGCGAAAAGTCCACGACCTTCGTAATCTTGACGAAGCACTCCAGTTACCAGCATTCGAACCAGCCGCAGCCCCTTTCGCTCGGCGGGTGAGACTTGCGCTCAAGGATACTTTGCGACAAACAAGCCTACAGGCGGATCTTTGTGATTTGTCGTTATACTACACGGAAATATCAGCGAAATTTTTCCCGCTAGGCATCAATCGTTTCTTTTCACTGTTAAAATTTGCGGTCTTTTTCTCTCTTTCTCTTTCGTTCTTTCTCTCTTTTTCGCTGTATTTTTCTTCCACTTTGCTATTTGTAAAAGAGATTAAAATTCCTGACAGGAAGCTAAACGCTTTTGTATTTACTGAAGGAAAGAAAATCAGACTGCGTAGGATTCATATCATAGGGGGAAAACTTAATTAGAGCTGGTAACATTCATATGTTAGATCATACGTTAAACATATCAAAAGTTCAAATAACAGCGATAGAAAACTCGATTCTATTATGAATCAAAATGTATATAGGTGAAAAATTGTTACATATAAGAAATTATTATATTCTAAATATATAAGAATAAGAAAAACGTAACATTTTTTGTTGTTGAGGCGATTGCAGAGAGACGTGATTTTTTATCTGATTTTACCTTTTGAAATTTTATTTTAAGATTTGTGGCATTTGAAATACAAAATCTCAAAATCACAAAATCAAAAAGATTGTGACTTGAATCTTCAAATATTTTTTCTTATCGCTATGGCGAATGCATTATCACATTAACATCTTTATTATTTTAAATTAGCGAAGCCTAATCCTATTACCGTGCCAGTGAAATCATGCTTTCCGTGAAGCCTGGAATTCATTGCGCTTCCGTTGCGTTTCCGAGCGGAAGCGACCGAAAAACGGCGGAAGGCGTGCTGTGAATACAAAGTAACGGAATGACGGCCGGCTACTGCTTCTTTTATCCGAGCAATCGGAAGCGTTTATCGCAAAGCCGAGCCCGTCATGAAAGGACGATCGACTACCGTACCTCTTTTGAAAAATCTGGAGAATTCCCCGGAAACTGCTTCCCCCTCGTTCGGTTTCCCCTGTACACGTCGCCGCGTATCAAGCGTGGGAGATTGAATGGCGGACGCAAATAACTTTCCTGCATATCTCGGGCGCGATACAGCTAGAAAGCATCGACGAGACGAAAGGAAACGTGTGCGAGATAGCCATGCTTTTGCGAGACACGCGCGATAGCTCGAAGCAGACAATGGCTCACGCTCCGCGCTCGTGTTATGCCATGCTCGAGACAGACACGTGTCCGCGAAAACCGGGCAGACGGCAGACGTCGCATTGAGGAACGTACTTATATAGTCTCGGATATCGCGCGAACAATAAACAATTGCACATGCGATTTATCGATTTTGTCATAGTAACGCGAGCGTTCCTGGGGCATTTTGCACGGGCGCGTTCTGCGATGTGTAAAAGCTGTAGTAAGCATAGGCTACGCGTTTTATACATGTGCGCGTTTTCTGCGTAGTTTTAAGATTGAAAAAAATACGAAAATTAAATCATGGAGATATTGAAAAGACATAAAGGAATTAAATTGTGCGAATGAGAAACGTGTAGAGGAAATTGAAAAGAGGAGTATTAATATCTGAGCTGTTTATTTTAGAGATGTCTCGTGATTGAAACGTAACAGAAAAATTCATGATTCGCCTGTTTACAATTTATTCTTACATTAGGTAGATCTATAACCATAACATTTCTGTAACGTGTATTAATGTACTTCGAAAATTAACTAATAATTTTAAATTAATTGAAATTATTTATTTATGGATATATAAGTTATTAATATTTAATCCATTCTCTCTTTTTACAGGTGAGTAATCTTTATGCCGTTACTTCTACCCGTGACAGAACGACTTTTTGCATGTGAGTACCTATCCGTTGAATTGAAAGATATGTATCTTCACGTAGTAAAACCGATTTCTCTCCAGTCCGAGGTAATCGATGTGATAAAAGGCACGCGCGGTGCACGTGATTAGAGATTCGATTTTACGCCCGAAGCACGTTTGAACATAAAAATACAATTTATAAAATATTGCAGTGAGATGGAAAAGCGGTTGGCATTAAAGAAACAACAAGCTCTACAATTTATAAGAGTTTTAATCTTATTCTTGTGTATTCTGATTGTAATTTTAAAAGATGTAGAAACTAAGATTGTGTTTATTCAACAATGAAACTATGATGCATGAATATCACTTTTCGAAACGAAAGATAATATTTACGTAGCAGATATAAATTCCGATAGCATAAACAATTTTTATTACATAGATTGTTTGTGCACGTTTGTTTTCACTTGTGTATACTCCAAATTTACACATTTCTACGACACATAAGCTATCTCGATTCCCGAGAAGCATTATATAAATGTACGTTGTTTTCATAATATCAATTCAATTCAATCGCCATGCTCCAGTTAAGGATCGTGCTGCGTTCTTGCTGGAAGAGACGCGAACGAAGATTGATCGTTTTCATATTGCGCCGATTCTCTTCCATCGCGTTCGCGAAACAGTGTTGATCGAGGATCGTCTTTTTGACGAAATGCGTTGGGCGGATAGGCGGCTTCGCTTACACGCGCGGGTGAAGCTGAAGAAGACGTACGAGCGAACTTACAGCGGCGAACAAACGTTCCCGTCGATAAACTGTTTGCGTTTTCGCCTGCAGATATCGGTTCCTGTAAATCGTCCGCGGTGATATTTTCGGTGCGATAGGAATCTGGTCGGGCCGCAGCCGTAACTTGCGTTCGTTCGTGTATTTTCGTTATGCCATACACACGAGTTGCAAGTTGCTTGAATTTTCATAAATCCATTCTCGCGGACTGCATGGATCTATTTCCGTGCCCCGCCTCCGCTGCTCTTCGACGTTTTTCCATCCAACAACGGATGATATATTAACATAGATATATTGTTTACGAGAGTTTCTTTGCTTACGACCACGATCGCAGCGTTACGATAGATGTAGGCGCACCTTAAGAGATGGTAACTTCCGAGTTCTGGAATTTTTTGCAGAATGTAGATATAAAAATTAACATATAAATATGCAATTCTTGTTGATATCATAATAAGTAGCAAGCACACAAGCGACTAAACAATTACGTTAAGGCCAGCGTCCAAAATTTTTGACGTTTTCACAGGTGTATTTTCAGGAATTTTTTTTTAAGAAAAGCGTTTGGTTTATTTCAATAAAACTTTGAGGATATCTTTATTCATATTTTAACATAATATACAAATTTTTTTGTCCATTAATATTGATTCCTTTAAGGAGTCATACAAGCTGGACCGAAGAGGCTTGCTGGACGACTTGGGACCGTGATTGCGCCCGTTCCAATGATCTGAAGAAAAAAAAATCAGGCATATTTATAATCGGAAGACGAGTCTCTATCGTCCGAACCACGGACAACTTTTGAATCTGAAAATTACGATTTGTAGGGAATTAATAAGGCTTAAAAAAGAAAAGAAAAATTTTATATTTTTATAATCATGCTGCCATTTTGTTAAAAAAATTTTTTTAAAAATGATCGTGGTTCGGACGATAGAGACTCGTCTTCCGGTTACAAATATGTCTGATTTTTTTTTCAGATCATTGGAACGGGTGCAATCATGGTCCCAGATCGTCCAGCAGCTTCTTCGGTCCAGCTTGTATAACTCCTTAAGGAATCAATAGTAATGGAGAAAAAAATTTCTATACCATGTTAAAACATGAATAAAGATGTTCTTAAAGTTTCATTGAAATAAACCAAACGCTTTTCTTAAAAAGAATTCCTAAAAATATACCTGTGAAAACGTCCAAAATATGGGATAGTAGACCTTCAAAGCAAGAGTGAATTAAATTCACGATTTATAAGAACCACTTTAAGTAATCGCGTCTAATTGTAAGATAGATCTCTACAATTCTTGGACTTAATTCACTCTTTTACTTTGAATCTTTTATTTTTATTGTGTAAATTTTACTAAATCGACAATTCAGGTTCGCTCGAAATGTGAAGTTGTATATTTAAGATTACAAATTACTGTTACAAATTACGGACTTACAATTAGTTTATTGTTGTTTTTATATTTTTGTTCACTCTTTGAACTTGAAACATATCTTAGACGCGTTCGAGAAATAAATCTCTGATATCTTATAGGAAATCATTGAAAACGATAGTATATACGTACGGTTCAAGAAGTCTGACGGTCGTCTTAACCATAAAGCTTCGAAATAACGAAGGCGAAAAAGGCGGAGTACGCATTTATCTTTCCTCGCCGATAGCTCATTTCCTTGGCACAATGGCAGAAACGCGTTCGCGCGAATCGAAGAACAGTTCGGCGTCGTTCCGCCAGTGATTTCAGACATTGGCTCTCTATGAAAACTGCGGGAGATCGTAGGGGTGAGCAGTTAGAGGTCGGCGATTGCAGCCGGGCGGTAATATTGTCGATGTTTATCAACATCCGGAAAGGTGCACTTAATATTTTAAAATTGCAACGGCCGGTGCAGCCGAACGAGTTCGGTAAATGGGTCAGACGGGAATTGAAACTTTCGAATCGACAACGTAGTTGACTAAGAATTAAGATTAATTTGCCGCTTGTCCCCGGCTGTTCTGCTCCGACCTTGGGTTTCCTAATTTATTATTCATTTGAGACAAATCCTCTGTATATTCTTATTGGAGAGTTTATTTCTGTAGCTAAATATTAATATGATTCCAGCTAATGGGATAAAATTAAAAGTTAGATAGGTATTATTACATATTTCTATTTTTATAAAAGCTAAAGTGAAATTAATATCGCATTAACGTGCATAAAGTTTTATCCAACATCGATCATGATTCATGCTATTGCATTAATTTTTTATATTCATATTGAATAATCTATTTTATAAATATTTATTGATCTATTTTAACTTACAAATTATTTATACTTATTACGTCACGTATATAACTCATGCATATTACTCTGTTAAACTGCAAATTATGTCATAATCGCAAGCTTGATGACGTGCATTTCCTGTCTCTTGTAGCAGCTTCGAGACTGCGCGCGGCATTTTTCTTTTTTTGCAAACGGTGGAAAAGTAACGCACCGCAAATCGCGAGCCAAACGTTGAATGATAAGGGAGGCCTTGACCCGAAAATTCGTGATGTTTATATGCTTAATTACTCCATAATTCAAACACGCTCCTCTTGACGTCTCGTTATCGGAGAAGTGGCTGTGAAGTGTTGCCTGTATTTCACTAAGAGCGATCTTATCCACCGACATCTCAAACTTTCCTTTCGACGTCATCTCGCTGGTTTTGTGAATACTTTTTTGTACGTTATCGACAGAATGACATCTTGCAAGACTACTCAAGAATTTTCTCAATTAGTGACTAATTGGACCTGATAAACTACTGTATTTTTCGTTTTAATCAGGGATCTAAGTAGGTACTTTTCAAGCCACGCCGCGAGATTCTGGGAAATATAGTAACGCATTTAATTTTTATACGACGTAATTTAAAATGCAAATAAATTTTATTGTATGAAACTTGAACTAATGTGTTTATTTTGCGCGACTAGTAAAATATAGGTCAATTTGCTTTTTAGTATACTATGATATTTTTTAGCAAATCGCTAAATACCTAATTGATATATAAAATAAATAATTGATTACTTATTTATATTGCTTGGGGAGGAATTAATTTATAACTTTTACATTTTCCATGTGCTCCTTTTTGGGGAGTTTTTTTTTAAATATAGCATGTCTCTTGGATCGTAAATTCTATACCTATCTCTATATATCTATCTCTGTATAATCGAGTATTTCTAAATTTTGCGTTATCGCTTTTATTCCCCGTTATCATTGGAGGAAAGGAGAATTCCCGTTGCATACTAATGCAAATTCTATCTGCCAATCTTCTTCACACTCAACGAAGCGCATCGAGCGATAATCGATTCGGGCAAGTACCTGCCGTCAACCTTGAAAGGAAAGCAAAAGAGCATCGCCATCGGCCAGTTGTAAAGTTTCATTCTATCGAGTAATATCCGCGATCGACTCACAATTGGAATCACAATTTGCGTTATTAGTTACAGTCTAGAAGCCTCTGAAGTTTAATATTTTATGCCTTAATCCGCGTCTTCAAACATTTTGTGGACTACTTATATTAAAACAAGAAATGTATATTTCAGAAATCCATCGTAAAAAGATTCTAAAGCTTGTGCAAGTATTCGAATCAGTTATCTCAAATTTTTTAAAATTAGATAAGATAAAAGAAGATAAGTAGAAACTATCAATTAAATAAAGTGCAAAGTTCTAATTTTATTAATTTTTAAAATCTCCTATTTTTAATTGACTCAATTGGCTACAATTACGACGATAACGATCATTGGTTTTGGTTCGATTATCGTCGAGACATTCCCGACCATATGGGTTTTGGTCTGTTGATGTTACTTTGACGCTTCTATATACCAGAATTCTATTTAAATAATTTTAATTTTTATTGCGAAAAATATATAGAACATAGAAACATCAAAGTTACATCAACAGACCAAAACCCGTGGTCGGGAATGTCTCGACGATAATCGAACCAAAACCAATGGTCGTTATCGTCGTAATTGTAGTCAATTGAGTCGATTGAAAATAGGAGATTTTATTGTTAATTATTCGTTGGCGAATTAAAAATATTATTTATTCGGTTATTAATTTTTAATTTAACAACTTCGGGAATTAGTCATTATACAGTTATTGTAATTTCTACAGCATTTTTGTTAATTTAAATGAAAAAATATATTGCTCTTTTAATCATTTTTTTACATAACACTATACAGGGTGATAAAGTCCTTGTGCGGCTTTAAACTTTTGTAACTTCCGTTCTATATAATGATAAAATTAATCTATAAAAGGAATAAAATAAAAGAATTTATCTTATATATATTTTTGAAATTGTTATTTTTTAACATGTCCACCGTCAATATACATATATATAAACCAAGATACGATTTTAAAGTTCTACAAATACGTACTGCAGTTGATTAACAATAATATCTTGAATTATATTAATTACCTTAATTTGCAGATTTTTTAATGAATTCAATAAAATAATGAGATTTTATTGAATAAGTAATAATCTTAACATGTTCTTATAAAAAGAAATCCATGAGCTTAAATCTGGTGAGCACGGTAGCCAAGGGATCGTCTACTTCTTTCTATCTATCTGTGAGGAAAAGTTTCATAAATAGGTCACTCTTAATACTATACTTCACTAAATTGCAATTCTAATATTTGTTACAGAGTAACTTTATCATATATACATATAGAATAGAAATTATGAAAGCTTAAGCTGGACTTTATAATCCCTGTATGATTATGGCTTATTGTTAGCGGTATTGACAGCGAGATAGCATTGTTGATTATTATTACGTAACAGCCACTGAGCTAATATATTTATTTAATTTGATTTTACTCGATCCGCATATTAAAGATATAATAAAGGTAAATTTAATCAATAATTAGCGCGCGACGATGTTCGATTTGTATTTAATTAATTGACAGCAATTGGGAAAAAAGATCGTTGCGACAGATGTGATTCCTTCTTGAAATTCAGCGTTTATAATTGTTGCAAATTACATTTAATTACGTATCAAATTCTCATCAACGTGTCATTAATTGTGACCAAAATTGGGTATTTTTTTCGGGCTATCTTGCTTCATGCGTGAAAAGGTGTCGGCGAAAGCTTACTGTACGGTACGAGTAATTATAACGGTCAATTTGAATTATGTTTTAATTAGTTCGTAGCACAATAATTAACTCGAGTCAAGTTTAGATTGTACCTCATGATGGTGTGTATACTATGCGGTACGCTTATTACGTTTTCCTGCATATAGTGTCTGTGCCGGATACTGTTAACTTTCCTAAAGATTAAGAATGAATGCCTGTTATGTTATTTCTTGTCGTCTGATTGTATATATATCTATAATTTGAATGATAAATTAATTGAAAACAGCTGGGTTTTAAAACATATAAGAATTTTATCAGTTAAAAGAAAAGATTTATATTTGTATTTGCTTCTTTTCATTGATTACTGAAAAACTTCTGATAACTCTGCATTCTTGAAAGAAAATTATTTTAGTTTTGTCAAGCATAATATTACTTTTTGTGTATTATACGCCTTCACTGAAAACATAACTTTTATGTATTTAGAAAGCTAAGAAGAAAGGTTTATTTATTGTCTTTATATATACTATAGAGCAACCTTACTGATTAATCTCTATTCTAACGTTCTTTAAATTTGCGCGAGGATAATTCCACCGTGGCTTAGAAAGTAAGATACCGCGCATATAATATCGCAATTACGATTTTGTGACGAGACACATAGCCAATCAGCATAATTTTGCGATGGAAATCAAAATCCGTGGAAGAGGGGAAACGGCCAGCGAGATATTTACAATCGAAGTAAATCATGTCGGCATTAAAATTGTGTGAAACAATTGACGCAGTAGGTTCATCAATTGCGCAAAGTATAATAAATAACGTATAAGATTCAATTGTGGTTATACACAAAGTACGAACGCCAAGCATTCGTCTGGTATAGGCTGTGGTTAGAATACTTTATGAAATATTCTGTGATCAGCATACATATTACTATTTGGAGCTCGAAAAGGCGGTGACATAAATTGAAATCCTAGACAGGTACATGCATGTCAAATAATGTTTTTCTCGAGTGCGATGTCATCGAAGCAAGAAATAAAAAAAGATTTCTTTATATAAAAATTTGAGGTAACTATGTCGTACAATACATGTGTCTTTAAAATGTTTCAGTTATGTTATTTAAAAATTTAAATTTAATATTATTTAACATTTTTTTTCCTAAAGGTATCTCTCTTTAATTGGAAAATTTTTTTACAATTCTCTTTATAATTAATTCGGCAGTCATTAATTAGGTTTATATTATTTGGTAGGTTGATATGTACCTAATATTTCAAGTTTTATTCATTACTGACGTATGCGAAAAGGAATGTCTTCAAAATCAAAAATTTTTGATCTACTCGACATTTATAAAAAACACTTTTTATAATTTTTAATGCAATTTTGTGAAATTTATACTCCAAAATAAAATACTAATTTTCTCTGGTGCATGACAAGCATAAGAGAAATCAGTTGCAGTAATCCTGCATGTAGGTATTACCACAATGGATTGTCGGTTCATTACACAAGTATAAGATAAATTGGAGACACAAATCGTACATGAGTAAAAATAGTCTATTGGTGTCTAGTAACTTTCTACGATTAGTGCGCGTGATAAATCACAATAAAAAAATATTGCTTTTTGAATATTGCTCTAGGCAAAACGTGCTAGAGAGCTTGCAATTGTTCCCGTTAGATTAATTATCAGTAGGATACGCGCGATAAAAATTGCCGAGGTAATAATCATTAAAAGATAACATCTCTAGATTCTATATTGAGATTATAACTTGATATAACTATATTGAATTTTAAATTCTAAGAAGAAGATTTACTAAGAATTATATTAAGACGCATTGTGAATTTCTGCTATTTTAAGAACATATTACAACTTATCAGTGATAAGAAACTTTGTGATTATATAGGACTATATCTTGTTAAAATATATATAATAAAATTATTAAAAAATAAATTGTGTGAATATCGCTGATAGAAAATGATTGAATATAGAGATCAATATATATTATCTATTATATAATTTATTGTTAATATTTAATAATTAAAATACCGTAATATAAATTGATACGTATAACCGCTCATGAAGGCAATTGATTTCATTAAGATTAAACTTATAATTAATGTCTGCAATAGCTAACGTAATTGTAGCAACAAGTATAAATAACCCTGAAAATTGATTATGATTAGAAACTTTTTTTCTAATTTATTATTTGGCGCTCAGATTCATTAACGAGTATTATGTTGAGAACGATTACAAGGTCTTATTCGATGTTTTTATTATGCAACATTAATGTACACCTTTCATACTTTTGTGACGCCGCGCCGGTTGCCATTAATATTCCTAAGCAGGTGTCACATGGAATGTCAAGCGGAAAACGACGCTGCTCGGTGCAGGCTTTCTCAAGCTGCTATTCGCGACGCGCTTCTTTGTCTTTATCTCGCTATCGACTGCGCAAGGACTCTTGATAATCCGAATGAAGAGTCGAAATCTTGGAGAAGTAGACAACAAATCACGTTCGCGCGAAGGTGAATAAGTAGCCGCGTAAATATGGCGATTTCGTCGTTCATGCATTCCAAAGAGCGCGTCACTCGCGGAACATCTTATTGTTGGTGGGACATTCGAATAAGAGTGTCAGTCGATATTTACAAGTGGCTTTCCATTATCTGAAATGATATCATACAGAATGACGCATCATTTTGCGTGATGAATCTAAATAAACGTTTCGATCTAGTAAAGATGAATGTTCAATGTTCATGTCGAACTCGTGCCACAACACGTTGTTTTTGCCATATTTTTTTATCTTACGAATAATTAATTTTAAAATTTTATCATGTAATAAGCTCTGTTCGTGAAATATTTTCTATACAATAATCTTTAGGCAAAGAAATAGACGTAATATCTGTTAAATATGTGGGAAAATGAGATCTTTTGGAGAGTAAAATAATATATTGCTTATTTTTTGTAATTTTATTCTTTGAGACACAGCCAGTACTATAGTAATTAATACATTTAGTTGAGAGAGAGATGGTATAATAGATAGTAAATGATTTTTCTTAAACAACTACGTGCGAGTATGACTGCGTTAAAAGTGGATTTTAGATATTCGATTATTCAAATTATTGAAGCACATTGCAGTTATTGATATCGCGCGCGAATAATTTAGTGATTGATCGGCGAATCAATTTCAGATAGCTTTTATCGGTCGGCGATTTTCTAGCGTGTAGAGACTGTTTTTTAATCGCGCGACTCTAATTGATTGAAATCAATTATATAATTGCTTTATTCAATGTATATTGATCTATCGCATCTTTCTCTTTCTCTCTTTTTCTCTCTTTTTTTTTAATAATAATGTCGATACTTTTTCTGTATCGACATTAATGATTAAAATCGATATAATTCCAATTTAGATTTTATTTTGATGTTGCAGATATGCGTGAGTTAAATTAAAGAATTGAGTTATCCGTAACGCCGGTACGTGATCTCCAAAAACGCACGGAATGTGCACTGGTGAAAAAGGATACCTGACGAATAACATTGCAATATAAAGTTTATATCAGTATTATAATTAAATTCGAACGCCGATCGAAAACACTAGATTTCGCAGAATCACAAAAACTGTTGGAAAAGCATCTCTTTATCCGATTCCATATGCTCGCGCGGATTTTCGAGATGGAAGTTTATAATTCCGCCGGGTCGTAAATCGCCGTTTTACGACGAGATGCACCAGACAGATACGCTACGGCGAGTTTCGCCGTTCTTTTTTATCCTGTCTGAGTTCACGAAGGTCTTCCCAATAATATCGTCAGGCTGACATTTTATACGCACAATCATAACGGAGGACGCGATTTTTGCGTTCCTCCGTTTTCCGTTACCTCTGGAATGTATTTCTTTAATCTCTTGATATAATTCGACAGATAACACAAAAATATTTATTTTCTATGTGAAAAGAATTTGTATATTTTTTTATTCTAAATTTGTGATAAAAGTAGAAATCTTGCTTAGAAATTGTATGTTTTTTTTTATTATCGAAATTTGTGATAATTTCTATGATTGCTGAAAGTTTCATCGTAAATTCAATTTTATGGCAAATGTCAAATTTAATGTCCAGTCTTACAAATTCAAGTACGAGTTTAATTCGAGTTACCCGAGATATAAAATTAAATCTTCTTTTCCAAGTTTGTATTTCGATTGTGGTTGGAAGGGTTAACAAAATGATCAATTTGTCTTCGTTGTTTTCTACGATTTCGACAGCTTGTTTTTTCGTATTCGAGCGTTCGTTGCGCAGATCGTCACGTAAAGCACAATTCGCCTTTTCAAATCGCTGCTCCAATTTGTAGAACGGAGAACGCGAACGCAATGTATTACGAATGAAAAACAAGAGACTTATCGCGACGCCCGAATTTATTCTCATGACTAATCGGCTGAAATTGGCACGTGACGCCGTTGCTTCCAGGAAATCTGACATACCTGATTTATATATGTACCTATATTGCTTTTTAATTCGGTCAGATATCAATCTTCACCAAGGGCACATCTGTTGCTTGTGTTTCTTGATCGATATGGTGATTGCACTCGCAATTAAATAAAAGTTTGGATAAAGAAAGAAGAATTTTATTTGATTTATTGTCTATAATACGAATGTGGCTAATTTATTAACATTTAATTTCCATCGTGTATGATACAGATAATTCTTAAATGCCATAGCGCTTTGTTATAATCAAAATATATTACAATATTTAAATCAGTAACCGTCTCTTTTTAAAAAACCTTCGGAGTATTACTATCGAGAACATGGACCAAGCTTATTGTTTCTATTCTAAACGATTTCATATTGATATCAATGAAAATCTTTTAGATGAAAAAAGCGAGTTCGCTCTCATTGTATCTCGAAAGGAGAGAGTTAGTCCCGTTTATGATTTCGGTAGCCATATCGTAAACCTGTTTTACGACACGTAAATCCAACGACAAATACACGTCTGATAAAGTATACTTGGTTAATGAGGTTCAGCTCTTTAATATGCGAAATTATTCCATCACTGTGGAAACAGTTTTCCGTGCGTAGTGTCTCAATGAGTACATTTAGTAAAGATAACATCATTCTGAGTTTTTTATTAGATTTGATTAGATCTTTTTTATTAGACCTGATTTAACTTGAGTCATCACAGAATTTCTAAAATCTAATATAATCTTTTAATGATGATTGTATAATTATCATAAATCAAATATTTTACATAATTATGTAATTTACTTAATCTCAAGAAAATTTTATTTTAATGGAATTTTAATTTGTGTGTATTAATTTAAGAAATTTTAATTTCTTATACTTTTAAAATAGGCTTAGGAAGAATTTTCAACTATTTAATAATAAATGTTAAAAATTACGATAAATTATGAGAAGATTTTTGTTCCAGAATTAAATAAGGTATCTACCGTCTAAGATATTTATATAACGCTCGCTGCGCATTTATTGTATACAAAATATTAATTAATACTGTGTATACTAATTATATTAATTATAATATTTTATGTAGAGAAAACTCGATACCCAATTAAATAAGATTACTTAGTTTCCATGACAGATTTGTTTGAAAATAATTTTCGAGCCGTCTCGCGAGTTTACCTCGCGCTTTCGCGCGCGCACGGTGATCGATCGTCAGGCGTGGGAATGTCACTGCGCGATCAGCTGTCTAACTACAAGGCCGCCACGAGGAGACACTTACACCACCCGTTTCCACGACATTTCCGCTCTGTCGCTCGCTCGTCGAGACGAAGTTTCCGTCGTATGTCCGCGCATTTTTCTAACGAAGACTTCGATTAACGAGGGAGGCGGATGGATGTCCAGCACGGTGCAAACAATTGGTCTATTCGGCCGCGTATTCAATTACGAAATTGGCAACGATGAAAATACCGGGCCGGGCTCTTAATTCGATTCAGCCAATTAGAGCCCTCCCGCCGTCCGCTTGTGAAGGCTGCAGAATACGATTCTTGCCTCTCGCTCGTTGAGAAAATTTCTGCAGCAAACAACGTCGCTCTTTGTTCTGTCCAAGATAATGTCCCTCTTGCGCCCGGCAAGCATTTCCGAAGCACTGCATGTGCAAACTGCTACCGAAAGTCGATTAATAAAGTTTTTCTTCTCTTAGATACTTAGATTCAAGTCGTAATTAAAACTTGGGTAAAAAAAAAAGTATACGATGTAATATAATGGAAGTACAGCGAACTCTTTCATAGGTTTCACGAGAAGATCTTTGCAAATTGTTTCTTCACTGTACAATTGACAGTTTAATCTAATGAATAAAAAGTTGTTTTATCTAAAGATTACTTCTCATGATATCTGACAGAAGTTAAATCAAAGTTTTTTTAATTAGCACAGTGGAAAACAGTTAATTTACGGAACCGTACTTTTACCGTAATTTCTCTTTCTTGCCCTATTTAATTTAATTCTTATAAAACAAAAAGCAAACAAAAGGCGATGCTGCGCCTTGAAGATACGAGCGTAAAGTATTATAGAGTATTAAGTCGGCCAAACATACCAACGCATAGACTTATATAGATAGACCGGCCCCTGCCGTAAGAGCACACGTCGGAAGACCTACGGTGCAGACATAGCCTCACTGGAAAACCTCTCTCTTTCTACTGATCGCTTGGTGGGGATAGAAGTCTAGACTAGTGGGGACTAGTAGGGAATAGCCGGGCTATTCTCTATCCCCACCAAGCGATCAGTAGAAAGAGAGAGGATTTCCAGTGAGGCTATGTCTGCACCGTAGGTCTTCCGACGCGTGCTCTTACGGCAGGGGCTGGTCTATCTATATAAGTCTATGTACCAACGTTAATACATATCTATTGCAGTCAGTAATTTCTTAAGAGAAATTATAAGATACTACATTACATACACTAACAATAAAACCCGTATTCATAGTCCGTTTTTATTTCAAGACCATCTTAAGTAATGTCTTAAGATGCTAATACGGCTCTGTGATTGGTTTAAATTTAAAACATCTAAAGATTACGCTTAAGACGGTCTTAAATATAAGATCCAACTATATGAATACCCCGGCCGAAGATATTTATTTACATTAAATTTTTAATAATAAAATATTTGGGGGGGAATTCACAACCCAAAATTTTGTACACCACTGCCAATTTTTGGCATTGCTGTAAAACACTGCCGACATTTTCGTACACTTCCGACAATGCTTACAATTAGTCAATGCCTACAATGTCGGCAGTATGCGGCAGCAATTATGCTGCCGCATACTGCCCATTATTATAGACCAATGCCTACACAAGAATCCTAAAGCTTTCCCAAATAGCCCAGTCACTTTAGACAAAAATCGAGCAAAACCTTGGAAAAAATGTTACCAAGCTGAATTTTGGCACAGATCTTCGTTTTTGCATAAGATAAGAAGGGAAAGAAAGTTTATCACATTGCACAGTGGCCGCTAAAAAAATAATTAAACAAATGGAGCTCAAATTCTGTTTTTTTTCTTCTAATATCTCGTTAAATATCGATTTTACAAAGAAAATGCAAGTGTAGAAAATTAAAGAGTGAACAATTTTGCACAGGGAATGTTCTATAAGTTTTCTTCGTACGAACAATATTTTTCACGTAATAAATTATGCAAGATGTACATACGCTGTGCGGTGAATTTACGGAGCGCGCCGACAGACGTCAAGTGAATTGAAGCATCGCACGCGCGCACAAAAATGTCATAACTTTTGAACGAATCATTATAAAAAAATAAACAAAGAATCGTTGAAAAGCTGAAACCTTCAGCTTTTTAATGTAATTTGTTTCGTAATTCCACAATTTTTGAAAATTCTACGATGGTTTAAACAAATTGTTACATGCAATTTTTGCTTTTTTTATAAGATCAGCTCTATAGGTAGGTTCCAAATTGTACAAAAATACGACTGCAGGATATTACAGTATATATTTCATACTTTGACCCTACCAGAGGAAAAAAATTACAAAATTTTTTTCTTTAAAATCAAGCTATTGATATTTTTAGTAATTTCCAGAATTTTTGATAAAACGTTAAAATTGAAATCATCATAACTTTGCGAAAATTTGCGCTAGAAAGGTATTAGGTAGATTTGAGAAAATGTTCTGAATTTAAAATAGTTTCTCAAAACTACTTAATATTTCTTTGAATTAAGGAAACTATATTCATAGAAACCAATTTTTTTGCAAATAATAAATTTTTTTTCAGTTTGCAGGCATTTTTTTTAACAATATGGAACCTACTTGTGGCTGATTTTATTTAAAAAGAAGGCAAAAATTGCATGTATTTGTTTAACCATCGTAGAATTTTCAAAAATTGTCGTAAGATAACGAAATAAATTGCATTAAAAAGCTGAAGGTTTTAGCTTTTCAACGATTCTTTGTTAATTTTTGTAAGATAATTCGTTCAAAAGTTATGACATTTTTTGTGCGCGTGTACGACGCTTCAATTCACTTGACGTCTGTCTGCGCGCTTCGTAAATTCACTGCGCAGCGCATATCTTGCATAATTTATTACGCGAAAAGTATTGCTCGTATAAAAAAAACTTATAACATTTCTTGTGCAAAATTGTCCACTCTTTAATTTTCTACTGTTGTATTTTCTTTGTAAAATCGATATTTAACGAGATATTTACAAAAGAACGGAATTTAAGCTCTATTTGTTTAATTATTTTTCTTAGCGGCCACTGTACAATGCTCAACTCTTTTCCCCTTCAATTTTACGCAAAAACCTTGGCAAAAACGAAAGTCTATGCCAAAATTCAGACTGATAACATTATTTCCGAGGTTTCGCTCGATTTTTGTCTAAAGTGACTGGGCTAGTAGGGGAAATGTGTCCAAAATGATCCCCCGAGGTAAAATGATTCCCACCGATTTTAACGAAAATAATAATGCCATCGCGCGGACATATTAAGAGACTTCTTCGGAGGAATCAGTATGTCAATCGAGTGTAATGGCGGATCGCGTTGACGCGCCGTCAAGTTTTAAAAAATATATATATAAAATTCGCCAATGTGATGTAAGGTAAGAGTGATTTTGATTACCGGGCAAAGTACATTTTATGCATGATTATCATATTCTATTATTACTACTGTACTTCAGCACTATCTAAGTTTATGTTTTCATACTGATTTAAATGCCGCGCTTAATTTTAGGTTAGGTTTTAATATCGAAATAAAAAAATGTCATTTGGGGCAAAATGATCGCTCCCATCATGTACAAAATAATCCCAGGATTATTTTACCCTAGCCTTTTTGTTATTTATGCTAGATGATTATTCTTGTGACTTTTGTATTTCCAATCCCTTTGGTAAATAATTTTATCATTTTATAATTATATATATTTTTATTTTATTTTATTTATTTGATTTTTTAAATAATTTTATAATTTTTATTTACTCGACATTTATAGTTTTATCTAATGTTAAACATTTTTAATTTAATTTTGTGTTTAAATTTTAATTACGTTAATTATAATATGTTTTTTCTAATGTACTGACTTATTTTTGTGTAATAATGTCCAGGGATCGTTTTGGACACCCCTGGTACCAAATAATCCCTTTACAAGATTTTAGTAAAATAACAATTAACTATGTATCTAGCAGCATTAATTAAAAACTCTAATTAATTGTAGTTAAACAACCACTAAACCAAAAACCATTAATGATTTAAACAGAGACACATTAGGGGGATTCAGATAAGTTAGAGTTAAACGGTTAAACAGGTTATGTCGGGTTAAAATCACTCTTCGTCTTTTTCTAACCTACAAAGAATTAACTTTTTAACCCGACATAACCTGTTTAACCGTTTAACTCTAACTTATCTGAATCCCCCTATTATTTCATGCCATTTATTGATTTCTCCCTTAAGGGGATCATTTTGGACACATTTCCCCTACTGCCGAGCCAATGCCGGATAAAATTCGGACACTGCCTTAGCAATGCTATGCAATGCCGCCTGCATTGCCACTGCCACTAGTCATTATTACCACTGCCCAACCACTGACGACAATGCCGTCAATATTATAGGCCACTGCTTACTTTTTTCAGTCCACTGCCGAATTTATGTACACCAATGCCGGCTGTAAATTCCCCCCCAAAAATATTAATATAAAATAAAAAATATTTTATGTATTGTATAGATAGTATAAATTATAATATATAATGCAATATAAACAAAATAATATGATTGTATAAATATAACAAAGATCAAAACATAAAATAATAAAATTATTTATATTTTGATGAGATGTATATGAAGATGAAAAAGGGAAGTTTATTTAAACGCGGAATGTATTTGTGTGTTTAGTGTGTGTAGGTACATGTTCGGGTACACGTTTATTTATTTACAACTCATGAGAACCATTGGCATGGTTCGCATCGCAGGATGCAGCGCAGCATGGCGCAGCAGCCCCAAGTAAATCTAACAATAAGTAAATATCGAATAAACACAAGCGGGTGTGGTCGTTCTCTTGTTGGTCCAGAACCGGGTCAAGATCACGTGAGACGCCAAGATGTATGGCGAACACCGGAAAAAATATCTCGCGGTCGATCGTGAATTAAACGGCAGCCAGATATCGCGAATTGCGTAATCAATTTCAAGTGGCTGCTTGAGCGCGATATCTAGAAATATCGGGGCACTCGAACGTCGATACCCGGATGCGATCGAGATTCTTGGAATATATTTTTCTATTTTTTCCTCGATTTTTTATCCCTTCAAATGACAATATATGTCGCAATTGATGCGTCATTTATGCAATCTTTTTCACTTTAATAGTTTATCTTTCGAATGAGACACATTATTGTTTATCTGCTTGTCTTATAACTTTTATATAGATACACCGTGAGTTTTGCAATTATCATTATTATTATCAATCTTATCATTCTTGGAGATAATAAAAATTTCTATATTAAAATGTGATGACAGCACATGTCAAGTTGTTATCGTATAAATATTATAGCAAATACGTTTATTTCAGTGATATCTAGTTATCCGTCATATAGGTACTTTCAATCTAAAATTGAAGAGAGAGAAAGCATGTCTCTTTAAACTAGCAAAGTCAAATATTATGTTGTAAAGATATCGTAAGTGCAGATGCAATCACAGACCGCACTTTTTTTTTTCTCTATGAAATCAGTGATATTTCTCGCGCAACAATAATTTCAACGAAGTTATCGATACCTATATATCTTGTTAGTGGTTGATCACCGTTTTTATCTTTTATCTCGTTTTATCGTTCTCGGATGGATTACTATCAAATTGATTAACTCAATTATAGATTGTCTCGTTAAGGTTTGCGACGTGATTTTAAGACCCTCAATACAAGTTTAACCTGAAAAAGATTATTTAAAAAGAAACATAATACTAACAATGAGATGTATCCGCACTAGAAACGTTAAAAATGTTTGATATCTATCTGCAGATACGATCAAAAATTAATTTACTTTTATTAGATCATTAATTGCTCATTTTATGCTCAACTATAAAACTAAATAGTATTTTAAAATATTTGATTAAGCACAGACTCTGACTGATAGTTATCATTACATTATTTTATAAAAAAAATTTCTGATCTTTTTCTTTGCTTTAAAATTTACAATATATTAATTTATAGATGATGTTATGCAGAAGTTAACCATATATTTTCAAACAATGAGTTACTCAGTTACATGCATGACGGCATTGGATGACCGTTTTATTTTAAATTTAAAAAAATTTACCAAATAATTTATTTTACACTTAATTTACTCAAGTTATTACTTGAAGAGTCCACTGATTTTTGTATATCATACTCGTTTCGTTGTAAGCGCCGAAAACAGGCAAGTCTACAAAGCAATTAAATTTTTTTAGCGTCCAGTGTCTTTCTAAAAGCGCAATAGCTAAAAGCTTTGTTTATATCGCACATTTAGTGCTAAATGGCCGTATATATGTATCTAAACTTAAATTAACGTAGCTTGCGACCTTCATGAGAAAAGAGATAAATCCCAAAATAGACACGTTTATCGTTAAAATGTCGTGATATGTGTTAATGCTCCAACGCTTCAAACTCTCACCCCATACCCGTGAAAGAGACAAGGAACTTAACGCTTATAAAATTTGGACGGCGCTTTCTGACGTTTTTATGAAATTTTTAAAAAATAGCTGCGCTGTCTGACTAGGATCAAAGGATCCTATAAACGAGCGGCCGTGATCGTAATACAGGTTTCCTCTGGTCCCGAGACCGAGAATCAGGATCTGCCAGATCTCGTGCGTATCCTTTCGTGTACGCGTTCGTCGCGACTTGGGGTGGGGGATGCGCCGCGAAAGAGAGAGACAGTCGTGCGAGCCGCGAGGCGGGCAATGCGGTACGCGTATAAATACAAGCGGTCGCGTTCGCTCGCGCTTAGTTACTGCGATATCCGATTCACGTGACGGTTGTTGATCGAGCGCACCTCGATCGCACACTCGCAAGTCTCGTTCGACGCTCTCCTGTGTTATTCTGTACGCTTTCGACGCGTATTGCGTGCGTGCGCGTAACGTAAGTGCGTGTGTTCGTCCGATAACGAGAGCAAGTCGAGGGGGAAAAAAAGGACGCGAGGAAGAGCGGCTCTTCTCTTCTATTCGCCCCTCGTCGCGAAGAAGGCGCGTTTAAATCGCGCGTGTGTGTTCGCAGAGAAGCCGTACTGAGAAAAGGGGGAATATATTTATATAATCGAGAAGATACAGAGAGTGAGAAGAAGGGAAAAGGGATTCGATAGGAAAGGGTCTCTTTCAGGAGATCTTATATGCCTGGCCTCGATCAGATCGTCCTCACGTTTTTGTCGCCGAGCGTGATGCGAAGCAACAACGAAGTCTCGTCCCTGCCGTTCTCGGCAAGCGAGGGCTGATCGGAGAGATGGAACGCTCGAAGTCTTGAAAACCGTCGAATCAGGAAAACGAAAATTCGCTCATAGAAAAATTCGATGCGGCCCTCTGTTCTCGATAAACGAAGCGAAACTCGTTGGCGGCCGATCGGATCGCTAAATATTTAAAAACGGAACGTTTCGCGTCAGTTATACGTACAGAGGAATAAATAAAAAATATATATAATATAAATAAACGCGGATCTCTTCAGTTGGGTCAACGATCCGCGCAGATCCCGACGTGTTCTCCTCTCCACGGGCGTATCCGCCGACCGGAGCACATACGCACACACGCACACGCATCGGCGTATACTCCTATACGTGGTATAAGCACAGCACGCCGTTTCACGAGAGTGACCACCGCGTCGACGGCGTCGTCGGCGTCGGGAGTGAAAAGGCGGTCGACCGTTCGTGGCTGCTTTCACCGACGAGCCGCGCCGCGCCGGTGGAATAATGCTGCCGCCGATCGCGCTTTAACGCTCCGTCGCGTCGCCCGTGCAATCTCATCCTCGTGAAAAATGACGGCCGCTCGTCATCGATAACTATCACTCAGACAAGATTCCTCTACACAAAAGGCGTAAAGCCCGTCGAAGTCGGCGCGACCGGCGAGAAATCGCGCGGATCTTACGTGCTCCGAACTGGAGCATCCGATATACAATCGACGAGCCAAATCTGCGAGAGCCTGTTCCCTCTACGGCGCTTTGGAGTACGCGGACACCGCAGCGTAACCTTCAGCGGCCTCGCCGCGCCGGTGTATAATATTAAATAGACAGCGGGGCGAAAGATCGTGGCCGACTCCTCGCGGCGCGCGTCTTCGCTCGCGAATACTCGGAATCTTGGTATAAGATACTCAATCTACCGTGGATATCTAATCGTGAACGTCGTAATTCCTAACGGCTTGTCCGCTATAAATTATTCGGTCAACGCGCCATCGAGACGACCTTCCAACGCATTCGTTAGTTATTTCGTAGGACCAGCGAATACATTTTGTATGCCAGTCGACCCTCAACGATCCTTCTGGTATAAGACATTAACGACTTCGCAGAAGAGAGCGACCTATCCGACGTAATTATTTTACCCATCTTCAACGGCCTTGCTGCTGTAAGCTGTAAGACGTTAACCCGACGTTAGCGGTATCAGCGGGGGAACCAACGGTCTTTCACAACGGTGTCCTCGATGTATAGCCAGTAAATACTTAATCTGGACGCGAGCTGACCCTCAGTGACCTCGATATAAGATACTAATTCGACATTTCTTACGCTCTCTTGCGATGCGCAATACGCGACTGTGAACTGTTCGTCATATGGACGACGTGGCAATTCCAGTTAGCATGGAAACAGCCAAGATGTACATCAGCGAGCCGCAGAACGGTCATACGACCACCAAGTACGCCTCGACCAACTCCATCCCGGCGATGATGGACCAGGAGTCGTCGCTGGCGAGGATCTTGGGCGCCGTCGGAAAGCAGCGCGAGAACGTGGCGATTCTGCGTGACAAGACTCGCCGGCATAGCGTTCTGGAGGATCTGAAAGCTCGACGGGACAGCATCTTCCAAAGGGTTCGTAGGGCCAGCGTGTTTGAGGAGAAGGAGAATACCAAGGACAATACCAAGGACAATACCAAGGACAATACCAAGGACAATACCAAGGACAATACCAAGGACAATACCAAGGACAATACCAAGGACAATATCAAGGACAATACCAAGGACAACATCAAGAACGATGTCAAAGATAGCGGTGCGAAGGAGAAGCCGAAGGACAAGAGGAGGAGCAGCAGCGACAGTAACAGTGGCAGGAGAGGCTCGGTGTTCTACGTGTCCGAGGATCTGCTGGAGGAGAATCAGGAGGATGTATTGGAGAACGAGGACCGCGACTACGTGACCCAGGAAGCCAAGAAGGGCCGTCGTAAGTCCTGGCATCCGCTCGCGAAGCCGCCCAAGCTGGATCGCAAAAGGAGGAAGGGCGTGTCTGGCATTCCCGCGCAGTCCGGCAGCACGGAGGGACTTTATTCGCAGAGTTATACCCGGCAAAAGAGACCGTCCTGGTGGAACATTTTCGTACCGGACTCGGTCGTCAGGTATTTATTGCGATTGTTTTACAAATTCGAGTGCCGCGCACGAACGTGAGTACCCGTTGTTTTGCGAATGATCACGTACCCATTGCTGCAATCTCTGAGTGAATCCAGTGAAACGTAGTTTTAAAAGAACTAATTAAGGTAAACGAAAAATGAGACATGTAGGTTTTCAGAAAAGTCTTATTGAAATCCAACTAACTGAATGAATCGTTTATGAATTAAGTGCTATGAATATATTATACTCGCGATACAACGCACTCTCGATATAACATTGTACATCGAATAAAAGAAAGAAGGAATTTGCGATGCGATGGGGAACATAAATTTCCACATAATTCGTTTTATATTTACGTTGCTTAATTATTTGGCAAATAAATTTCACTGTTAATCTTTCCGAACGATTTATTCGCACATCAGTTGCAATTAATAATCGTTAAGCGACCGGTGCGGAGTCATAAAAAACATGTCTCGCACTGTTCAAAAACTTGCGCGATAAAATACAAATAAGCGATACTTTAAAACGCCATAATGACCGGTACATGCGATATCCCAAATATTAATGCCCAATTTACGGTGACTTTCACAATGATATATTCACATGTATTTCTGGCTGGCCTCCAATATACAGACGAAAATGACGATTAAGATAGCGATGCAGTCTGGATGTTTAATTAATTTTCAATAATTTCCAATAATTCGATAAAAATTACTCATTTCACGATTTCGACGAACTTTTATGTCGCGTAATTTTAAACCTTTGTGATATTATGATCAGTTTGTATAATTTTAGATGCCATAATATGTGCAGTTAATAATATCGCACTTAATGAATGATTTTAAATCACCATCGCATGCATATAAATAGCTCGCGAAGACAGCTTATATTAAATTATATCGTTATCAATCTTTTATTGTTGTGTGTTGATATATGTAAAAGTAAAAGCAATCGGCTCGTAAACTCGATTTTCAGTGAAAAATTGCGAATAAACGCGAGCCGTTTAGGTAAATATTTTGGGATATCAACGGCGTTGAAGTCATAATCTGGTATCGGGAAATCTTTTGTCGTTCACCAGACGAGCGAACATTATCGTTTCAGATAACAGTTCTTTGTAACGGTCACAGTATTTTGCGAGAATAACGATAATTTGCAAACGACACGATGCAGAAAGCATATATAAAGGAGATTTCAAAAGTATCGATAGAAATAATATTAACCGGAAGACAAAGAGTCATATAAGGTTTTCTTTTAGCTCAAACAGTTGAACCTTACCAAGACTTTATTTAAGATATTTAAGTACAAATATTTAAAAGCGGTCTTTTCCGTAAAACACTGACAGAGGAGACTAGACAAAGAACTGAAAGAACTTATTTGTTGTACGTTTTAGGGTGAAAAATATTGTCGATAAAAACAGCGGATATTTTGAATGGAAAACATGACAGGGAAATTAAATGCGGAATAAAAATAAATAAAATTATTGAGGGTTTGATTTAGTTCAAGATTAAATTTTGGCGTCATCCTGTTTTCACAGTATTCCAGCTGGAAGTAATGTGACATTTTTATTTCGAGGAAAATGGAATTTTCGATACTTTAATATTTTCCCGAACAATGTCGCCAGGGCGGGGGAACGGTTCATGAAAGTCCCTCGTTGCATTGCAATCTCGCGATTTCTCTACGAAAGACTTATTCGCGGAAGTCATCGTTGGAAAAATCAGCGTTGGTTTGCCCCTTCACAATTCGCCATAAAATCTATCCAAGCTGGCGGAACCGGACGATCATTCCGATGGACGTGCTTAGTCAATAATCGAATGTAGAAAGTTTTGACTTTAATTGCGTTACATAATTCACATACGATTGAGATTTTCCGAGTTCACGAAAAATAGATACTATCTGGAAAGACACTGTTTTATTCGTTGAGTCATTTGCAGAATTTCTTTCAAGTGGGGTGTAAATTACTATTTTTAAAGAGGGAATTAATCTCTCCTTATTTTTAAAGAGGGAGTTGATTTTTCTTACAATTTGAATTTTATGTGATACTTATCTCCTTTTGTTGTTAGAAAAAAGAATTTAACTGTTATTATGCTAAGATCCTCCATCTTTTTTGAATTACAACACATTAATTTATTTAAAAAAACAAATTTATTGTCCAGAAGCGTCATGTATGTATATATACAAACGTAAACGTATGTATATATACAATTCCTAATATAGTTTTTTTTCTGTACATTACAACCGGAAATATTACTCAAGTTTGAATCTTTCATCATCTTGTGTCTTATTGTTAGATTGTCAACACTACGCGTCTACGTTGTTAACATTCGTCTGATACCAATGTTTGCATTATTTAATCAACGTAACTTGCTGATAACTTTTGTCATATGTCATATATCGTGCGATTTATTACAAATCTTGTTGTCAACGCTATCGTTGTTAACATTAATGGCAAGAAATTGGCTTGAACTCCGAAAAGTTGGTCGGCTTTTGGATATTATCAAATTTGTTTTGTAATAATGATTTATAAACAATTAATGATAAGTAATAACAATCGCTCTATAAATTAAAAAATTATTTTGATTTCCAATAACATAATAATCTACACAACTTTTTAATCTTCCAAAATTATTCTTTATTAACTACATCAATAATTAAAATGTCTAAAAATAGCTAAAAGGTTATTTAAAAAAAAAATATATATATATATATATTGCTCGAAGGGTTGAGTACTTATATCACTATATTGTGCTGGAAACAAAGCAACGTTAATCTCGACGCAATCGTTCAACGCGTTTCTCTTTCTTCGCGTCATTTCTTGCGCGAATGGAACTCGAGCGTATCGCGTCCCGAAAAATTTTGGCTCGTCAAGACGGATTACTTGGAACAGAGATACAGGCGAGCCTCTCTGTGACTCGCAAACCGGTCGCGAGATCTTAAAATAGCTCTCTCTGTCATTAGGCGTTTTTTTCGCGGCCCTTCTCCACTTCTCTCCTTCTTTCAGGTACGAGTTTTATCACATTATGTCAAGTATCAATACTTTTCACTAATTACATATGTTTCTGATATATATATATATTTAAATAAAAATGCGATTGTATACCAAGAGGCAGTGGCCTCAGAACTGGTTGTACTGGTTCCAGAAGATTTTGGATGTTATGTTATTTTTCTAAAGAAGAGAAAGACTATGTAATATATTGTGTTTGTTTTACAAGTATTTGTTTTAGAATATATAAAATATAATTTCATCTAGATTTTAATTCTAGTATTTTAATTAAAACTATCGAAACATTCCATTGTAATAAGAACAACTTAATCGGACGTTTTATTTTGAGAAATGATGTAATTTTGTGACACGGTTGTAAATTATTCCTCGAGAAATACGACGCGTATAGTTAAAAGCGTACAAGTGCATCGCATATTCGTGCAGCAATTATTTGTATACAAAAGCGCATATAATGTAGAACCTTGAAGGCAGATGTTACACCTGGATTCAAGTACACACGGCGACCTTACATAATTCGCAAGCCACCGCATTTTATCGACCGACACGAAATTACTGGATGACATGTTCCGTCCGTATTTATAGGAAAGATTTTGCATAATCGTGTTTGCACGGCTATTACTTTCCTTCCTTTAGCATCTTTAGACTAGACGTGTTGCGACAGTTATGCATTTTACTCGACGACCTTATTGCGCCTTAGCCACGCGTTATGCAAACTAGGACAACGATTATTGTCACTGGAAGTATCGGTGTTACTTGTGATGAAGCGAGAATGAGAATACGCTTTAATAAGAATACGTGATATTTTATGGAACTTTTATAAAATCTTGACAGAAAATTTTTCTCATAACATTTTGAAAACGATATTTCTTCAAATCATAATTGAAAAGCATCTTTATGCAACTTTGTATAAGAAAATTTTAACGTAAAATGTAACTAAAATGAGATCTTGTTAACTTAAAGTTTATTTCCGATTAACGGAAGGAGATAATTTTGTTATATGTATTTGTGTTTTATATCCATTTCTATCAATGCGGATTAACTTTAATTTTGATTTAACTTACTTTTTATCTTTTTCTAATTATTAGAAAAAGATAAAAAGTAAAAAAGATAAACTAGGATTCAAGTTAATCTTTATTAGTTGAAATGGATAATTAGTCTAATTTAGGCCGGCAAAAACCGTGCGAAAAATTTTTGCTATTGGTACTTTATTTATCGCGTTATTGGTACCTTAATTTATCAGAGAGAGAAAGAATTTTTGTTTTAATTACAATTTTATACATAGTTAATTTATAACTGTAGGTGTAGGTACATAAAGTATACTCACTAGAATGTTACATTCTACATACAATTCAAATTAAAATACGCCTACTCAAAACCTTGTAGAAGAAATATATTTATTAAATTGATAGAACAGGAGAGTGTGGTATCTAGACAATTTTATTGTTTTTGTTACATTATATTTATATCTTATTGTTAACAACAAGAGATTTTCTCTGTTTCTTACAACTTTTTTTTTTAAATATTTTATAACATGTAGTATGAATGATTCTCTATCGACGAACAGACAAGTACTTGACAATACTATCTAAACAGTTGTCCCATCTACCGTGGGACTCCATCGTCTTCAGGCACGCAAGGTGTGTCCTTAATCCTTATCCGCCGGTCGCTTGCGTAAAGTGCGTGCGACGCAACTGACAAGTGAGACGGGACAGCGTCGTTACGCTCTGATTCCGCCATTTCTGATCATTCCGACGTCTTTTATGGCGCACCGAGCAAGTACAAGGCATCCAATAGCGATTTAAACCGACGGCCTCTCATTCCGGCTATCTGCCCCTTTTTTTTTCATTCGTAGCGTTGCGAATCGCACATACGCGATTTACGCTTTATAAAGCGTAACACATCCTGAGCAGATTAAACTTTCCACACGGAAGTTATATTTCGACCGTAAACGTTTCGTGATGTTTTATATGAACTGAATCACGTATTATCGTCAATAAGTTTCAGTAATCACCTTACGATAATTACCTTACGATAATTAAATCTAATAATATGTATAATATAATCCATCACACATCTTTAAGTGTTTAGTTTTTTATAATATTTCGCGGAGCAAGCCTATATAGTTTTCAAATACAGATGGCTACGGCAATAATTTTTGTTTCGAAAAATCATTTGTAAACATTTTACAGAACTAAAACATTTCAACAGCAAATAAATACCGTGCATGCATCGTAGGTAGCAAAGTAACAGTGAAACAGTTCTACAATTTCGACGACAATTTCCGGATAGGTTTTCCCCCCCGAGTTCGTGCCGAGATGAACACGCGCGCGCCGGAGAAAGAATAGATCAGACAAAATTGTTACTGGTGCCCCTAATAAACTACAAATTATCTTTCTCAGAGGAATTGGAAATTCAGGTCAGAGCGCCGCAATGTTGCTCGAGCGCGGAAGTAAAGTCGCTCCTAAGCACCGCGCCGCGCCGCTTAATCGTTCAGTGAGAGAAAGAGCCTCGCACTCGCATTTAAACTTCATAATGACGTACCTACGCATCTTAGAACGAGCATATTCAGTCAGCGAAAGGAATATTACGAACCATCGAGAATAGAACCCGATACCTCACTCTGACAAATTACAGCTTTGAAGCATGATTTTGTATCATGTGACATGATTTAATAGATATATTATTGTCATTTATTATAGCTTTACAAAAACAGCTTGTATAATTACATAAATTATTATTTATTCATCTATTCACATTATTCATCTATTATTTTATATATGTTTCTTATCTATATAACTCAATGCGTTTAAATCACCTCATTTATCAAAATCAATATCGTCTCTCGTACGTATAAATAATCTGCCTGAATTTTTTTGATGGGCCTTTTGCGCTCCGACCGGTTGTGAGACGGTCCGGAACCAGTTTTGAGTCCCGGTGAGTGCGCGAAACGGTCGCATTTGCATCGAGCGCGGCTGAAAGGGTGCCAAAGACGCGAGGTAGCGAAATATAGGTACGAGCTCTCTCACGCGCTGCGAGGGGCACGCAAAACGAGCGGGCACGAAGATTACGATATCTTATTTTTACTCACGTTGAGCGCGTACCGACTTTCAGGGACGGTGTTGTACGTCGCGGTGCATCCTCGAGACGCGGAACACAATTCGTTTCGGCACGCGCTTTATTATCTGAAAAACACAGTCGGGACGAGAGTGCTTTCACGATAACGTGTAACAACGTGCAATTTCACGGGAACGACACACACACACACACAAACGCAGATTATGCTATAACAACCAACCGATTTAATGAAATAGGAAGCGTGTAGGAAATGCAAATAGAAAGCCATGCAGTAAATATTATGTCATAGTGCGTGGCGATGGCTGCAACATTTATATTATTTATTCTTTACCTGCAAACTTGGTTTTCTATCTATTTTTTTCTATCTATTTATCTTTTTTATCTTATTACGAACTCTTCAGACTTGGCATCTGTGACGTGGCATTCTGGTTAATGCCTTTGTAATATAAGATAAAAGTTTCTTTTAACTTGGCTTTACTAAGGAGTATTACAAACTCCAAATACTATAAACGTAATATTATTTTCATAACTGTTCTGTATCTTCCATTAATAAATAATGTTAAAGTTTGAAAGTGATTTTAATTTATACGAACTTTATTGGTATAATTCTGATCCAAGAATCAAACTTAATTTTAAGTATTCTAAAAATTTTCTGTTACATTACGTCCTAAACTCTTAGATTAGTTGAAGTTTTACAAACTCCTTAGTAGGTAATTAAGCTACATATTTTCAACTTCGTAAACGCCTTTGTTGTCATGAAGGAATTAAGACGTGTCGGATTAACAAGGTTAATTTATTGTATATCGTGGAAGATCCTAGTATATCATTAATTCTGTTATTCTCGAGGAAAGTGATAAAATTCGCATTTTTAGCATTAATTAAATCTTGTTGATCGCGTATTACATCTTCAGGTATAGTGTATCGATATCCGCGAAATGGCAATGAAAACGGTTTGCTCAAGATTAAAACGCGGCGGAGAAAACGCTTTACCGGCGTGACTCGGTATCGACGCAATCGAATGATATTATCGTCAGCGATTGCCGGTCGCGTTGCGTCGGAGTTCGGCCCTGCGTTGCACCGCTGTGCACCGGCATAGAGACTATTAGAAAGTTGAGCTGTGCGAGTTACAAGTCCCGACGAAACACGGCTGAGCGGCGAATTTCATAACGAGCAGCAGCGGGATCTGTCGTTGCCGCGAAATCCACGAAGCACCTTTACGTAAAAAAGGACGAAAAAAAAAAAACGCTACGGAAAATGCTTGCTTGCGCTATTTTCTCATTCGCAACCACTTACGTATTTTTGATACGTCATCGTTGTTCTTCTGAAAATTACTGCGTTACAAAATTGTTTTTCGGGGAGGAAAAACTGCGATGTAGAAGATAAAGAATTAATTCTCAGTTATTTACTCGCGAATAAAGAAATTTTTTTGCAAAATCAATTTTAAAGATTGAAATAAATATTTATATATGAACATTCAGTGATTATAACGGTGAGATTTTTAAAATAAGAATACATTAAATTGGAATCGAAAATATTGCTTTGTATATATTGTATTGATGTTAAATTGAGAAAATTAGCGTTTAAATGGTCAAATAGCTTTTCTTGACTGAAATAAAGGCTTTCTATTAGTACCGCTATTATTACTACCGGTGCTACTATTTGTAAATGCCGCGTGACTGTTTCATTCGTAACAATTGGTTCCGCGAGTTCGAAAGAGAACAACGAGACCGCGTGCATACATGGCTCATTGTGATTGTACAATGACGATGGGTGACGTCATTGATTGACAAACGGCACGCATCGCTTGACAGCTCGCGAACTTAGGCGTTTATCGATGCAGTTATAAATGGGAACGTCGATGGATATTTTCTATGAAATGCGAAATTGATAATATCAGCCATAGTTAGTGTCATGTCGTCGCAAAATTCCGCGTCTAACGCTAAATTTTTATCTCCTGACAACACGTTCTGAAAGAATTTGGGAGGAAAGTACGAGAACGAGTTTACTCTGAATATTTGCCGTGCAAGAAAACAATGGGTTCTCTCTTGCTTGCTTTGCTCGAACAATGGCCGAGGTTAACGGGATTCGCATGATACTCTATAGCGTTACGCAAATTCAATTGTGAAACATTAAAAGTTGGACCAGATATATCCGCGGGAGCGAATATACTCCATTGTTCTGATAATAAGAATATTAGAATAACATAATTGTTGATATATCGCGAGAGAAATATGCACTTTTATTTATGCCCTTAATTTATCTTCTTTATTCAAATTGGTAATTATAAGAAATGCAACCGCGCTAAAACCGTGTCTCTGATTTATGTTTTTACAATCTTTTACATTTTTCAACTTCTGCACGCTCGACGAATTCCTGGATTATTTAATTTATTCCGCGACTTTCAAAAACTCGTTGAAATTATAAACATCCAGATTCTTGTAGGCATTTAAAAAATTTATTGTGTCGTTTTATATGTTTTTTTGCTGGAGCAATTAATTTTTTTAGACTGACATTTTGATCGCAAAGCCGAATAATAAGATGCAGAGAAATTTGATAAACACTGACCATTTAGTAATTTACGAATGAAACAAACGCAATGCGGTAAACGTATGCGGTTAAGAACGACGGGAAGTTATTCTTAACCGCATCGTTGTTCTCGAGGGAAAAGAGACCGTAAGACGACGTACAGTGAGTTATAATTGATTTTGTGATAATTAATTTAAATTTTGTTATTATTCTGCTTTTACAAACAATTCGCGCCATTCGCAGGTCATAAATCGCAATTGTCGTGATAAAACTATAACGGCATGCATTTCTATGTTCTATATATTGTACAATGCGCATTTGTCATCCACTCCATCATCTAGCTTTGTTTTGTAAGGCGTTCATTAAACCTGGCCGCGACTCAGACTGCAACTCTGTGTATCTTTTCTTGCATCTCGGGAATTCTTGGCAGCCGATACGTCAACCGGGAGACGGCACGTCGAGTGCAAGGCGCCAACACGCGCAACAGCTGCTTGTTGCCGTTGCTTAATAGCCAAACGGCTAGATTTTTCGATGCGATGGCTACTTACCTCCGACGCGAACGAGTTTATTACCGCTGCAACACGCATTTTTGGGTCGTGATGTAATTATTCCCGGGATTTAATATGTTTCTTCATTTACTTCGCCGCTATTTTCCGAACGAACGCGAAAAATAGATCTTTTCTCGTAAACTCGCATTACACACAATTTTTTTATAGGTTTGCGATATAAAATAAAGAAATATAATTAAATATCTTATGTAACATCAACATTTACATTTTGAGATTTAGTAACGTTGAGATGAGATTATTTGTAAAATCGTGATCGTTAAAAACCGAGTTAAAAACTCTTGAAAGTCTAATATCTTAGAATCAATGATTTATACATGCTTTTTACTTGATAATTTCTTAAACTTTAATATGGAATCGATTTTTGTTTAATATGACATTAAATTTCCGAATAGTCGACTGACTAACAATAACAATAAGTACTTATCGAATAAAATCTAGGAATTAAGTTTTACAAGTGCCAAACGAATACCGAAACCTTGTTCTTTCGGATATTCGGAGTGATATGAAAAACGAAAGCGAATAGCGGAATAGTAACTTGATTATATACTTCATAATACATTCACTTTTCGCTCGCGGCGAATCGCACGTGGAAATTACGGTTAAATGCCGTCGATTAACAAGATAGATTGTGTAAAAAGTGAGTCAGCAATTAATAATAATGATTATTCGTCTAATAATGAGGTTCGTGAACGAGCTCGTCAAAGGAAAGATTAAATGATTGTCGCCCCGCGAATAATATGATCGATACACGGCACGAGATGTGATAATTCAGGAGTGGCGAACATCACACGGAAGATCTTTATAAGCAATAATTAAAGGAACGCCATAATCGGTCGGGATTGGATTTTGGTTGTCCAATAAAATTATTTGTGAATTTAATGTACAATTCATCACTCTAGCAAACCACGCGCCGTTACTTACGGACTTAAACGTAGCTACAACTAAAGCTTAAAAATCAATTTAATCGTCCACTAACACTCGTTAGCATATTCAAAAAAGGACGGGGTATGTATAGAAGGATATAGGGTAATAAAGAAAATGTTGCGAAAAATAACAACCCAGCCAGGATTCGAACCTGGAACTCCCAGCTGCTTTCCGGGCGGGCGTCTCACCTATTCGACCACTGAGGCATGTGGTGATATTTATCGCAACAAACTATTAATACTGAGGAAGAACGTCTTTTACGGCGACGTATATAACAATAAGCAAATTTAAAGTACGACCGTATAAGCGATCTTTATAAGCTTATTAAATTTTTTATTATATATCGATAATTTAACGATTATATAATATCATCGTAACAGGATATTATAACTTAAGATGTGACGTTAAAATTATACGTTATTTAATCACATCAAATGTCTTTTTAATTATAGTTTATATATACTATATATATCTTATATTTTTTATAGGGGAAGGTGGGGCAAGACGGGGTACTTAAGGTTTAACCACATGAAATGACTGCTAAATATAAAAAATGTCCAACTTTATCAACACATATCCTTTCATTGAACCCTTCTTTACATATAAAGATGGTTAAAACTAACAAACATATATGAATAATTAGTTTAGAAAGCAATATTTGAAAAAACGTCTTCTGCCCCGTCTTGCCCCATAGGTGGACTAAGACGGGGTACCTCCATTTACCAGCCCTAAATATTTAATTTTAACATTGAAAAGTTAAAATAAGAAAATAAAATGTTTATTGCAAGTTAAGACAATCGAAAACATTCCATATTTATTTATTTTTCACATAAAATGCAGACATGAACAGTGTTTTCATCCTTATTGTCAATGCCTGCGCAAGAGTTATGCCCATCGCGCATAAGCGGCGCAACTAATTCATTTTCGTCGGAATAATATCATGACAGTAGAGGCACTGGTCATCTTCAACAACTTCGCTGTCGCTGAATTCTTTCTGAGTCACACGAGAGAGTTTGTCATGCCCTACCCCGTCTTACCCCAAAGCGACTTTTTTAAAATTATGTCATAATAATGCAAAACTTGTGCATTACAAATAAAAACATCGACTGTTTTGGGAACTCAGAAAACCATGCTACAAGATAGTGTAAAAGAGAGTTCAAAATAATACTCATGTTTCTAGTTAAAACAACAAATATGAAGTCGCAATATTTTAATACATGTGCACAAAACGACAAAATGTGCACAAAATGACAAAACAACGTATCAGAATGAAGTCAGCGATTGTCAAAACAAAGGCTGGTTTTCGCATAATCAAATTCTAAACAAATCCGATGGATAGCACCACGTGGTGAAGAAAAAAGCCTGATCCCCGTCTTGCCCCACCTTCCCCTACTAATGTTATTAATCTACGACGAGGACTACGACGAGAATATAAATGAGGAGCATGATTAGAAACATGTGTGATATATGCTTATGTATAAAGCTATAATCGGGGCTATAATACGTGATGTTCTAAAATTAGTATCTTTTTTATTATAGATTTTAAAATCGATATACTTTTTTAATAATATCCATTAATTATATACAGAGAGCTATTAATTGTTAAATAATGTATTGATAAATTTGTTAAACTATTTATTAATATTAAATTATAGTCAAAAATATATTTCTCTTTACGAAACGTCGATGGTTTTCAAGTTAAAAACAATCAGAGATAAAAGAACTTTTTGCAAACGTAATTAGATTAGTTAGCCGCTGTACTTTAAAATACGAAATCTAATACGTAGAAAAAATATGAAATTTTTTTTATCTTTTCGCACAGCTGTAGCAGTTTTTTGCATAATGTTATAACGCGCACACGAGTGCGCAGCACATCGTTTGCGGCTTTATGATTTATGAATTCATAATTACCACAATGATTATATCACAGTATTTGGCTTGACTCGCGCCACGAAACGTAGCCAGAAAATTAATCTCTTCGTCTAATTGCCATTCCGAATTAACGGCTCGACTGGACTCGACTTCCATGGTGAAGGCCACAATTTCGGCGGGTGGGCTTTAATTAACGACAAAATGAAACGGCCGTCCGCCGGAAATCACGCGCGTCGAATAAGCCGATCGATTGGCAATCGTCTCAAAGAATTGTTCGCCACAAATGGTGCTATGGATCGATAAAGCGCATCGATTGTATAACGATAAATGCGTTTAAATTCTTGCAACGATATCGATGTACGCGCTACGAATACGTGTATCTCTTGTTTCAAGTTACGTTGGCCTTCGATTACGGCCGCGATATGGCAGCGAAAGGGCAGACAATGATCCAATAAGCTTTTGAAATTTATAGGAGAATTAACTTTGATGTTCCCTAAGTTAGAAATTGTCTAATTATTTTCTCAAATCACTGACAATCAATATCATTGTTAATCAATATTACTGTTAATTAATAATTAATATTATGCCGTAAGGTACGTTGGTAACCAATGTCACGTAATTGTTTACATCTTTTAGAATTTTAATTAGCTGCCTAATTGTGAACTTTATTTATTTATACCATAATGTAACAAACTAATTGTTATCACATTCAATCATGATACGTTTTCTAGGAAATATATAAACGTGATTGTGTGTGTTACAACTGGAAATAAAAGCTTATTATAGTGAAAGAAAAATGTTTTGTTAGCCCGAAAAGTGACGAAGCAGCTTCGTTAATGATATTTTCTCTCGACCTTCGCAATCCTTTGGTACTGACAGAAGAGTGTTGTTTTGACCTCGTTCACTAGTTCCTTCTTGAATTAATTGAAAGCAGGTATCAATTAGGCGGAAGCTAGATGTCCTCGATTCACGCTGTTTTTCAAAGCGGAAGCATCTAGCTTTCCATCAAGAAACGCACCGAGGATACGCGATCCGAATAAAATTTGCCTCCTGTGTTTATTTATATTCTATATTATATATCTAGCACATGCTGTAAACTGCATTTGTATGCGATTTTTAATTTACGCCATGGAACCTTGTAAAGTTCGTAAAAAATTTTGAGATTTGACGGATATCCATTTATATCCGTGTAACTTTGTAAAGAAATCAGTAAAATTATTTTCTAATAATTGGTCTGAAAAGTAGAGACTTCAAGCTTTAAAATGCTTTTTGGAACATCTAATTATGACCATTTTTGACGAAGTTATGCTCTCTTGAAATTTGCCTATTTTTCGAGGGTAGAATAGGTGATCCTCTAATTTTGTGGCGGAGTGTAGGTATTTATTATATATTTGTTTAGGTTTGTCTACTTTTATAAAACATTTTTTATGAAAGTAATTTTTTAACAAAATGTAAAGAGTAAATTAAATTTTCGATGTAACGAAATCTTTAGAATCTCCGTGAGAACGAAATTTCATGTTGCGTCTCTTCTTTATATCTTTCCTCTTTTTCCGTTTACGATCGTCGGCATTTCCGCTTAATTTGCAGGACGATAAACGATAATGCGAAGAGTACATTGTGCGCACGATTGATGCTCCGTCTACAATGGAATTTCCACGTTGCTTTGAGTCACAGCAGGTAATTTTCGTCAACAGGAAAAAAGAAAAATCCCGTGCCGATATGAATTAAAAATGATTAGAACGTCAATTGTCTCAAAAGAGACAAAAGCAATTGCGAAAGTATATGATATGAGGAGATAATATCTAGTAATATGAACACGTTATGTTCTAGGATAAAATTAAACAAAGTTTAATAATTTTAAATCGTTTTGTGATCAATCATTTTAAGAAATTTAAAATTATTGAATTTTGATTAAATTTTTGTGTTATTTATTTCACATTTAGAATATATCTTGAAAACGTAATTATTATCGTTACGCAATTAATCGTTATCTCGCTATCTTCAGTTTAAATATCCACAAAGTAGTTTAGTCTTTTTAGATATGTTTCCCTATTCGCTTCTTATAGAAAGTATCTTCAATTGATTATATTTAGTATTTTCTCCAGTGGTATTTTTTATCGCATTCTATTTTTATCCGACTTGATTGGATATTAGTCATACTCTTTACATTCCATGTAGTACCTCAATCAGATTCGTTCCCGGAGCGATCGACGCGACGTCTCGAACGGCACTTTCGCGATGGTTTCGATCTTGCCGCGACAATGCCATACGGTACATTACATCGATTACATTATACGGGCAAGTTTACGTCATAAAGTAACGCGGTTTGTGGCACACGAAGCGGCACAAATCGAGTTTATCCTTTGCGAATTCCCGGAGCCCCGCCTCGTTAAAACAACGCCGACAGCCAGCAGAGTTTCCGTCTCGGCGGCCAACGTTGTTCCCGAACAACCTGATTGCCACACACTGATATACAGACACAGGTACAAACACACACACACACACACAAATTCCGTACTCTCTTTCCTCCGTAAAGTTTGTCTTCCGGTGACGGAGTTTGGCGTAGATATCGATCCATCGTCGAGGACAACGAGTTTCATCCTTGCGGTTCCGGGACGATCGTTAAACGAGTCGGACAACGATAGGAAAGAACATCTCTCGGCGTTGTTGCCCGATGAAAACACCGATGCTCGGCCGTGTTTGCTTTGCCGGCTCGTTAACAGAGAACAGGGGAATCCTCGTCTTCCTTTTATCGAGTTTCCTTCGTACCTGCCGGAGACGGATTTAGAGCCTCACAAACATGCGACTAAGAGCATTTTCCATCCTATCATTGAAACACATGAACAATTTATCGTTTTAATGCTAATCATAATAATTAAATGGTACGATAATATATTCCAGACACAATGAAGAAACTCGGATAGCGGATGCGCAATAATACGAGCCGCTTCATGAGCTATGAAACACGGACAACGATATCGATCGATTTGCGCATCACAAAGGAACTTTACGAAGCCAATATCGTGCTGCGTATCATTAAAAAAAAAAAAAAGCAGTATAACCGTATAATAGCGCGATTATCGCTTGCGTCTATTGTCGGGGCAGTGGCAGTTACCGTCCACGATGGAATATTGTTTATTGACCGTAAATCTTACGAGCGATTCTTCCGAGTTCTCCGGAAATAATAGTAATAATAATATACGTCTGGAATAATAAAAGATTTCCTGCGAGTGCCTATAAGTATTTTTTTGCAGAACAGATGTGCATAATAAAGTCTTGTCGGCGTAAAACGCTGAATTTAATTCGGATTGGATGTACAATTCGGATTCTCGAAACGTTAAGCGGTGCGACGTACCGCGACCGCGAAAGGAAATCATTTTGGCACGATGCCCCGTCTTGCCAATTTGGCGGGTGGCGGCTTTATGAAATATGATAATAGGAGAATAAAGTCAATTCTCGCGCGTAAAACTTCGTGATAGAGCGGTATATTTATTACGCGTTTTTGGACGAGTAGACACGCGTCTCACTAGTTGCTTTATTTTGTGCATTCTAATTCAAGAATTGCAACATGCAATTTTGGCGAGTTCAATTTTCGATATTCGAGGCGGTTTTAGATACAATTACAAATTTTACATTATGTATTAAAAATGCGTATATTTTTTCGAAAGAATAATAAAATATTCTAGAAAGAAAAATAACATTAAACATATATACAATATTTTTCAATCAGTATGCGAACACGCAAATTCCCGATCATTTTTCAATTGTTGCTTTTTCTTCGTTTTTTTCTCTCTCTCTTAACAGCATATTCATCTCTCATCGAATGGAGCTGTTATGTTGCAACTAAAGATGGGATAAAGTTCAATATGTACCTACTTAAATCCGAGTGAAATCCAAAGATGAAGTATCATTTTCTAGGTAAAGTAATATTCATGAAAAATATTCATGAAAAATAACAGTTCATACATTGTATTTGCGAAATAATCGATCCCGAGTTAGTCTCGAATTTTAGGATGAATACCTGCAGGATTCGAAATGTATTTACGAATAGTTTCTTTCGTAAAGAATCGAATCTTTTACAAGTCGAGTACTACTTGTAGAAGATTCGATAAAAATGAATTTGTTAGTTTAAAGAATGCATAAATGTGTAAAGATTTTAATTAAGTAATTAATTTTTATTCCACATTTTTAATTATATTTTTATTATGTTTAATTTCAACGATTAATAATCTAATATTTTTTTGTTTTTCCTTACTTCTTTCTAGAAAATGATGAGTAAATCATATATACATATTGTCCTCAAATACTAATAAATTATAGAACAATCAAAAATATGCAACATGTAATTAATAACAATGACTTTTAATTGGAGTGTAAAATCACCCTAGGTGGCCATTTATACAAAAAAAAATCAGACACCCGTTTCCAGGTTAATAATAATAAAGAGAATATTTCATAAAGTTTCACGGAAGGAGTTTCCAATGGAGGGCACACCAAAAACACGCAAATTGCAGAGGAGATATTATTTAAAACGACAGTATATAAAACAATCGCATTCGAAAACGATGAAAGTCAAATCGCCAAGGAAAAAAATGTCGGAATTAATATATATTTTCTCGCTAATATTTTTAATTTTCAAAAAATAATATATTAAAATAATTGTCGCTTTATACAAACGTTCCGACTCGAAGGAACGTAAAATTTTTTGTTAAAAAATACTCATTAAGAGTATCGAATAAATTTAATCCAGGTTTGAAAATAATATTCTTGTTTTCCGAGGTACTCATAAAGAGCGAGAACCTATTTACCATATTTTGCCCAGGTTCGAGTCTAATTGAAAGTACTGTTTTTTATTTTTCGAAGTAATCATAGAGAGTTCAAAACTACGCCAACAGATTCAAACCTATTTATAAGATACTTAATCCCATCGCTAGTTGTGCCGTGTTGAAACAATCCCGGCGATTCCGCTCAAGCAGTTCGTTTAATCTTAATCGCGGTTACTGTCGCTCAATTAACATCCGCTGTCGATGAATCCTCCTCGCGATTTCGCCACGGAGGATAGAAGGTCGCGGAGGACGTGGAGGTTTTCCGTTGACGCGCATGCTGTCGGAAGAGACCGAGAGTCATTGGGGGGGCCCATCAGGTAACAACGCCGGGAAATACGGCAGCCACGCGTGTTCCCCGGTTATCGCAGGAAATGTCGAAATGGCTCGCCGGCGCCGCTCGTTCGCACGCGCGCGTGCTCGTGCCACCTTTCTCTCTTTCGACGGTTCGTCGATGCGCGCTATCCTAATTCCATCGTGTGTGTAAAGAAGCTCCTCGTGCGCGCCGGTCGACGCGCGTGATCTCGGTCACGCAGCTCACCGGCGCGACCGATAGGCCGGAGAAATTGCGCGCCGTCTGTGTACGTACTGTCCGTAGTGTCCGTCACTATACTGCGTCCAGTCACCAGTGGTGGCGGATTACCGCACGGACACGTAACTCGAGCCATTTGAGTCGCGTTCAAGCATAAGGAGGTCATCCGAAACTGTGCATTATTAACTGTTAACTGTCAATTGCTCGCAAATCAACTGTCTACTTTGCATCGTCGCTAAAAGGTTTCACGGTGAAACTTTTCCGGGTAGATTGAAATGCGCCGCCTCCTTTTTTCCTTGGCGATTTGACTTTCATCGTTTTCGAATGCGATTGTTTTATATACTGTCGTTTTAAATAATATCTCCTCTGCAATTTGCGTGTTTTGGTGTGCCCTCCATTAGAAAATCCTACCGCAAAACTTTATGAAATATTCTCTTTATTATTATTAACCTGGAAACGGGCGCCTGATTTTTTTTGTATAAATGGCCACCTAGGTTGATTTTACACTCCAATCAAAAGTTATTGTTATTAATTACATGTTGCATATTTTTGATTGCTCTATAATAATTTATTATTGTAGTATTTGAGGACAATATATATATATATATATATATATATATATATATATATATGATTTATTCATCATTTTCTGGAAAGAAGCAAGGAGAAACAAAAAAATATTAAAAATACGAAAGAAGCATCATTATAAAATTACTGTGACGTCATCTTCATTTTTTCGATACTGGAGTGTAAAATTCACCAGGCGTTCATTCCCGGATTTCTTGTTAATTTATAGTATTATAGTATTGATTTTATTAAATAAGATAACTAACTATATGTGCAGTATTATCTCAATAATTATTTGGTATTATTATTGAGATAATACTGCACATATAGTTATTATTTTATTTACGTAAGAGTATTTATTTATTCATGAAAAATATAAAAGTTTAACATGTGTAAAATGAAAAATATGATATTATAAATTATGAAGTTGTAAGAAAGAGTAAAATATAACTAATAAATAATAAACTTGAATATATAACTAAATTAGATAGATCCCCGTGCAAAATATTTATCGCTATTCAAACTCTTAGGTCCGAATTAATAGACTTTTTTCACAATCAGTTGTCAAGTTCAGTCTGTCTCTGTTTCGTGTATACCGTTTTACCATACGCGAAACAAAGACAGACTGATCTTGACAACTGAGAAACGTCTATTGATTCGGACCTTGGTAATAAAAGAAAAACAGAAAATTTAAAAAAAATTTAAAAGAATTCTTTCTTTGTGGCAACAAATCTGCTTCGATTTTGCTGAAATTTTATTTTCAAATTTTTTTGTCAAATATGGTAATACCTAATACCAAGCTCACAGCAAATATCACATCTAATATCAATACTCTAATGTTATTCTCTTAAGCTAGAGAATATTTATGTTATTCTCTTTTATACCTTTAAATTTCCATACGATAAATTTAACACATCTTGACGTCAATCTGTTGACTGTTTCTTAAGTCGTCGCCATTGCTTACCAGTTACTGTGCAGTGTGCATGAAACTATATATGCGAAACCCGGAAAACTTTAATAAGGAAAACGCCTGCAAAAAAATTACTTGTTCATATTGCACGCAGCTGTTTGCAGTTGCCTACTTCCAGGCGCTATTGTAACAATTGAAACAAGAGATGTAAAGAAGTATTTTCGAAACATTTTTGATTGACATTTCATTACTGAGATTTTAATTATTTATTGTATAATTCTTTGAAGCAAATAATTGTATCATTCTTTTATTACCATTCCGTTTCCATGTTATACCTACATTCGAACAAACTACGCGGTCTTGTTGCTTAAAGGGAAGTTCAAAGATTGATTGGTAAATCGGTGTACAAAGTAAACAGCTCTAGGGAAAACATATAATATGTGAATTTGTAGCTCGGGCTCGGAGGGATTAAAAAATTCTGATATTACGTATCAATGGGTAAATATTTCAGAATGCGGTTATATGTTTTCGTTGAAGGTCCGGTCGATTGGCTCGGGCTACGAATTTATTATTTATATCTCCGATGGCCGAGAACTCGCAGCGCAGTGACTTATTAATTATTATCCCTTTCTCGACTCATACCGCGATTTTCATATAATACATATAGTTAACATAATGCTATGCATGTTTTGTCGCGCAATCGTAAAGTACGTACGTTCTCAACAAATACCTCGGCACCGTCTTTCAGCCCTCCGCCGTGAAAAATCACGGACGTACCTAACTCGCGACACCGCGAAGTGTTACGCAAATATTTGTTTTTTGGCGAAGTATTGCCGGAGCGTGAAAGCAACGGTCGCGTAAACAAGGGCCATCGAAATTGTGCCAAAGCTATTTATACCTATCCGCTTATATTTACCCGAGCCGGTGAAAACGGCGCACGCGTAGGTTACTTAATTAAATATGTTCGACAATTCATTTTATTCCTATCCGGGATGTCGCACAGTAACATTAATTTCGCCGGCCTTCAGACTGTTTCGACTAATTATTGGCATACCGTCGTATGATTTAACGCAATAACGTAATTTATGCTCTGCCTAATCACCAGTAAAATCTAGCTTTGCACAAATTGCGAAGCCCATACGGTCGCGCGATTAAAATGAATCACATCCGAGAGAGCGCTGTATTTTGTACATTAATTGTTACTTCTCGCTCGCCTCTGTATTCAGATATACGATATACGATGCAAAGTTTCGAATTTATATCTAATTACAAAACATAAAACGTTTTCTCTGACAATTAGTTTTGTTTAGTGTACACGTGCGCGCGCGCCTTTTGGCTCATATTGCTTCGAGTTACCTATACTATCGAGTTGCTAAATTTTACAGCGTATTAGAGACGACCGCAATTCTGTGAAAACTTTCTTGAATCTTTAATTAAAACTGCCTGAAAGAATCCAATTTCACAGTTTTATCGGCAATACAATATTCGATTATATTTACCCAAAATAATACGTTTCTCCTCGAACTCCCTGTCTGTGATACATTGTGTATTAGAATAATCAAAATTATTTTTTATATTAAGAACTGCTAAAATATAGATATCTCTTATTAATTCTTTGCGAATAATTCTCTCAAGTTGCAACGAAAAGAGGAGTGAATTTTTTTTGTTAAATCAACCAGACTTAACACGTAAAATTCACAGATTAAGTAAGATATTTTTGATGTAAGTTATATTTTATTGCGCGAAAAAATACACACGCGTTGTTTCGAGAAGAGAGCGAATTTAATTCCCGACGTTTCGACCTTTCGACAAACGAGGAACACTGTTTCGAAGCAGTAACGAGCGAACCCGCTAAAAGCCGCGTCGAATGTAATCGAATTAAAACGTCGAATGCAATTAGCGCGAGAAGAGATGCAGCCTCCCATGTATACGCGCAGACGTTACCTTCTCAAATTGACCGAATCGAGTGCGGCCGCTGCTGCACGAAGTGCGACTGCATTTCCGCAATTCACGCGCACGTCGCAGATAGCACTTGTCGCAGCACAGATCGCGACAAATAACATAGCTGCATGTGCATCCAATAGAATGTTATGTTATATGCATTACGATCAATAGTTTCCTGATGATTAGTTCGATTTGATTTTCTGAACGTTTTATTGTTGATTGCGAGCATCCTGCTCCTACCGAATTGCTTTTTGCACCCACGCTTGTTTTTAATTCGATTTGAATTTCGTTTCTGCCGTAGGTACGCTTGGAATGAGATTTTTATTTAAATTAAAAACACGTTTTTATACAAGAATAAATATTTGGAAAAAGTAATGCTGTCGCTTTAAACTGTACATTCATTGATCATTATAATTATTTATTATAATTATCATCAGAGAATTTAGAATTTTGAGTATTTCAGTGAGATTAAAAAAAAGTATAGAAATTTGTTTTGCGAGCAGACATGATGAATTAATACTATTTTAACATAGGCACGCAAAACTGTGAAAAACACCTTGATAAATCGCATGTTCATACATTACGAATTAAAATGTCAAGCACGCAAGGTCGCTTATTAAATTCCACGAGAGGTTAAAATACTTTAAGTAACTCTGCGTGGAAAACAGTTTTCCGAGTAGAAATTACTTTCCAAGCGTACAGCAGTTAACTTTTTCTTTCGGTTTAATTATGATTTTAGTTTTTTTTTAAGCTACTGCGCACGTAGATTGCATGTGTTTTCACCATCCTTGTTTTGGATTGTTTGTTGCATCCCAGGTCCAGGCGAATGTCCCAGGATGTCACAGCCTCGAAATCGACGGAAAATCTCTCAGCGTCTTATTTCAGGTATGCAAAACACCTACGCACATCATCATCTCGTCACTTCTCTATTTTCTCTGGACTTCAACAGCAAGAATTAAGTATTATAAATATAGTCATGATCTCATTGTTGATGTTTAGAATTTAGTATGATTGTGCATCCTTTATCTATAGAAACGCACGCAAGATTGCATATAAAAAGCATGTAAGAATGCAAGTAGAGATTTTTAAATAGAATTTTAAGTTTTTCGAAAACGTCGTTTTTTTTTACCGATACTGTCTAGACGTAAGATGACCGCAAAAGAAAATGTAATAACGCGTGTGTCTCTCTTCCGATATCTCTTAGAGAATTCTATGTTTCTGAAAAGTGAAACTTAGAACGATCCTAAAGGAAACTAGCAGAAATGTGGCTTACAGCAATGAGCTGTTGCTATGACATAACGCAAGTTCATTCACCGACTTTTTCATTCACATTTCTTTCTTTTTTTTTTCACGACGCGTTGCACTATGTCGCGTTATTCAGTTCGTAGGAATCTCATTGGGCTTTATCTCTGTCGACCACGCGTCCGTAGACGACTCGACTTATGGAGGCAACCTGCACAGTACACGGTTCGTTGCATCGTGAAATTGCGTTTTGTTATGGCTAAGCAAGATTGCCTCCACTGAGCTGAGCATTTTACAAATAGTGCCGCGCCAAACTATTAGTGTCTACCCGCGTACGTCCCACAATACGTTCTTGCGGGAGTAAGTGGACGAGTGGGCTCTCTCTCTCGAGAGCCTATTTCCGAATGTGCTAGCGACTTGATTCCATTCCAGAGACGTAAACTGCAAATAGAAATACCTTTTCATTACCCAATATTCTCGCGCGTTTGTTTTCATTACTCGGTATCATTTTCAATTTACATTTTGAACTATTCTAATCTTTTTTTAAACAATTTTTTTAGACACATTTTGCAAATCGACGTTTTGTAGCTTGGAGTGAAAATTGCAGGGAATTTAAAATAAATTTTTAAAAAAGAACGCATGGAATGGAGTTACATCGCGACTCATTCTCGTTTCATTCTATCTCTTCCGATCTATTTTTGCAGATTTCGCTTTGCTTAATCAAATTTGTTGCGCAACGAGCTCGGGATATAAACGAGAGTAAAGCTAATTAACGACTACGTTTACTCTATTACAGGAGCAAGAGCCGCAGTGTGGATCATGGACTTACTGCACCCTTCGATTTGGATGCTCTGCGGACCAAGGTCGAAGGACGCTTCGAATCTGTGGATAAATTCTCGAAAGGTGAGTACACGTTATTACATTATTAATAATTGAAACGGTCGGTACATCGCATCGGATTTTGCGTAAATATTCGAACCGCATATATGGAAGCTTTAGTCGCAAGCGTTATTATTTATTAATCAATCATTTCAGAAAGGACGTCGAGATAAATCATTTTTTTCTGAAATCGTAAATATTAATTATTTATATTAGCCATTTTACGCATATAATTCATTCGCATTTTAAACTTGACATGAACTGAAAACATTCAGACTATTTAATATATTACAATATTAAGGATTTAATATTAAGCGGCTGCGGCAATTTATCTTTTTTACTTTCGAACGATACGTCATTGTACGACACATGCCCTTTCTATAGCGATCGATTTGATCCGTTGCGTCGCGCACTATCGAAGATCATTTAACATGCGACGTCCGTCGATGTCGCGCGCGGATTCACACACTCAATCATCCACGGAATATCCGACGCGGAAGTTCCGGGTGACGTCGCGGCCGCCGCGACGATGGGCGGGCGAATTGGAGAGGCTGACCATGATGACGGCGCGATCTATACCGCGAACGAAGGTCTCAGGGACCCGGGTTGTTTCGACGAATCAGCCACGCGCAGCCTTACTCGGGCGAGTTACATTGACTTACTTTCTCAAAGTGGCACAAGTGCCACGTGTGATCGATCGCCCTATCTCGCGCATACTTCGAATCGACGCGCGTTACCAATACCAGCGTAGCACGCAAGCGTAATGAAGACTAATTGACGCGCGGGATTAAGGATAAAGTGGTGTGGTAATTAATGGAGCAGCGTTTCGATAAACGGAACGCAGATCCGGCCGCGAGGGATCGATAGGATTACGAACAAGTGGCGAAACGATCGTATACATTGTCGCCTACGAGTGATTCTTAAACGGGATGGACAGGACAGTTCAGGTGGGAGATATATCTAATTTAGATGCACGTGTGTGACTGAACGAAACACACTTTTAATCTTTGGGCGAGCCTAGTGACTGCCTGATGTTTGTAGTAGGCATCTCTCTATCATCGTATTCGCCAAGTGACATAGACAATTATCGTAAAAAAACGATCATTATTATTGATAAGTGATTGGATTATGCAGATTAGAACCTAATTATTATCGTGTTACCTATAATTTATTTTCAATCATTTATTGAAATTATTAATACATTTTCATCGCTTGTTAAAATAAGCGCGCGCGCATTTAGTATTTTCACTGCTTTTACGTTATATTTACACGCCTATTGCACAATAAATGGATTTGAATGCAGAAACTCAAATCGCTATTGGCGAGAGTCGTGCCGCGCTCCATTTCACGAACGCGAAATTGCCACGAAAATTTAGATTCTGTCTCGACAGCTTCGCGCGCAGTTTATTAAATCCGCTTCGCGAGCAACCCAGATAGCAGCGCGAGCATTTGACTCATTTGCCGTGCATATGCACGCGGGTGCGGCTATAATAGGAGCCGAGGGTTCACCAAGGGACAATTGTTTCCAACTATCGTTAGAAATTTATCTCATTACGCCCGCGCCAGCCGTCTGTGGAATTGCACGTCTGAGAAATAATCCGTTCGCCAATCTAGCCTTCCGCACTCGAAGTTATAGTCGTTGCTCACAACGCCAACGTGTTATTCAAACGAATTCCGATTTCGAGGAGTGATTTTTTTTATAAATCTTTTTATTATTATTAACATTTATTTATTTATTGGAATTATATTAAACCAATTACATAACAATTTGAATAAATCTGTTGAATATTTCGTGTTTAATTAATCATTTAATTTTTGTCAACGCTTTGATGTTATTATTGATTACGTACAGTTGGCTGTATTTTTTAATTCATTTTTCGGGACGATTATTTTTCGCGACAAAAATAGAAGGACAAAAAAATCGGGAGAGAGAGCAGCGATATTTCAATCGCGATGCATTCGTCGATTGCATTGACGTTTTTATCGGGGTCCTCTCTCGTCGTCGCATCTATGCATACATGCGACTGTTTACATTGTAACGACACTAGTTGCGCACAGGCTGTGCAAACGTTCATTCCCGATTATGCCATGCACGAATATCAAGCGAGGCTTTAAAAGTTTCTCGGAAGCGGCTGGGCCGCATGCGTGACAGCCAAGAAATAAACCGGCGGAAACTTATTCGCATTAACACAAGCATCTGCCGTGATTTATAAATCCCGAACGTGTATGTATGTACATGACCTTAGCCTTAGCCTTGGCATGTTTAAATATTCGTTACTGCGTTCTCCGCCTCTTCTAAAACGCAGAATCTGTTTTGGGTGAAATGCGCACGTACCTATCTAATTGTAAGATCCGATTGCTTCTAGTAGTTTTGAGACGCTGTCTCAAAAATGACGCCAGAAATGGCAACAATCGATACTATCCAATGACATGTTTCTATTTTGATACAATATAATAGAATAGAATATGTGATATTAATATCAACAGGAGGAATGGCACAAGTAGTACTTCATAGGCTTGACATATCCGCGTATTTTGAAACTATATATATAATGTAAATAATTAAACATATATTGTTTTAATGTGTATAACAATATATAATTATATATACATTAAAACAATATATAATTATTTAAATACATGTGTAATAAATTATCATTAATATGTATAATATGTATATACAGTAGGTACATATAATAATGTTTGTGTAATGATAACAATATTAATTACATATGTAATATAAAGTAGCCTTTATGACATTTTAACTCGCATGTAACATTACTATTAATGTGCGTATTATTAATTTGAATATAAAGTCACGCTTGAGAGTGATGTAAAATTACACTTGTCTCCTATTCATATATGTATTTGTGTTGTCACAGCTTAATATATAATTTATTCATACTACATGCCGCGACTGGCGAACGTAATCGTATCGAACATCTCTGTCGCATGAGACTAATTATCTGAACGATCCTTCGGGACACGAAGATCGTTACGTCCGTTATGTAATGATACTAGAAACACATTGCGACGATTTGATCGACTGACTAAACTAGAATCGTTGGCTCTGAATCACTTCATAATAGTCTACATATTAGAGATGTGCGAATCAAGGATTTTTTATGTCGAATCGAATTTTATTATTTCCTCTTTCGAATTGGAATCGAACCGAATTGACAAAATTTCATCCGAATCAAAGCGAATCGGATGAAATCGAATCGAATCGTTGAAGTATAATTTTTAATTAACAATATAATTATTGAGATATATTGTTAGGTTATGAATTTTAACACGTGGATAATAAAAGAATATTTTGATGTGAAGAAATAATATTAAAAATATATAATAAGTATAAATTTTCTTTTTAAGGCAAAAAACATTTAAATATTTAATATAAAACTAATAAAATATACCTTATTTAATGTTGTAGTAACTTAAACAATTAGGCGAAAAATCATAGATTAATTAGTAAAATACTTTAATATGTACAATTAAAGTATTTTAATAATTAATCTATGATTTTTCGCCTAATTGTTTCAGTTACTACATCAATAATATTATTGAATTACATACATAGAAATTAAGATAAAATAATATGTAATTTGTTTTATTATCAATACTCATAGCTTACTATTTTTTTTACGTATATTCAAACTTTTACTTATAATTTGATAGAGTCATAGGGCGTGTAAAAAATTTGAAATAAACTTTTTGACTACTACTTAGCCGCTCAGTGAGCGATTGTAATACTGAATACACTCACTGAATACACCTATTAAAAAAGACCGTATTGTTTTGCTTATTAACGGGAAATATAGGTAATTTTATAAAATTGACAATATACCTATATGAATCGTGTTCGAACCATTTAGATTCGAAATTTTCGAATTGTTCAAATTCGAATCATAGAAATTCGAATAGTTCGCACATCTCTACAGTAGGTACATAATCTGGCCTTCAGAAATCCTTTATCGTTTACATTAGTTTACACAATTTACGTTAATAAATGATGTAAAATAATAACGACTCGTAATTGTGAATGTCGACTCGCGAGAATTCGCGAAACCGATTTTATCCGATCCTATCCCCGACGTTCCATTCTGAAAATCCGTCCGGAGATTAATCTCGTAATTAATTACCGCGCGATTTATCGGCGCCAATAAGGAACAACAATTGAATAGTCCCGCCAAGAGTGACGTCGAGCGGATCCCATCATGGCGATCAGTAGACGATCAGTCGCGCGAAGGCCGCGAAGTCAGTCGTCGCGGCCGCGAACGGCGTCGTTGGTTCGTTGCGTTCGTAAATCGCGAAGTGTCCGTCGTCCGCGTCGATCGGCGCGATATGTCGGTGTCGCTCGGAATCGGGGCGCGTCGCGTCGCGATCGCGATTGTTCTTCTCCATCACTGATCAGTGACACTCGACGACCTCCGCGTGTGCGCGGCACGCTAAGTAATCATTCACGTGATCGTGACACCTCGCGCAGCGCAGTTCCAGCCGCGCGCGGATGACGTTTGCTTCGCGACGTCGCGACGGAGGATCATACCGAGACTCGAGAGTCTCGGAGAGCCGACGCCAGGACTTTTCTCTCTCTCGTCTCCCGTCTCCGTTATCGCTTTTACGCGATAAGTGTCGTCGTCGCCGGGCCGAGCCGGCCGAGCGCCGATTCTCGCGCGCAGTACGTTTCTGCTGCGGGACGCAGTCGGGCCGCGTCACAGATTTTTCCGCGAACGTCTCGTACTCGGTAACTCGTAAACGACCTCCGCGCTAAGCCGTTTTTACGTGCTTCGTATTTAAAGCGGAATTATTCTTACAAATCGCGAAGTTATTTCACTTTTGCATTGTAATTATACCATGTATATGTCTTTTATGTATATTTAAAAGAAATATATATAATAAAAGAGATATGTATGATCTATATGTAGGGTCGCCGTCATAATGGTTGTCACTTTTTTTTAAAGTAAGGAAAATAAGTAGTTTTTTGTGTTGCAACTATGACCGCGACTGTACACATATATATGTATAGGATATATCTTTTTTATACACATATGTACATATGTATATAAAGATTATGTATCTTTTCTATACGTAATTATGTATATTTAATATATTACATAAATACACATATGCATAAAAGAGAACAATAATTAGACGGCAAGAGGAAAATGTCTTATCTTGTACACTCAAAGTGTGAAGGATCAAAGTTTCTCGGTTCCGACAAATCCGAGCCGTAAATTGAACGTCAAGATTTCATCGGAGATTCCGGAGTGGGCCAATTGCTTTATCGCGCGTGTTTGGCCTGTCACGCGAGAAAGTTTCGGCGCAAGCCGGTTTCGCCCCGCGTAGCGAGTACTTTTTACGTGTACTATTGCCAGTGACAAGGTCGACCGCCGCGCCGGCAGGAGAAAGTGTCCCGCGCGAAGAAAGAGCTGCGTGTGTTTCGTCCGCGTGAAGAAATTTAGGCACGCAACGCAACGTTGACAGCTCGAACCTGCAAGAAGGCTTATTTCGGAAAGAACAAGATTAACCTGACCTTCGATAATTTTCTGTGATATATGCTAATTGACAAAATATTTTCGGGCCATTTGAGCAGTTCGGTATTTAAAATTCTTAGTCTTGAAAGATAATAGTAAGTGAACTTGCAAAAGGTATATGTCGTGCCATTTATTAACTCTTTCACTGTCCCGTGTATCGTATGTGATACACAAGTTTTATTTCTGGGACTCTCGTGTCACGTACGATGTACCGAGAGAGAACTTACGTTTCGTACATGATCTCTTTCATAAAACTTACAGCATTTAGGTTAGCGTATACCATTTCCAGGCTTTTTCGAGAAAGATTAGCATTACAAAAGTACAATATTTATTTCAACACGTAAAGTCTGTTTTTTTAGAACGCCCGTGTTTAACCAATAAACGAACGGCTGGACAGTGAAAGGGACATGGAAAGTGACGGAGGAGGCTACGGCTGCACTATTGTTTCATTCATATGTAGATTTCAATTCAGCGAGCTTTTGTATCGAATTCAGTTTATTTTTGCATTTTCTTTTCTTTTGCGAGTCGAGCTACTACTTAGCGCTGAGCGAGAGCGCCCTGTTTGAGTGGAGATAAAATTAACAGAAGCCGAAGAAGTCAATACCATTGTATCTTCCTGAGTCACTCGTTAATGTAAAAACTTTGCTGAAACTCTGTCGAACTTGTAACTATAGTGTTCACTATTTATTTTACTACGCATTTTTATCGTAGTTTTTTTTATTTATCTGTTATCGCAAAAACTGAAATACGTTTATCAATCTTGAAGCTTAGATTTATTTTCTCGTTGATAATATAGTGATATAAATATATATGTCGTTGATATACTTATATCATGATAACGTTATTGGCGAGTTTCTATAGATATTGCATTACATAAAAAGCTTAGATTACAATACCGAAGAAAAAAAATGTTCCACACCCACGCGTTTTCCATTTATCTAATTACTTATACTTCGCGCTGACTCCGCCAACTCGACACCTAATATCAATTACGGAGATAAAGTGCAGCAGCATACATTATTCCACCGACGCTGTGATCGGTCGATGCGAAATATTAAACGCGCTCGCGTAGACAGGTTTGGATGACAAGGAGTGTCTGCTTTCTGGCGATTTCGAAAAAAAAAACAGTCGAGAAATCAATGATGCTCCGACTTGGAAATGTCGATGGCGATGGAATTTGACGTTCCGGTCATGATGGACTCGCAGTGGGAATTCGCCGATTACGAGCCAAGCAATATTCATATCTACGAGAAGGAATTTCATGACTATGTCGTGTATTACGTGGCGCAAGGGGACTCGCAGCTCTTCTCAGGCAGTTCGCAGCGCGCCTCAAGTACAGGTACTCGGACAATGCGGCAAAAATGCGTTTAAATGAGTACAAGGTATCATCTGTGCGTTACGCGTTTCTCGTGCTTGTCCGCGCGAGGTAAAAGTTGCGTCGACTTCGGTAAACATCGCTGTTTTGAAAGCAGCCCTTCAATAATGTTTGCTTTAATTTCTTTCAACTTTTAAATGTGCAAATTGTTTCATTTTCACTTCGTTAGCAAGTCCGAGAGAAATTATTTACTCTGTTAGTTGAAATGTGCGAGTAATACTTGCATGGTGAATCACTCGCTATACTACTTGGTGAATCATTCGTACACTACAAATTTTCATCGTCAAAAATTCATATTATAAATAGATACACTCTAAAAATGGGTTCATCATAAGTATTTGAAAATTCAACCACAATGTTTGAAAATTCAAACACTTTCGTGTCGCCCTTTTCAAGATGTTTATAAATGTATGGTTTTTGGTTGGTGTTTGATATATCACACGCGTAGAGCTTTACGCGTGTGATATATCAAACACCAACCAAGAACCAAACATTTATAAACATCTTGAAAAGGACGACAACGAAAGTGTGTGAATTTCAAACACTTAATTTTTAGAGTGTATATTTTATTTCGTATTAATGGAAAATTATTTACGTTACATTCATTAATCTCAATATGCCAAAAATAAAGACATAATTTAAACCTATAAAAAAAAGACAATTATAGCGTGTATTTTTTGAAGATTGGTTTGATAGGTTCAAGTAGGGTCAAGTTAAACGATGATTTTAGATTGTTTTTTCTTTAATTCAAAATAGAGTACTTATGTTGTACCTGAGGAGTGAAAACTTTTGGAGAGACTCATTCAAGAAGCAGTTCCGCTGTATGCATGTTTCGTTTTTTCGGATCGATCGCTTCAATAAATATTAATTAATTTCACATGTGCACCATCTGCGACGTGTGTGAGACACGATGAAATATGCAAATCTGTAGAAGTGTCAAGTCCACGCGTCGCGCTATCGTGCCGGCTAAAATAACGTTTCCGCGGTCATCCCGAGCTTATTGCGCAATCGCGCGAATTGAATGCCAGTTAAAATTGAGCAGTGTCTGAATCATTTATCGAAGGCCACGGAGAAGAAAAACAAACCTTTCAGATTGCTCGTCGCGCGATTTTTCGTTATCCACGTTTGCTCATGGTGTACAATAGAGAAAATCTATTAGCCCCTTGGCTGGCCGTTGTGGAAAATAATAAGAAACGCGGTCGTTCAATTATGATATGTGAGTAATCTGACATTGGCGCTTTTAATAGCTCTGGTAATTATACCAATCATACTTATATATATATATATACATTCGCAAAATAACCAAAACAAACCGGGTTTATTTTTCGAAATAATACCACTCATTGTCAGTCTAATACTCAAGGCTTTCTGTATTTTAACTTTACGAAGACAATTACTCATTATAATAACAAATGAAGTGTGTAGGTAGACTTATTGCTAATAGCATCGATTTTACATGGTTATAATAGCATTACATTTAGAAAGTGGTAATTATTTGTTATCAAATCAAGAAATTGCGTGTTACAATAAATATATTTAAGTTAATACAATAAATATATTTTTTATTCTCTCTAATCGAGAGAAAATATTTTAGTCTCGTTCATCTTTGCGAGATAGATTCTAAAAGCAATGTCACGACAGAAACGTCGCGCCTCGTCGCCTCTCAGTCGCCCATCGTCTGAAGTGAGATTCTCGCGATGCTCCCTCCGTCCGCGACCGAACGAATGTTTAAATTGACAGTGATTAACCGCGTTTGTCTCGCGCGCAGCAGGTTCAACCCCCGGCCCCGGAATGACTTTTGCGTGAGCCGTCACGTGTTTGCTGCTTCGTTTATCACAGAGTCGCTCAGTCGCACTCGCCACGATGCAGCTGGCTGCACTGGCGCGAGTGAGTAATGCAGTCGGGTAGGCGGACCGCAGAAATTAAATTTAACCGTTACTTATCTCCGAGAATGTTCAACACTTCATCGCGGCTACTTTTTTCCTCCTCAAGAACGTAGATCGATGTCGACAATCGACTTTGTCCCACGGAGACTCGGCGAATATTCGACATTGTCCTTATCGAAAAAAAAAGAACACTCAGGATAACGACGTATCACTTTCACGCTACAAAATGATATGCAACTTGTCGGAGCAAATTTGCTTCTGTCTTATATTCTGGCTATCTACGTCTATGGTTTTTTAAAAATAGATGTTATATATATTTAATGTTAATACTATATAGCTATTTTGGAAGAAGACCGGCACACTCAAAAAGTATATCAGTTTAGAGAAAACGCCTTTTAAAAGTTTAATCAAATTTTAAATCAAATATCAATATAATTTCCAAAAAATTACATCAATAATCTTTTTTACTTGTTTAAGTTAATTTTAGTAAGTGTTTTTCTTTCTAACCCTAATACCAACCCTTGAGCTTCGACTTGTGACACTTTTGTCGGGAAAGAAAGAAAAAAAAGAAAAAAAATTAGCTGCTAATGGCTGAAGATGCGAGTTACCTTTATGACACTTTTCCACATCAAAATATACTACATTTGCATTATGGTTATGCAAAAAGTAAGAAATCTCAATTTTTTTAGTTGTGCCGGTTTTCTCCCAAGGTAGCGATATTATCTCTGTCGCACGATTTATCTAAAAATTATCTGAGTTTATTGAAAAATAGGATAAATGTGAGCGTTCAATATTCAATTCTCTGCTTTGATATTTCTTCAGACTTCGAAGTAGACGCGAGTAATCTGAACTCCGACTTTTCGCCGTCATTTTTACAAATAAAACTTTTGTAAATATAATCGTAAGATACTTATGTGATAGAGATGTCTGCGCAGTAATCTTAGACAAGTCGAGATAAAATGCACATATTACATCAGAGGCGCTTTATTTATCAACACGCTGTTCAAGAAAGTAACGCGACTGTAAACCTGTTATTTTTTTTCTGCTCAGATTCCGATAACGAGAGTAAAGATGGCTCCACGACACAGGAGAAGAAGCACGGCCGTGTCTCGCAGCCCATCAACACCATTGTCTACATGGTAAGTTTGTCTGTATGCATAGTAAACGCCCTAATTGAGCGCATATTAAGCTCTGGTATACTCGGCGATGCACTTGCACGATTCCAACGGGCAATCGAGTGTCGGGACAAGATTAGGTGCCAAGGAGAGCGAATGTGTAACCTTTGCTCGAATGCATAAATATCCGTTATCCTTCCCAGTCGTGTAGCGTAACATAACTGTTTCTTCGTTGTCGCTTCAAAGAGAGACACTCGAGGATTTTGAACGATTTTGAGATTTTAGTTACAAAGATTTATTAATATAAAATGAGGATTTATAAACGAGAAGCGATTAAATATCCGTGATAAGGTTGACGAATCAGGAGGGAAGATTGTAGAATAGGAATAGGAAATGTTGCGTAGCAGCGCATAATTTTTTGACAAGGACGCAATCCCCGTTACATAAGCTAAAATTCTCTAGTACGGTACTTTTCGAGCCGTTAGGTGACTATATGAATGTAATCGCGTGATTTTCTCAGTTTTACATTTTTTTACGATAAAATACGACAAATCTACATATATTATTCTGCCTGAAGAAACACTTTTCCGTATTAAACTAACAATAAGCTAAATATAAAATCAGCTACAACAGGGTCTCGCGTGGATAATTCCGTGTTCGTCGAGATCGAAGAATTGAATTTAAAGAATTGAGAATTCGAAAGAATTTACAGAGGTAGCAAGTATACAAGGATCGTAACGGCGGAATAAGGGTTAACCGCGCGTATTACTGGCGCTTCGGTTATCAGCCGCAGTTATCAGCGTGTGCGCGCGCGGGCGTATCTCCCAGCGCGAGACACTTCAGCATGAATTCCAATTACTTCGCTGAGAACCCAGCGCTCGCGGACTCTCGTTAGCGAAATAGTTTCTCCCCGGTGGGTCGTGTTCGTGGCGAAAGGCCGCCGCGAGTTTGGAAAGACCGCGGACATTCGCTCCCGGGACTTCGGAGACGCGGGACGGTGCTCGTGCGCATCGCTAGGATTCTGGAGCGGCGCGTATGCAAAGATCGCGGTCTCGAGACGGCACGCGTTCACCGTGCCCAGTGGTCCGTCGGAACACCTCGTGTCGAATGATCTGAATTCTGCGAACCTTTTCGTTTCAGTGACGTGTCTGATATTGAGATGCTTCTTTGGCTTTCCCTCGCGCGAAGAAATTTCAAAAGACGTTCAACTTCTGATTCAAACAGCCACGTTTATTATCTTGTTCTTTACTTCTCCGAATTTATGGTGATCAATAACAGATAAAAATTTATGCGACATAATCTCGCGATATATAAATAAAACCTATATAAATACAGATCGAGAAGAAGTTTGGTGTAGTTTTCTTTTGTATCTCTGTATTTTCTTTCGTCCGTCTTTTCTTTTTTCGTTCGCGATAACCGACAATCGTGTTATTGTACTTTGTGTTATCCGCCATAACTAGATATCATAAAGTCGATCGTCAATTTCTTGCACAGCTCTCGAGAGAAATTTCCTGATCGTGCAGCGCTCTAGGAAGAATGGCATCCTTCTCTTTCTCTTTCTCTCTCTCTCTCTCTCTCTCTCTCTCTCTCTCTCTCTCTCTCTCTCTCTTCCTTCCTTCCTTCTAACCCTAACTTGTTCCTAATGCGATGCTTGTGAAAGGCTCGCTTCAGGGAGCGGAAGACCGCGCGACATTTATCCGACGAGGAAATAGAGTTGTTGCACAAGCTGCATTTCCTGATTCCCTCCGGAGCAGCTAGAGCAAAGCGGAAATCCGCGAGAGTTTCAGACTTGATGCCATCATGGTGCATTTTATTTTGTTCTCTTTTAAAAGTTAACTTTGATAGAAGAAGTTTTATCATTTTTCTAGCGATGGACAAAGAAGATAATTATTAATTATTTAGGTGTCGGGATTGAGTTAAAGAATTATTATTAGCATTTCAACTAAACTTTGCACAAGACGTCTATTAAGCTGACACAGCCACTTTAGCACAATCGAATAAAACATATACAGAAATTTAGTGCTCTTTTGTCGCTAATTTGTTGTTCCATTGCGGATTTTGTTGCTGTAGCTGTTTCGGAAAAAAACAGTGGCTACGCTAGCTTAAGTTTAACGTTTGCACAAGAGCTGATTAGCATATCTAAATAACCAAGTAAATGAGCACAATTCTACGAATATATTCGTTATCTTTAATTGATTTTCTGTTGCTTCAATATGATGTAATTCTTTAAGTACAATTGCGTTTTATATCGATGAAACGAATTATAACATTGCATTAACATTGAAAATTGATACAAGTTAGTGTAATAATGATTAATAACGAAAAGAATGAAAAATATCGTAAAATTAAAAAAAAAGATTTAATATTAAACAACTTCTTATAGGAATTGATTCAAGATAGTTTATAGGAATTAATGATTTCCATAGTTATCTGTGCAATATTAATCATGCATTTTCGCATAGTATCTATTAATTGTTAATTGTTAAAAATTACTTTTTCAAAAAAAGATAAACTAAAAACGCTAAGTACACGTGAAAAACTATAGTACAGTTAAATAGTACCTATAGCTAAATAATATAATTAAATAACATAAAAATGTTGTAGGAGCCTTTTGCTATTAAAAGAAAGAAGAGAGATTTGAAAAGTAAGTAATAATTTTAAACAAAAACTTGACATAAAGAATACATTACAATCTTATTGTTTAAATCAATTTTTCTTAAGTTTAGAAATAAGGATTTAGTATTAATTTCTAAATGGCTTGTTAGCTTTAAATTGATCCAAGATAGTTAGGGACAAATTATTTTCACGGTTATATGCGCAAAATCAATGATGCATTTTCACAATCCACGTAATGTTAATCCGCTGATGGGTCGTCGTCCTCCGATAGCTGCTGGCGTTATCCCGTTTAGTGGCAGTGAAATCACTATGGCCGTAGCGTAATCCCTGTGTCCTGATAATCACGGTGGCTGCAATTCCTGCTCTATTAGAGCCTAGCTTATGTCGCCCGTTTCGGCTTCCTTGCACCCCGTTGATCGATTAATGTCTGTAATCTGACAATTTCTCTTATCTTCCTCATGCTGGCGACCTCAATGATGTTCACTACAGTCGCGTACAAATAAACAGCAACATTTTCCAAGTTCACGCTTATCATTTTATGGGTTTTCAGACGAAGATATCTAAAACGTGTTTGCCTTTGTATATTAGTGTTATCGTAATTTTAAGTTACATACTTGGAGTTAATACCAAGAACATTAATGCAAGGAATTACTTGGAAAGAAATTGTTCAACTCGGTGTTACTGAATTACTAATTGTAAGGAAAAGTATGACAAACTTTGTGAACATAGTGTTCTTTTCATAATTGTTCTGTATCTATCTTTGTAATGAAAAGAAGTTTTTAAATGATTTTAGGACTTTTATTGGTATTATTATTTAAACCAAATTTAATTTAAAATACTCACAAAATTTCATGTTATTATTCCTTAAGCTGTTAAATTAGGTGGAGTTTAATAAACTTTATCTTAATAATTGTGCTACACATTTTCATTTTAGCAACGTCGAGTTAAAACGTTTCGCGCGCTCCCGTTTAACTTATCAAAGTATTTAAGCAAATTTTCTTACTTGTAAGTTATGTGTATAATAATTTTTAACTAAAATTCCTAAATTAAAATGATCTTACAACTCAGCATTTTAAGAACCATCAGAGTAATTTTTGTGAAGTTAGCACTAAATTTTCAAAATTTCGATATAATTGATAGGATTTTGACTATTTCTTAAAAAATTCTAGATACCGCATTGAAATTTCTATCCAAAAGTATTAAAAGTTAAATTGATCTGAATTTGAAATAAGAGTTGCAGGCAATTTTTGCCAGCCATCGACAAAAATAAATCAACGTTTGACAATTCTTGATTTTGATAACAAGCTTCAACTTGGAAAATTAATTACATTTATTTTAAAGATTATCTTTTTATCGTATTTCGCGAATGCGAGAGTACAGAGATGAAATAATATACTGTCAAAAACAGATTGCATATCAATCTTCTAGCGTTATGCGGAAGATCGGAGAGTTGGGAGAGAGAGAGAGAGAGAGAGAGAAACACAAAAATAAAGAGCCTATCTCTTTTGCGAGAGATCTTTTGTGGTGTGGCAGCGTCTTACTCAATGAAAGCGAAGATGAAGATTATAAAGCCGCAGCTAAAAGACACGGAAATTGAAACAATGGCCATCGCGCTCATCTTCTTGCTTTTCGCGGTTTCAGAAAATACCCTTCCTCTGTCCCGCCCACCGCTATCCTTCCTTTTTCTTTGCTTTTCTTGCCAGCTTCATCACCGCGATTTTCGCTTTTTGTTCCGTTTTAATCGATCTCTCTTTTCCTCCTCTTGCTATCGCCCACGCGTCTAATCTCTGTCAGAGGAATAGCCGTTCTTTTTCTCGTTCGACCGCACTACTAATAGGACGCGAATGAGAGGGGGAAAGGAGGGGTCTTGAGCTGCTTTCTAATCACTCGTCTAATCTCGATCGTCCTATTTTATTCGAGCTGAAGGATGTTGAGGACTAATATTGAAACAATATCCACATTCTATGTTGCGTTATTTCAAAATAATTCATTAAATGGGACATTTTTGACACGTAAATAAAAAAGAAATAATGAAGAGATTTTGAATACTCCGAATATATTTCGATATATATGAATTTTTAATCAATAGCTTTTAAATCATAAATAATTGAAGATGAACATTTAAAATTTTAAATAACCTTATGTTAATGTAAGTAAATTTGTTGTCTCAGTTAATTAAAGAGACTGAATATGTAAAAATATATATCGAGATATTGAAATTAAGTAATTAATTAAAAAATTTTAAAACATTTTTGAGAAGTAATAAAAATCACGCACCTAAAACTCGCCACAGAAAACAACAAAGCAAACTGCGATGTACATGATACGTATTTTTTTTAAATGTGGACTTGTGGAATGCTTTGAAAGTAAACGGCTTAATTGTTCGAGCGACGAAGGGCTTTAAAGCCCCGAGGAACTTTACCGAAAAAAATTAATAGCGAAGCAAGATTTCTGTGTCATAGCATCTAATGGAATTACGAGAGCACCCGCGCCGGGGTAGGCAACGCGCAATTGAAGAGAGGGTTGAAGTGTCGCGGAATAATTAACGAATTCTCCGGTGGGACATAAATCGCGTTTTAAGCGTCGGAAACCCTATTTTCCGCCGATGTGGAAAATGGTGGACCTACCGACAGTGGGATTAGCGTTCGCTCGCGTGAAGACGAGCTTTTTAATTGAATTATGTCGACTCTTTCCCGCGGGGGAGACGCGCGCGAGCGCGCTTTTGTTTAAGAAGATGAGCGACCGCGACAAATAGTCCGGCTGCACTGGTCCGGCTGTGCAACACCAAAGCGACATCGCGTTACAGCGCTAAGTCGTTGCGTGCGAATTTGCATAAGAGACAAGTCGCACCTCGGCGAGGCTCTTTTTCCAAGAATTCAATTTTCTATCGTCTGATACTCTAGAGCGTGTCGTTTCTGTCGGCTTATGTAAATGGGCTAATGGCCCCGTGCCGCGGGCGCTCGTGTGCAGGAAAATGCGTATAGGTACCGGAGAAAGCTCTCAGATGCGCGCAAGGAGTAACGGAGATTTTCCCGGCGCGTCTCATCGAGTCAATTCGTATGCACTTAGACGCGACCCGCAAATACGGATTTGATTTACGAAAGCAAAAAAGAAGAAATTTAGATCGATCGCTGACACGTTATTTCTGACGTTTCGGAACACCTTTTATTATTAAAAACGCCTTATCTTCGCTGACAGCAAGAAATCAATTTTAAATCACTTCGCACACTCGCTCTGACCGACTCGTTGTAATTATTCGAATTAAAGTGCTTCGTGAATGACGGCGAAGGCGATGACGTTCTTCCGTTATTTGCATGAGACGCACAAAACAGGAAGTGTTGGGACGTGTGAAGAAAGTGATTCTCTCTGAGGGATTATGTTCCCCGTAAATTGAGACACCTAATGACACGTTTGCCTTCGTAATTACAGGTGGGTGACAGAGACACGCTTACGTCGGTGGCGGCGCGATTCGATACGACGCCTTCCGAGCTGAGCAAATTGAACAGGCTCGGAAGTACTTTCATTTATTCCGGTCAGCAATTATGGGTGCCGGCGAAAGGAGAAGGACGCCTGGGAGCCGCATCAGCCACGGATGCGCCCAGCCCTGACCCTTGCCACGATCACGAGTCTCAGGATGATCTACCACCCGAAGAAAAAGGTAATCCTCATCGTTCTATTTAATCCTCTTGGATGCTGACTTGGGTTATCGTACAATGTTTGCTAAAACCGATAGCCTCGAGTTCATATTCAACAAAGAGTTACGCTTACAAGTCTTTTTATTCTTAATCCTTTTATTTTTCGAGCAGTGTAACAGTGCCACTTAAAATTTTATAATGGCGATATAGAATTCTGAGAAGAAAGAGGTTTTTTAACTTGAAAACGGGCGCCTTATTTTATTTTATTTTTTTTGCATAAACGGTTACCCGGGGCTATTTTTACACCCTAATTAAAAGTCGTTGTTATTAATTACATATTGCATATATTTTGGATTATTCTACAATTTATCAGTATTTGACGACTATATGTACATACATTTACTCAACATTTTCCGAAAAAAGTAAAGAGAAACAAACAAATATTTAAAAAACGAAAGAAGCATATTCAAATTAGTAAACTAATATTGTAACGTGAGCTTTATTTTCTCGATACTGGAGTGTTTAAGGTAGTTCGGTGGTGAAGAACTTTTGCCAAAAGTGAAAGGTTTTATTTTTTATATCGAAAGAAGGAACTCTCCTGAATCGATTGAGCCCAGAAAAAAGATATAATTCACCGTCCCGTTCTCAAGATATTTAATTCCAAAATTAGGTGATTTTAACATTGGTCTAATAGGAAAAGAGGTATTTTCCTATGAATAACACGAGTTTTCGAAAAATCTTTTGCCAAAAATGTCCGAACAATATATATCGATGGAAAGAGGGGACTGTGAGGAAGCCTATAGTTGAAGATGAACACGATCCACCGTACAGTTTTTTTTAAATTAATAATTAAAGTTTGCCTTTCGGTGCTCAAGTCGATTTCGACTTTCACAACTCGAGCGTGGCGACGTGGCAACGCTGGGATCGTCGGCGTAAGGTTAGGTGTGAGTGCGCGCAATATAATAGGGGTATTCAAATAAGTTGAGTTTAACGGTTTGACAGGTTATGTATAGGTTATGTCGGGTTAAACTCACTCTTCGTCTTTTTCTAACCTACAAAGAATTAACTTTTTAACCCGACATGACCTGTCAAACCGTTAAACTCTAACTTATTTGAATACCCCTAATGTTTACACCCAGCTCGTGATGTGCTCTGACACTTATAGCGTCTTCCATTGGGAAAAACTCGCAGCACTGAGTGCAATTTTATTGTTGTAATATAAAAATCAGTTCACATATTTTCAGTGTTTAATGTTCTACTGACAAAAATTTGTCAAATTAAACACAGCAGAACATTAAACACTGAAAATATGTGATTTTTATATTACAATAATAAAATTGCACTCAGTGCTGCGAGTTTTTCCCAATGTAAGACGCTATTAGGTTAGGGTATATCACAAGTACCAACCGCACGAACTGTGCGGCGTTGCCAAGTCGCTGCCCTCATCTCGTGCATGAGGAAAATTGTTTATGTAAAAAATTACATGCATACCTTGTGATATCATATCGACTTTTTCCATCGAAAATATTAATGCGAAATTACTGTACTTCAGTAAATTGCCATAATAACGCAATAATTCAATCGAAATAATCTCCGAAGTAGAGCACTCAGGAGTTGGCACATGTTGAAAACTAGTCAAGCGACGCGTTAGCACACACTTTATTTTAATCTATTTCAGGCAAAATATTATTCTACAACGTAAAAATTACTTACTAATGGTCTTTTTACGTCGTTACGAAGCTTTGAGACGCGTTATCCTATTTTTTATAATCATATAAATGATTCGATAAAGAAATCATAAACATTGCTTTGACTTCGGCCCTTCACCACCGAACTACTTTAAGTAGCCCCAGGTGCCCGTTCTCGGGTTAATCGAAACATTAGGCGCTCTTCTTCCATCTCTCTTCGCATCTCGCAATCCTTTAAGTAAAGTAATCAATATTATTGTTCAGTGAACGAAAGCGGAGAAGGGAATTTGTTTACGTATCATTATGCGTACGATAGATATTATTACAGATAGTCCTTAGTAATAATAAGCTTTCGAAGAATATAGATAATTAAAATTGTAGGTATTAATGATAATTCAGTCTTGTCACGATTATCGTCAAATCACTCAAATCCAGCATCGAATGAGTTGTGACGTAAAAGGAAGAAGTATTTTCGACGACGTTTGAAATCTATTTGCATTAGAGAGTAGGAATATTCGATTTTTATTATAAAAAATCGATTTCTGAATCCATTTTGCATTGGAGTAACTAAAATTGATTCATTTAAAAAACCGGGCTAAAAAAATCGATTTCTCGAAAAACGATTGTAAACATTAAAAATCGTGCGCAATTAAAAAAATATAAGTATATAAAATAACATAATATTTTTGACATCTAATATACAGAATTTTAGTCTTTATAATTATTTTTTAAAAATTGTTATATTAAAAAATATTTTAATATCAGATATTAGAAGATCGTATTTTAATATCAGAAAGTTACGTTGCTTTAAATATATTAACTTTATTCTAGATAATGTCATTTTCAAGATTTAAAGATTATCTCAGTTTTCAAGATCTTATTTTTTTAAATAAAAACATCTAGTTTTATACATAAATTTTCTTGTCATTTTGTGTATAAAAGGATTAAGATAAATCAAAAGAATTTGACAAAATATTTCATTATTTAGAACGTATATTTCAGAATGTATAAAAAAGGTAAAATAATAAAGTGTAAAAATTAAACGTATATGTAACTACGTATAAAAGTAAAATATTAAAACAAAAGTGAAATATATCTTAAAAAGTGATTCACTTCTTCACTTAAATACTTTTACAGATTACAAGCAGAAATAAGAAGAATTTATTTATATAAAAAGCTATTTTTATTTTAAAAAATAAATATTCTATTTAAATCTGAACAGATTCAACCTAAAGTCTAAAGACGTTTTTATTAACAAATTGAAAATCAATTCTCTATTAAGATAATTTGTATCAAAAGTGAATAGAAAAAAAATCGATTTTTTTGTTAAGAAAAGATTGATTCTTTAAAAAAATCGATTTAGAATCGATCATCCTTAGAGAATCGGACATAATCCGGCCGTGTCGTGACAGACGGCCGTCGAAAGACGGCTCCTTTTTTTCCGTTTACGACGCAACGAGGGCGTGCAATTAAATCGGAGATTTCGTCCTTATTCCCGTCGGATTCGTCGCCCGGAGGTCCTGTATCCTGCCTCGTATTATGCTAATGCGCGAGACAGATTTGATACACGCGTAGCGGCGCGCGTGGCCATGAATAATTCAGCAGGATCCGCGGAGCAGCTATACGCCTGGGCGTCGTGCGTGATATGCGCTAGATTGGCTCTCAGTGATCTAACTTGACTGAACACACAGAGGAAAGAATTGGGATATCGGATGTTATCTGACTGCGTACAAAGTCGATCGTTCGAATGAATATTAATACGTTGCCACATCGCAGTTATGCGATCCCCGAGAGATCGATACGGAGCTATTGTGACTAACGCGATTGCCTTTTCGCGTTTTATTTGCCCGTCGCCCGCGGCGAACCGCGAAACCTCCGCGTTTTACCTGTCGATTATAGGTAGAAGTGGGTAGGTCCAGGTGCTCATTACTACATGTTCGAGCGAGCTAATTAGAATAATTTTGAGCTCGAAAATATTCGTCGCTTATATCGTTCTTAGAATATCGCATTATCATACTTTTAAATTGTCATGCTTTCGGACGTAAATCACTCTTTAAGAGAAAGCTAACTAGAAAGAGACGTACGACGAATTGTGCAATATGCTAAATTGATAGAAAAAATTAATTGGAAAAATTACGTAATACGTTAAACCGACAGAAAAATTACGGAAAGAATTACGTAAGTGTCGTAAGTTAATCGATTATTTGAATTCAGATTCACAATATTATAAAAAAGTAATATATGTGCGATTTTCTTCTCGAAAAGAAGAAACAAAATATTTTGTAAAAATAAAAATGTATAAAGGCTCTCTTGAGTAAATCAATCAATGATAAAAAGGCAATTAGAGCCAGGCGCAGTAAATAGTGCGTAATATATTAATAACAATTATACAAATTAAGTACGAACGTTTCGACCCTTTTTTTTTTAAGTCATCTTCAGCGTAATATCACAAAATTCAACGCGAATTACATAAGTCGAAATATTAATTTTGTATCGTATTGTTTCTCTGTCTCTCTCCATAATATGTGCATATTGACGCGAACACGTGTTCACATGTCTAATTTCTGGCGAAATATGTTATGGTTGCTGATTTATTCGCGACAGCCAATTAATATCCGCATTGTACGCACTTGCGAAGGGAAATCGTTTAGTTTAGCAGGCTTTAGCGGCCGAGCCGCGTCATAGAGAACTCGAGTGCCGACCGACGTTACACAATTTCGTGATTCACTGCTCGGCCGTTTGTCCTGTTTAGCGGAACAATAGCCAGGCGAGTAATTGTTACGTATGTACGTTCGTTCGAAGTTTATTTATGTCTTCTTCTTCTTCGGGAAACGCTTTGTCACCGCCGTTATCGGCGCCGCTGCGTCGCACTGGTTGCACCGCAACGCGGACACGTGATTGTGATCCGCGACATTTGCGCGACACGTGCATGTGTACGGCGTAGTCACGTTTCGCAGTGGTGCCGGAGGTACCCGGAGGCGAGGTCGAAGGGAAGAGGAGGAGGAAGATGAGGCCGACGCGATCGTGGATCTACATCTTCTGCGATTTGCGACCCGGAGCCCCCGGAGGAGTCGGAGGGTCGACCGTCGACGTCGACACGGCGCACACCGTGAAAAGCGCAGTCGCATCATAATGGTGGCTTGACGTCGCATATGCGACGTGTATTGTAACATGCATACGAATTATACGAAAGTTATCAGTACACCTACCTCGACATCTTCCCCCGGAAAAGCTAGGTCGATAAATCGCGGCAACGGAGTGTATATATGACTGGTTTGAAACAAAACGGTCCTGTACATCGCCGATAACGCACTTAATCGATACTTTTTTTTTATTTTAATTTGTACAATGTACATACCTTTAGTTCTTTTTTCTCTTTTTATTTGTCTCAAGTTATCGGATTATACGAAATGAACGAATAGAGGCGCGGGTATCCTCGGATCGATCGCACGTGAAAAGGTTAAAAGACAGTTATTTTAAGTATAAAGCAGGACGATTTTAGCTCTTCGATTTTCTTTCGCGGACCACAGTGCACGCTCTTTCGCCGCGAGTGCCCGTGATATTTGCAAAGTTTAGGACTTTAGGAGAATTCGCGAGTGAATTCTGGAGCGTACGCGCGAGTCACCCGGTATGTCGCGCTCATCAGCTGATCGACCACGGTGCGGTGTGCGAACTGCGAAGCCGCATAAACAACGGTTCTAATCTATATGCCAGCAGCCAGCGTAATAATGCCTGCGCTACAGTCGTGACGTTGTGGCAAATGAGATGGACGGGTGTAATTGCCGATTTCGTCGGAATTGTATACGCGTGACTCGTTACTCGCGTTATTGCGACGAATAACGAGTCACGTCGCCATATTCTGGATGTGAGGTTAGATCGACATGGGCTGTTGAGATTCAAACAAGTGTCATGGCTTGTCTTTCTCGTTAGATAACGAACTTTTTTTTTTAAAAACCGCAGGATTCTCAATCGAAAACGTTATTATCAGCTCCTCAATCCAAGTGTTAAGCTAACTTGCTATCGTAACTCTTTTGTGAATGACGTAATTAAGAATAAAATTTTTTGTAGACCATTGAAAAACCAGCATCATCTTTTTAATTAGAGTAAAACATGTATTTTTTTGGGGGTATTTTAAAGCATGTGTCTCTCTGCCTCGCACTTATTCTCGCAATTTGTTTGGTTTTGCAGAACTTCTGGATAATCTGAGACCAGTGTCACCAAAGCCAGGCCATATGGAACGCATAAAAACACCTCTTGGAACTTCCGGCGCGACTGCAGATGATGATGAAAAACCATTCAGAGAAAGATTTCTGAAAATCAATGTCAGGCATATCACAGATGGCCAGGTAATTGTTGTTTCTAGTACTTTTTAATATCTATAAATTCCATACGAGAGTTTCAACACTTTCTGAGGTTAAATATTCTTCCAGGGTGTGGTCGGCGGTGTGCTGTTGGTCACGCCAAACGCAGTTATGTTCGACCCAAACGTGTCCGATCCTCTTGTCATCGAGCACGGTGCTGAATCTTACGGGGTGATTGCTCCAATGGAGTTTGTAGTCAATGCTGCGATTTATTATGATATCGCGCATATGAGGGTCTCCCATACCGAATCCGGACATTTAGACAAAAAGCCTGAGATTTATTACATGAAGAAACCCCAAATAGATAATCGTAAATGTCAATCTCCGGGGAAGGACGAGAATTTTCCTGAATTAGCAGCCGACGATAGCGAAAGTGTGTGTAGCTGCGCTGAGAGGGACGGCGACGCTTTTCCAAAGGCCTTTGACCGAGAGCTTGTCACTCCTACCAATCTCCAGAGTGTACGTATTCTTTTGTTGCAATGTCGTCTCATTTATTATATAAAACAAAATATTGAAATTGTATTTTTTAACGAATATATCGTTGTTACAGGAGGAGAATTCAACCTCGACCAAAGATAAAGATAAAGAGAAAGATAGTAATGAGAAAGAATTTTGCACTGGCGGCCAAGGTAGTAGAACTTTAGAAGAACGCAGACGTTCCATGCTTGATCATCATTGGGCAGTTCCTAGCAAAGATCGAAGTACGTTTTCTGTTGATGACGAACAACAAGATTCGTTAAATTCTGATAAGGTGATTATATTTCTGTCTTGATATATGGAGAATTAGTAAAATTTATATAATAAATTAAAATGACATGCATATATATAAATAATTATTGCAGCAGGCGGAACCAGCTAAATCGAATGCCATTCCTGAGGACGAAGAAGGATCTCTAGTCAAATTGTCGTGCCATGATTCCGGTATCGATATCCGTGATCCTAATCCACCTGTTCCAGTAGTACAGCCTATACCATCGAAAAAAGTTTACTCTGATGCAGATATTGTTTTATCCTCAGATTGGGTACCTCCAATAACAATAGCACCAACGAATGTTACGAGTACGTTAGAAGCCACTTCTGTTATTAATGGCAGGAAAAAAGCCAGCTCGGTGTCTTTCAGCTTAGAGAGTAACGCAGAAGAGCCCGAGAAGGATGAAGAGCACAAGGAAGATGATAAACAGGAAACTCGAAAGAACAAGGTATTAAATTTAACATTTGCATTACAATAACGCGATACTTATAGATATATTTTATGTATTTGTTTTGACATTTTAGATGCTAAAACGTCTGTCATATCCATTGTCCTGGATGGAAGGTTTAACTGGAGATAAGGATGATGACAGCAAATCTATCTCTGACAAGATATCGAGCCTTCCGAACAGCGCGGATTCCCATCATTCCTCTGTTTTCAGCAAAGTCTTCTCGAGGTGAACAAATTTATGTCATATTGTATTGATAATTAACGATAAATAATCTAGCGTGTTTGATTTATTTTAAATATATAACATTTTTTACAATCGCTTTTATCTTTTCACACTTCTATTTATCTGTGCTAAGAATGAGTAACATTCTTACAAAGATGCATATTTACAGGAAAAAAGAAAAACGAATAATCTTATTGCTTTTATTTTAACTTGCTTATTGCGAACTTTTATAGTATTTTTTATAATATATACGATAGCATACAAATGAGGTTATTTGTAAGTAGTTATTTCTGGTGTAACTTATGCGTTTATTGTGTCTTTATTGTTAGATAAAGCCAATTTTATCTTTATGAAACAGGTGTAGCCTCATTTGTTATAACGTAACATATATTAGCTACTTGCATAGGAAGAGCTTCTGGCATATGAAAAGTATTACGGAATACAAAACTCGTGAAAGGAATATATAAGTATGAAGGTATATGTAGATGACCAGTACAGTCATTTAAAAGACTGATAATTATTGTGCGACCGATTGTGACGAAACTCCAAGACGTTTATGTTGTGCCTATGTTGCTTATAATACGAATTTAGATATTCATTAACGCTTTACTATCATTTCTAATGTAACTAACAAAGACTATGTAATGGTGGTGGAAAAAAGCTCGCCGATCAACCTGGTGAGTGACTTTAGCTCGGGCCTGTTTGCTAAAACACCCAGCGAAGAGAGTGGCGGGGGCGGTAGAGCGGGCGGAACTCCTCCGCTTACCGCCTCCTCTCTCTCCCAGGACTCCAGCAGTTTCTCACCTGGTCCAGGAGGCCTTATCGGGTGAGTCTGGACCCGATCGTAACCTTGCATTGTTGTTATTTCCCCCTTTTTCCTAGTCCTCTCTATTTTTTACCTGATCTACTTCTCATCTAATCGACTTCCGTCGTTCCGGAAACGTTCTATTCCGGTAAAATCCTCCTCAATGTTCTGATTACGAAAGAAACATTATATCAGTTAAATCTTATAAATATAAATATTACAAAAGTAAAATTATACATTATGTAACGATTATCAAAATATTCCGAGAGAATTCTACTATTTTAATGTTTCTTCTTTCCACACACTTTTCCATTGTTTTGTTATTATTTTTTAATTTCGAAGACATTCTGGGATTGAGGGCTCCTGCTTTCAGGTAAATCATATTATTTGCCGAAAAACTCAGGCGACAGACACTACCGGTACTACTTTTCAGATCGCTTACAGCCAACTCATAATCAACTTAACACGGTGTTTAATATAATCAAGTAGTCACATGATTCATTATACGTCATTTATACTGGATACCTTGATTGTTAATTCCTATTATTGTTATGGATGTTGTATATATCGCTTCTGAATTATGAGGATGTGCAAACTCGATGTGTTACAACTTACAATTAGATATGAGTATGACAGCAATTAGTAAACATGTACTTGTTGTTCAGAAGCGTTTGGAATTAAGAAATTCCGTCTTTCTGTCTTTCTTACAATTGCATTTTTCACGAATTTCCTTTCAGACGTTCTTCCGTGGGTACTTTTATTAGACAGCAACCTTTAACATCTTCTGGCAGCAGCAGCGTCGATAGCAGTCGAGGTAGCAAAACTTCCGCGACGGCACCGCGACTAGATTACCGCAGTATGGTCTCAGTCGAGGATATGCCGGAATTGTTTATGAGTTTCGACAGTAAGTATCACAACCGCATAGAGACGTATCCATAAAATATTTCATGTCCTATCGGAATGGATAGTCTAATAAACATAAAGACATACTCCAACAGACTTCCCTTTTACACAAAACACACCTGTCGCTGTTATTTTCATATTTAATTGGTATCGATATGGATAGAAAATAATTGATTAGTAACGATAAGGGGATGGCAAACGGGATTAATATATCACGCACTGCACTTGCCCGAGAACGCATAGATAGCTTTTTAAACCGTGTTGTTTTGCCAGTTTATTGTCCCTGTCTCAGAATTTCGAGCGCCTTTGGCTATAAATTATTATGAATTTGTGTGAAAATAATTCTTTTCATGTTTCCTAAATTTCGTTAATATTATCTTGAACCGCCAGGCAAACTTGGGATTGGTAACCAAGTGCGCTTACCTTGGTGTACATTAAGGTAGTCTATCATTGTTTTAGATCATATATTTGCTTGTCATTATCAGTTCCATACGTCATTCCATTAAGTAAACGTTTAATATCTCCTTTCTTCGATATATAAAATATTTATCGAGTAATTTGGGAGAAAATAACGTGAATTATGCGGGTCTTATTTGACATAAATTAACTTTCTCATTGATCTTATAATTAGCTTTGTATTCTGATAAATACATATTTTTTCAAACACTGTACTTTAGTAAAAAGATTTAACTGAACAATTACTTTTCATAACATATTTCTTTACAAACAAAATATACGGATATATCTTCAGAATCTTGAAACCCTTTGTGCCACACATTGCATGTGACGGACGCGTCTTGTTTCAATTTAAATGATCTTTTAATTGTCACTTTAAAGCATATTTAGCATAGAATTTCAGATTTGTCGTATTCATATTTTCTATAATAATCGAATAAAGTCTTTTAAGGCAAACTATACTATTTCTGTGAAATGTTTGATATGTTCGATTGTTATAGATTTTGGTAGTAATTGTTGTATATTTCTGCATTGATTGCTCAATCACATCTGACATCTTTCTGTCTCTTTCTCTCCAGTAATGTTTTATCTATTTCAGATTAGCACAACGGGTTTCATCATTTAGCTAGCAATAGGTTCATACTAATACAGTAATGTCATTTGTTTCTGTTGCCCCTCTAGTCCAAGCACCTAATTTTCCCGAACTCGAAGGCCTGGGTAGGTTCATACAGTATTAGCTTGCTCTTCTCCTTGTGCCGCGAATTCCCAATTCTTCAGTTGCCTCTTTCGTACGTCTGTCGAACGTAACATGTTTTGTCTCTTTGTCTCTGATTTTATTTACTGTCATGCATTAAACATGATTTGCGCAACTTACGGGCGACCATACACTGTATCACTGTAATGGTTATTTCCATTTTGTCACCATTTCTTGCTGCACATATATTTTGTAAAACTCTTCTACAATATCTGTGCAATATGTATCATTCATCTATCACGTTTCTACCCTCGTTGTTATCGTTATTCCTTTTACATGATAATTCTTACTCTGACACTCTCTACTCACTTTTTTGTGGTAATGTGCTTGCCTCGTTTTTCAATTTTATTCGTGTTTTCAACCTATTGGTGTATTTGCGTGTGATTTTTAGCAATTCTTAAAGAACCTCAAGAAAGAATCTTATACACATATATATATATAAATATATACGAGCTTTTTATCGCAAAAAGATTTCTTTATTATGACGAAATCATGAATTATATTGCCTAGATTTGCGGATTCTATACCGGAAAGAGATAAATCTGTCGATTATAAAACTCTTATTACTGGAGTATCTGAACTATATTGATAAATATTTTCTGCATTACGCAGAACTGATCCCACGACCTGCTCGTTCCTGCGAGGACCCACCGCTATACCTGAGACTACGAACAGGAAGACCCAAGGACAAGAAGATACCACGATCGACGCCAATTATGAGCTACGGCAAGAAGAAGCTGCGTCCCGAATACTGGTTCAGCGTACCACGCAACAGGTAAGTTGTTTCTCACATAGCGATCTCTCGCAACGTCTCGCGTCCCTTGAGTTATATTGCAATGTAGTACATAAAATACGAATATAATCGAGTTTGAAACTCGGTCATCACAGTTAAATTCAAGTTTATATACTGTAGTCATTTGAGGTATCCAGTACCAAACCAGTATACGATCTTGGCGATCTTAGATGATATATGTAGAAATTCGAAACTATGCAATATGATGTTTGAGCAGCTTGGATGAATTAATTACTAAAAACTCTTTCGATAAAATTTGTTTGTTTACGTTTAAAAACAATTTTAATTTTATCAAATTTATGTAAAATTTAGTCGTCGATAGAATAACACTTTTGATATTATAATTTTTTTAAACTCTTTGTTTTTCGCTCCGCAGTTTTATTCCTAGCATGTTTAAACACGAAAACCGGAATTTTTCGAGATTCGTGCATTTTTGAAATTTTATACATCAGGATCGGCGGCTCTTCTATTTTCAACGACTAACGAGTTGTCGTCAGAAAACGAGTTAACAGGCGCCGCGTTGTCCGCGATAAGTCAATCATTTGATCTTGCACGAATAAATATTCGACGGTGACGTTTCTCGGTGGAAATACGGTAAATTTCCCTCGGACGGAAACTTAAGCTGCGTTATTTTTGTATATACAGCCGATTTACGCTCCGTTCGAGAGAACGCGTTACGGCCGGACACGTGCTGGCTACATAAAATTCGAGATGCCTCGGTCCACGAAATATCTTACCTGGAAAAGGTTCGATTGCTACCGGCAAAGCGAAAGCCCGACCGTCAGAAGGCGCGCTGGAAGCTATATGCGTGGGCGGGCGATCAAACGTGTAAATTTTCCGACAAAAAAAACTGTCGATCGGCACGGCTGAAAATTTGCATACGTATCGAGGAGTATGAGAAAAAGCAGGGAAAAAATTGTCAGAAGAGTAAGTAGAAGCTAAAGGGTTGTCAGAAGCTGCCAAAGTTGCGAAAAATTTCGGAAAATTTACATATTAAGAAGAACTTCTGACAATTTGCATTTGTATTGCTTACGTATAGAATAAACTAAGTGCAAAGTGTCAGAAGGCAAAGTGGAAGCGATCGGGAGAAAATCGGGTGCAAAGTGCGAGAGCGTCTTTCGGCGCGCGGCGCAGTGCGATCGTTTTTCTCTTGATTTTCACACCGTACATATTTCATAGCACTTCTGACAATTTATCTCAATATTCATAAAGGACTAAAGGAACTATTATTAAATGTCAGAAGTCAATTGAGAAGATATACATTTTTATAAGACATTTAAAAAAATAAATTTTATTTGTAACAAAGTACATTTTGAAAAAATCAATCGGTTTTCATATTCCGTATCTTGCACACTCTCTTCAAATTCAGGGTCTTCATCGCTATCATATTCGGACTCCTCGTCATCAACTGAAAATAATAAATAGTTAAATAAATTAAATAAATCATGTATACAATCAAGAGTCGCGAATTGAAAATTACCTTTCGAATCCTCATTATCCAAATGATATCTTTTACTGATGGTGGCAACTGTAGGCCTTCAAACCATAGAAAGTCATATTTATTTTCAGTGTATGTCCATCCTGAAGTATCGGGCTCGAATTCGATTGGATCCGATAATGTTGCATTATTCCACAAGTGTGCAATATAGTGTGCTCTTCTCATTTGCTGTAGAAGCTCGGTGTAGCAAGGTGGCAAGCAGGAAGCGTCGAAGTTTTTTTAAATTTTTTTTTAAAAAAGCTTCGTCAGTATTTTTAATTTTTAGTCCAGTCGAGATAGACAGAAAAAGTCGCTGAAATGGAAAAAAGTCCTGGACGCAATTTTCTTTTTTTGTATGTTTCGGAGGGTCATGGGTAGTCTAAATTCGGATTTTCGGGATTCTAACCCTGTAGCGTTAGCCGCCATTTTGATTAGAAGGGTGATTTTGTTTTTATTAAATATCTCGTTTATTTTCAACTTTACAGTGAAAGTGGTAATAACCAAACTTGTAGAAAATTAAATTCTCTACAATTTTGGTCCTTATCTTTTTTCACCTAGGGTCGATATTTTCGAACTTAAACGCAAAAGTGGGGGGTGAAATTTTTTTATTGCATTATTTCGTTTATTTTCAACTTTAGCGCATAAACTATAATAAACGAAGTTGTAGGGAATGAAATTCTGTACAAAGTTGGTCCTTATCCTTTTTTCCCTAGGGTTGATATTTTCGAATTTAATCGCAAAAGCGGGGGGAAATTTTAGTTTTTTTACAATATATCTCGATTATTTTAAACTTAAATTTACTTGGTATAATGAAAAACATCTTTTAAAAACTGCATAATTCCGATTTACAACTTTAAGCCAAGGATTCATGCGTGGTATTGTAAAAAAACTAAAATTTCCCCCCGCGACGCAATTTGCGATTAAGTTCGAAAATATCAACCCTAGGGAAAAAAGGATAAGGACCAACTTTGTACAGAATTTTATTCCCTACAACTTTGTTTATTATAGTTTATGCGCTAAAGTTGAAAATAAACGAAATAATGCAATAAAAAAATTTCACCCCCCACTTTTGCGTTTAAGTTCGAAAATATCGACCCTAGGTGAAAAAAGATAAGGACCAAAATTGTAGAGAATTTAATTTTCTACAAGTTTGGTTATTACCACTTTCACTGTAAAGTTGAAAATAAACGAGATATTTAATAAAAACAAAATCACCCTTCTAATCAAAATGGCGGCTAACGCTACAGGGTTAGAATCCCGAAAATCCGAATTTAGACTACCCATGACCCTCCGAAACATACAAAAAAAGAAAATTGCGTCCAGGACTTTTTTCCATTTCAGCGACTTTTTCTGTCTATCTCGACTGGACTAAAAATTAAAAATACTGACGAAGCTTTTTTAAAAAAAAATTTAAAAAAACTTCGACGCTTCCTGCTTGCCACCTTGCTACACCGAGCTTCTACAGCAAATGAGAAGAGCACACTATATTGCACACTTGTGGAATAATGCAACATTATCGGATCCAATCGAATTCGAGCCCGATACTTCAGGATGGACATACACTGAAAATAAATATGACTTTCTATGGTTTGAAGGTCTACAGTTGCCACCATCAGTAAAAGATATCATTTTGGATAATGAGGATTTGGAAGGTAATTTTCAATTCGCGACTCTTGATTGTATACATGATTTATTTAATTTATTTAACTATTTATTATTTTCAGTTGATGACGAGGAGTCCGAATATGATAGCGATGAAGACCCTGAATTTGAAGAGAGTGTGCAAGATACGGAATATGAAACCGATTAATTTTTTCAAAATGTACTTTGTTACAAATAAAATTTATTTTTTTAAATGTCTTATAAAAATGTATATCTTCTCAATTGACTTCTGACATTTTAATAATAGTTCCTTTAGTCCTTTATGAATATTGAGATAAATTGTCAGAAGTGCTATGAAATATGTACGGTGTGAAAATCAAGAGAAAAACGATCGCACTGCGCCGCGCGCCGAAAGACGCTCTCGCACTTTGCACCCGATTTTCTCCCGATCGCTTCCACTTTGCCTTCTGACACTTTGCACTTAGTTTATTCTATACGTAAGCAATACAAATGCAAATTGTCAGAAGTTCTTCTTAATATGTAAATTTTCCGAAATTTTTCGCAACTTTGGCAGCTTCTGACAACCCTTTAGCTTCTACTTACTCTTCTGACAATTTTTTCCCTGCTTTTCTCATACTCCTCGATACGTATGCAAATTTTCAGCCGTGCCGATCGACAGTTTTTTTTGTCGGAAAATTTACACGTTTGATCGCCCGCCCACGCATATAACTTCCAGCGCGCCTTCTGACGGTCGGGCTTTCGCTTTGCCGGTAGCAATCGAACCTTTTCCAGGTAAGATATTTCGTGGACCGAGGCATCTCGAATTTTATGTAGCCAGCTCTTGGTCTAGTTACGGCCGGACACGTGCTGCGTCGCAAGACACGCAAAATAGATTTTCGCCGGAACTTCTATTTATACGCTCGCTGATGCTCGATCAAGGTTTGCTGCGCGTCGGCTGCCAGTGTTTCTCTTATTGCTGCATGTGTCTGAAGATTATTACAATAACGAAATAATAAATATTTCGCTCTCGCACATGTAAAATATAAACTTAATACATTAAATCTAAAGTAACGAGAGTGCGCTACAATTTTTCGAGAACATGCAATTCAGGATTATGCTACAGGCACTTATAGATTTTTGTTTTAATCTATCGTATTTGTTTCGTATCTCGTAAAACAAATATAAAAATATATCTTAATTTTAAATGAGAGAAAGGGAAGTGTGTTTTACTTTGAATGTTGTTGTTTAATTAAGATAATAATCCCGGTTCTGAGAATTTCGGAATATGCCATCAACATATAGGTATCATGATATCGCGCAAATCTCGTTGACACCCCTTTTCGAGTGCCACTTGTTTACCATCGGCCATTTCCCAGTATCGTGATTGTATCAGACAATATGCAATTAAGATCGGCTTAAGCGTTCGTTAAGACTAAGATCTATCGCGAGCGACCTCGTTTCCTCGTACCAATATGGGTTCTCGGTAATCGTTCTTATATCATTAGATAAATTAAAAGTTGCCAAAAATAGTACTCTCATTAAGTTCTACAAGAATAAAATTGATATCGCATCTTGTATCGATATCGTATCAGCGAGTGATAAAATTAAGCTCCTTTTTTGCGTGTTCAATATATTAAAATAAACATAGGAAACGATGCATGCACTTTCGTGTCATCTTTAAAAGATTCTTAATTCTAATATTTGTTAACTTATTTATCGGACTATTGATTTAAGCTTAAATATTACGAGCAAAGATTTCTTTACGATAAAAAAAATTCCGATGGGCCCCCGCCCGGGGGGGGGGGGGGGGATTTGGTGTATTATAGGTATGTCGTAAAAAAATGCAACTATAAGGGCCTGAGCAGAATGGCTGGCTAATGGCTTACATAATTTTAAGACAATATATGTTATGCTTTAAATCTTTGTTTTTAGTAACGCACATTACTGTCAATTGTGTCTCCAGTCTTACAAACGATGACACTTCGTACGCACGTTTAAGACTTTAGACACAAGACAGTATTGTGCGTTACTAAGAACAAAGATTTAAAGGTATAACATATTATTTTAAAATAAGTCAACCGCATTCTGCTCATACACACAGGCCCTAAGAATAACATTTAATATATTGTTCGTATATTTTTTTTCTGTGTATAACGTATAAAAATATTCATAATCTTGTCTGATTGCAGAGGCGAGAGATTTTAGTTTGTAACTAGATAACAGTTTATAAATCAAGTTCAACGATGCAAGCTGAAGATAAAATTATTGGAGTGGTCTAAAAAATAGAGATCGATAGATTAAGATTTAATATTTTTAAGCGAGATACGTGTGATGTTTTTCGCGTTACATTCGCGATTTGCAGCAACGATACCCGACTGAATTTTGAATTAAAATTTGACTCTGTGTCGGCACTATTTTTAGCGATTTTTTTTAGATTTTAGAATCATTTTTCACGTCGACGCGATCCAAGAATGAATTACATACGCAGAGGAAGGTAATTTTACAGCTTTTTATTTTCTATCTAAATGTATGACGGAAACGCATTGAGATGAGTTCCGTGCGTTTGTTGGACTCTGCATTGTTCGGTGAGGCCGTAGCAAGAAAAACTGCGAGGAGCCTTGGCTGGCTAAAAAGCTGAAACGACATGGACATGTCGACGAGATAACGGCGAGCAACGACGTTCCGCGAGGCACGTATGTACGAAACAAAAGTACAGGTGCACCGAGCGAATCGGCGGCACGTGACATGTCCGTGAATCGCTCGTCGACGTTCGCGACGTATCTGGGCAGCCACTCCGTTCCGTTTTCCGGTCGTTCTCCGCTCCACGGCTCCACGTATGTATCGTAGCAGATACATACGAGACGCGTGTTACGCGACTATCGCGAAGTGCAGCGTGCAGCGCGTTTACGTATCCCGGGAGCTCCGCGCCGCGCGAATCAATCGTCGACGTGTCGCGCGTAAATTAAAACAGTATCGCGAGCGAGAGACATTTGACATAGGAATTGTCAGGACGTCAGGAGGTTAGAGACGGAAGCTGTTGATAACGAATAACGCCCGATACGCTCCGCGACGTCTCGCGAATCGGGTCGGACAATTCGTCGCGCGCGACGTGACGTGACGTGACACACGGAGCTGGCTGGCGCGCGTAGCTGGCGTTGTTCGTCGTCGCTGCTCTCTCGCTCGCCTACGACCGCGACGTGGGCGATGAATCAGGCGATGAGCGCGGTCGGCGCCGTCGGCGGTATGCTGAATTTTATTTACGACCGTCACGTGAGAGGAGCGGTGGCGGGAATGATGCCCTTCGTGCATCGCAGGTAAAAGTTAAAACGTGGCGCGCGACAGTCCTCACTCCTCGGCCCTCGCCCCTCGGCTACAGCTGCGGCGTGGCGCGCGGCGTAAGGTGCGCCTACATCTATCGTAAATGATTATCGTAAGCTCCTTACGACCACTTACGACGATCGCAATGCTCGTCGTGACAGTTATCGTAACCTCATCGATGAGTTGATTCAACTTGAACTCTGACGATTACAACGCTTGTCTAGCGTTACAACAGCATAGATATATTTTTTACGAGAGTTTCTTTTCTTACGACCACGATCGCAGCGTTACGATAGATGTAGGCGCACCTTAAGGATAAGTCTCGAAACGTCGCTTATCTCGCGCGCAAGCGCGGTGAATTTTTTTTTTATAAGCTTTTATTTACTTTCAAATTTTAAACTATATAAAATGTCTAAAACTAAGAATTATGAAATTAGTGAATTACCTCTTTGTACAGTTCATTCTTGGATCGATATACCTAAAGAATTATCTTTAAAAAAATGGCGAACGTAACGCAAATAAAGACTGCCACACATATGTCTCATGTAATAGGAAAAATATCAAATTTTTTAATCCGTGATGTGGATCTGTTTTTAGACCATTCCACTACTTTATCTTTAGCTTACATAATCGTTGAATTTTATTTACAAACTCTTATCTAGTTTTGAAATTATCTTTCTGTATAGCTGTATGTACAATTATATTGGATCGATATGAAGAATTGTTATTTGGTCGAAAAAAATAGCGAACGTAACGCAAATAAAAAATGTCACACATAGGTATGTGTCTCATGTAATAGCAGAAATATTAAATTTTAATCCGTGATGTCGATCTATTTTCAGATCATTCCAATAACTTTGTCTTCAAATTGCATCATCGTTGAATTTTATTTATAAACTTTTATCTAGTTTTAAACTAAAATCTCCAGAACTAAGAGCTATACAATTATCTCTATACAATTCGCGGATTGATATAAAGAATTATTTTCTGATTGAATGAAAAATGTAACGCGAATCAAAATATCACGCATATGTGCCTCGCGTAGTATCAAAAATATTAAATTTTAATCCGTGTTTATCTGTTTTTAGATCACTTCAATACTTTCTCTTCAGCTTGCATTATTGAATTTTTTAAAATAAATTTTTATCTAGTTTCAAACTAAAAAATCACCTCTATATTGATAATATTACGAATATATCCTTACATTTTACACTGAAAGGATATGCACTGATAATAGATTAACGATTAACTGATATTGTTGTATTTATGTATAGTGGCATTACTTACAATTAGCGATATGAAAAAACATTTAATTTTTGTTAAATTTCTCGAAATTTTCTGCTATAGAAAAATCCTTGCTCGCAGTATTTAAGCTTAAATCGATATTCCGATAAATTAGTTAATAACAAATATTGGAAAATTAGGAAGAATTTTTTTCCCACTGCGCCGAACAATAATGTAATTGACGAGTATCGTTCGCTTTTTTCTTTCTTTGCAGGGTGGATGATCTATACAGGTTTATTCATGCGTGGGTGCCGAGTCTCTATGGCGAATTGGATGAGAACTACTGGCGGGAACGCGGCTACATCCTGTCCGATACAGACACCGACCTGTCACCGGAACTGTCGCCCCACGAAAGCGGCGAGGGCGCGGATTCCATGGAGGAGAGCAAAACTCGCGATGGGCAAGGTGACGAGATCAGCGAGTTGACAAGGGAATCCTGGGAGGTGAGTACTGCGGCTATCAAGAGACGTCGAATATCCCATTGCTCTTTTCTAGCATCTAACAAAAGTAGAGACTTTTTCACAAAGTTGCTACTAAAAATTGAAGAATCTTGAAACTTTTCTCCTCGATAAATAGATAAGAACTTTATTTTGCCGACTGACTTTAAAATCCATCGTTTGTAAGCGTATCGTTATATGTATATTGTCTGCAGCTTGAGATCTCCATATCAATAGAAATTCGAGTCTCGCGTTAATGATGGAAATATTTAATGCGGAAAATGTTAGAGTTGATCGTCACGATCTTTACTTAAAATTCTTGCAGAGAAGTTGACTTCGGATTCGATGAAAAATTTGAAATCATTGATTTACGAATTTTGCAGTATTGTACAATTCGTTTAAGAGAAAGAGATTGCTGTTTCTGATATTTTTCAAACCGCATCGATCTCTTTTTCTGTAACTTTTGCGAATATTCCTAATTTCGCTGATAATTCGATCCTCGTGTCGACCGGCTATCAGATAACGCCGAGATACGCCAAATATCTCGCGAAATCGCGGGTGAGCAATTCGTCCGTTATCAATGGCAACATCAAAGGCCACTCTATTCCGGCGCTCGTTGTTATCACGATTGTCATCGAACGTGCTGTTGATTTTCGACGCGAGGATCGTGCGGGGTTCGGTATACCACAATGATGCCGCGAGCGACGATATTTGCTAAACACGGCCGATTCTATTGGCTGACAGCTGATCAAGGCCCCCTACGTAAAGCTGTACAGCATCCTGAAGACCTCGAGCACATCGGCCGATTCCGAGCAGATCCAGGATTCGGAGGTACCGATTACTCCGCCCACCTCCCCGGTGATCGATGATATCTATCACTAGGCACTCTAATTGCTCGATGTTGAACAATGCACCTTTTAGATAACACTGCCGCACCCTAGACCTTGTTAGATCTCGGGTGCACCCCGTTGTCACGCGATGTTGCGGCCGTGCCTATCGTTTGGTGTCCTTTTTTTTTCCTTCTTTTTTTTAGCCGACTTTTCCAGCCCGCTTTGCCCGCTTCGATTGTTCATGTCGGTACATTCGATTATCACGACTTACAATTAGTACGTCAGTTCTCGTCATATGAAATAGTTCGTAGAGAATTCTTTATGATCTTGCTGTTTACACTCTTGCTGTCTCATTTATGTCCTCGCGGTAATCCACGAACAATGATGTACAGACCAATATACGAGGAATTTCTCTTTGATAACGATTTCGTTTAACAATGACTCACTCTAGTATTTGGACTTTATTCGAGCTAGGTTTATCCCTCGGTTCTTATCTCGACGAATCGCACATCACTGCCGAAAACAGATTGCATGCACCTATTCCTCCTGGTCGTAGAATAACTCTCAATACTTAGAGAATCTAGCTGAATGTGCAGCATGCACTTGTTCGATACTCTCCAACTCGCGCATGCATAAAGGTGCGCCTACATCTATCGCAACGCTGCGATCGTGGTCGTAAGCAAAGAAACTCTCGTAAACAATATGTCTATGTTAATATATCTATAAATACACTTTTCTTCGCGCGTCGAGAAGGCTGACAGATTAGGTTACTATTGTAACGCTAGACGAGCGTTGTAATCGTCAGAGTTCAAGTTGAATCAACTCATCGATGAGGTTACGATAACTGTCACGACGAGCATTGCGATCGTCGTAAGTGGTCGTAAGGAGCTTACGATAATCATTTACGATAGATGTAGGCGTACCTTAATGTTTTTATCGTATCTCATTATATTATTATTGTCTCTTTCTCTATATATAATATATTTATATACCTTATAATACGTTTTTTTTTTTAACAGTTTCTGTTTACAATTTCTCGCAGATTTCTATCGCGCTGCGCGCAATTAGAAATACTTAGAACGCTCTTTCCATATTTAGTCGATTTTTACGACTTCATGCAAATCAGTGCTGCGTCGAAGACGATAAAGATTATCGATTCCAAGGCGAAATGGTAATAATTGTGAATTGTGATAAACAGCATAGCGTCGTGTCAGGAGTGTGAATTTGAAGCGGAGAAACGTAATAGTTAGCTGGGTATAAAAGATCGGAAAGCTATTCTCGATTGTTTATATTCTCTTAAAAAAATATATATATATATAATATATATATATATTTGACGGTAATAGAATCTCTCTCTCTGTATAACGCTCTGCTCGAAGAGCGTTTAATAACGCTTCCTTATGAAACTGCGCTGGATGACGAACCAATATTTGTAACTTTTTTACGGAAGAATTTGGTTTGGACATTCACAATGTAATAAATGCTGCGTATATTTTGCGTGATGTAAGCGTGCAATAATGTAGATCAACTTGTGTCAAGAGTCATACTCTGTGAACCAGTCGGCGCTTGCATAATATCGATGCATTATTGATGATAATTGAAACAGGCTGTGTGAATTGACACAGATGTAACAGATATCATTTCTTGGGAGAATACCTTTAATGCACTCCATCCATTTGCAACGTGCATAGGCAAACTTTTTTTTTTTTTTTTTTTAAGGGGTTTGACCACCCTGACCGCTCAAAATTCTAAAAAATCTGTAAACTCGAAAGTATAAAACGAAATTTATCTATTTTTGGTCACATAGTAGTTTAGGATTTTAAGAATGTCTCTTATAAATTTTAGCTAAAAATATTCCAAAATGGCGACGCTGCAACTGTTGCCGTGGAGCTCCTCCGCGTAGTTGATCAAGTAAATCTCGGAAACTATCGGTCCGATTGACTTGAAATTTGGACACACACAATACTCTTAGATACATTATCTACAATGTAGCGTACGGATTTTTTTTTTTATTAGGGAAATAGCGGTGAGTCAAAGAAAAAAAAACCGTACTTTTCACAGAAATTTGATGAGAAAAAAATTAATAAGAAAATAATTAATCAACTCATCGCAAAAATGGTACGCTACATTGTAGATAATGTATCTGAGAGTATTGTGTCCAAATTTCAAGTCAATCGGACCGGTAGTTTCCGAGATCTACTTGCAGCCAACTACGCGGAGGACAACAGTTGCAGCGCCGCCATTTTGGAATATTTTTAGCTAAAATTTATAAGAGACATTCTTAAAACCCTAAACTACTATGTGGCCAAAAATAGATAAATTTCGTTTTATACTTTCGAGTTTACAGATTTTTTAGAATTTAGAGCAATTAGGGTGGTCAGACCCCTTAATACCGGATGAGGATTGAAAATATTTCGCTCCTTTCTAAATAATATTCTTTTATAAAAAAAATAAATAAAAATAGAAATGTGTCGATAGGTTAATAAACTTTTGAATTCAGTTGTGACATAAAGTTAATAATAACGATCTTATCGGGATAAAAACAACTTTGCAGCCGAAAGGAGATATGACATACTCGTATACTTATCGTAATCTCAGATATCGATTCCAGATAATAAAAATTAATTTAATGGTTCCTTATGCTGTAAATTCGAAAAATATTTTTTTTTGTTTACTTATTCACTCTATTCTTTTTACGTAACAGAATTACTCATAAATTTATACTTAAATAGAAAAATACGCGCAATCAAGTAATAAAAAAATTTATCAAGAATGACGCATTCAATGCAGGAATATAAAAAATTGATATGTAAGTTTACAAATTTTCGACATGGTTCATATAAAAGTAACTCTTTTGTTGACTTTTGGAAAGTTAACAAAAAACGTTGCTAATCAAGAGAGATTATTATTAACAAAAGCGTATAATCCATTCGCGACTAGAGTATTTTTATGTCCTTGAAATCTTCCGATCTGACCGTTCAAAAATAAACGACAGGATGTCAAGCTTCGAGCATGCTTTAAATTCGCTTATTTTTGGATGCTCGCGCGGTGTTTATTGTAAAGCCGAGCATAATTTGCCGCTTAAAAATGCGTCGGGTCAGATTTCGCTTAAGTGTTATCCACAAACAATATGCGATATTTTGTGGAACTTTCTGCAAAAATACACTGAAAGTTATATTAATTTTATCAGTATATACTGTAAGTGGATACTTGCAAGATAATTAAAGATGAGAATAATTATGCCGAATTACTTCTAGAACTAATTAAAAATAATTTTACAACTGGGCAAAGGCATAAAATGAAAATGAGTGATCTATAAGTACCTAGGGTTTAACGAAATAAATGTACGTCGAGCAATCGTTCAAGATCAGCGATTTAAAAGCTATAAAATAAAATCTTTTCCTGAAAAGATTGAACATGATATATGCAATTTTATGTTTCTTGGATCTTGTCCAAATTAACTGGTTGCTTTAAGTCCAAAGAAGACAGTTCTCGTTCACGAGAACATTTGTGGAGAAGAAGTGGAGAAGACACGAGAGATTTTTAGAACGGGTAGCACCACGTGCTGCGCAGCCAATGATGCGCAGTTGTGAGGAAAGCATCTGCCAAAGTATATGCGTCACTCATTTTCTTCTCCCCTCCTCTCGCTCTTCATCACTTGTATGAACGTATTAGATTTATTCCGAAAGCTCCAGTACGGCTTCAGTCCTCGTGAAGTAAAGTTCAGTCGTCAAATGACTTGCTAGAATAAATAAAAAGAGGTGTTAATATATTGGTGTGCGGTAACGTCAAGTAACGTTAAATGTTTTAACGCTGCTTTGATTAAACCAGTTAAGAATATCGTTGGAATATCAAATGGCAATATTGATATAAACAAGTTCTCGCTGTGATGACTACTCAGGGAACATTATATTGGGAAAAACGTTGAACTAACAATAAGTTATATCTATTTGTGGCTCGATTGCACAACTTTACTTCTTAAAAACTTTATGCACTTCGAAGAAATACAATTTGAGTGAGAGGCATAATGTAAACACGACTTTCACACAATATTCCATCTCTCAACGAAGGATCGAGAAAGATTGAGACTCAGGAAGAAGGTGTCGACCGCGATTTTTAGTACCCATCGAAGGTAACGCGAGTGATTGAGGATGCCGAGGTCAAAGATGCCGAATCCGATCATCAAGATAACGAAATTCTTGAAACAGAAAACGAAGGTAAAAATCAGAGTTGAGGCGAATGTTTTTCAATCACGCCTGTTGCTCTACGCGAAACAACTGTTTTCATTTGCAGAATTGTCAGAAATGTTGGTTTAGGAATCAGTTTAGAGTTACGTAATATGTATAGCTCGAAATTTAAAATTGATGACATAAAAGATTTCCAAATCGTGATTTCGCGATGTTTCCTCGAATACAAAAACTTTATACATGATCACTCTTCGGATAATAAAATGATAATAATAAGTACTATTGTTATAGAATATTAACGTAATTATATATTTATAATTTTATTTTACGATATATTTTACAATTAGCTATATTATTGCTATTACTGATATCTCTTTTGTTTATTACGAAACGGATACATTTACTAATCAACGTGTTAATTTATTAATCTACAAACATTCTACTAAAAATTTGTGAAGATCAATTATTTGTGTGCGATGTTATCCGAGGCTATACTTAATGTTTACGGCGGAAACGACTTTAACAATTCGCGTATATACACACAAAAGTCGTACGTTCGCTTGCGATATATTTCGCATAATTTGCACATTAATGACTCGAGAAGAGCGGCACTTTGCATGAGGCGTATTTAACAACCGGTTTTTGGTTGAGCCTAAGCTCACCTTTCACCGAACCAAAGAGACTGTCACTGCAAAATACGCCACTTACAGAACTAGTCGGTATTGAATTGTGGCAATATCATTCGATTGATAAGACATATTGCCGGTTATCACTTGCATAGCAACTTGCGTTTTAAACAGCAGTAGTGTTTAGGCATATAAAATAGGTGAAAATTTCTCGAAGGGAAAAAAAGATAAATTTCATATCTTGCTCTCTTGACACATTTAAACATCGCTGGAGTATTTTGAAGTGATTTTTTGGAATGCATTTGTGAGTTTATACCCAGGAAAAAATTTTTCATAAAACATGGAGTTATTTTATATATAATTGTATATATAAAAAATTTTTTTCCGAGCAATGAAAACGAATTCGCAATAAACGTTAAAATGATGGATATCAGCAATGAATCTATTCTGGTACCTGTTGCAACTGTCCTTATTTAATGACGTCTGAAGCGAGAAATGCCACGCTGAGAACTCTTGCGTGCAATTTCAAAATAAAAAGATATTTGCGCAAAATAACAATTCAGATCACTTCAGCATACTTCGAAAATACTTCGAGAACTATCCCTTTTTTTGACAGTTAATGAACAGCCGTAATATGAATGTAATACGAAGCCTAATCATGCAGGCTTATGCACAAGTGCATGACTAGGCTTTGTATTACATTAATATTGTATTACCCCTGTTTATTAACTGTCAAGGGAAAGGGATAGTTGTCAAAGTACTTTTGAAGTGTGCACGCAAGAATTCTCAGCGTGGCACTTCTCGTTTCTGACGTCATTAAATAAGGACAATTGCAGCAGGGACCAGGAGCCTTAAGCACTGAAGTAATGCAATCGTCAAATCTAATAAATAGTTAGGAATATTTAAGAAAGTGCAGAAGAAAGGTACTTTTGATATAACAAAATAACCAGGCTTAGCGGTCTCGAATTGTGTTTTTTACATCTTAACTTTCGCTACGAGTAGGGATATAAGAAATTTGATCACAGCATACAGGAATAAACTTACTTTATTCCCGTGGCAACAAAATTGATCAGATTTTCTTGGTTTCTGTAATAAATTTATTTTCGAAACTTTCGTAAAATATGCTCTTAAGAATGATTTTTATGAAAATTTCTACTAATTAGGACAAATGTATATCCAAATTCGTACGTAATGTATTCTGTGCATTGACTTAATAAACACGACGCGGTTTTCATTCAGGGTCAGCGTGATTATGTCAATTACTCCCGTTATTTACCGTTTTAACAATTATCGTTGTAAACCAAAAATTGTTTGCAAATTTTTATCGAACGATTTCTTTTAAACTGATGACTCATGACCGATATTATTTGCATAGATAAACTATCACGTTACAACATACTTCTCCTTTCTATGTTAAATATACGTGTATCATGGGCTTGTTATCGGACTTATTTTTTTTATCGAATTTTTACCATAAACTATATTTTTTTTAATATTAATCTTTGATAAAACTTTTTACGTGTGTTTTGTACCTACATTATGTAGTACCTTGTTCATAGAATATTGGAAAGATAAATTAGTTTAATATTTTAGGATTTTAATGTAATCTTGCATTTTATTTAAAAAATAAAATAGAGTAATCTGTATAATTTGCCTCATAATAGCTATAATGCTGCGTTCTGTTTAGAAATGTTGCGGTGTAAATAGTACGTTTAATATGAAATGGCATTCGCGTGCGCTGACGCGCATTCAAGTCGCAGGCTCATTAACTTTCATATTTATTTCCCAGCGGTTATCTCGGAATTGTAAAGGAAATCGGCGGACATTTTCGCGCCGCGCGATTGTCAATAACGATCGCAGTCACCCTTCGCAATCTTTTGGTAGCCGTTTCCTGGTCTCCTTGAATGTTAACATTCGCGGCTGGCTTTTAATGCCTTTTATGAACTTTTCCGTATGCGGGATGATCAAGTTTATACAGACGATTATTTCAGAGTATGCATCATGTATCTTATAATTATTTCAGGAAGGAAACGAAATATTTGCTGATTGTTTTGGAGCTCAAATAATTTTGTAATACGGATATCTCTCTCTTATTTATTTATTTTTTTGTCATGTGTATGTATAAAGGAGATGACCCTCACAATTCAAGTAAATTTGATTTATGAGCTTAGATGAAATTGTTACAGAAAGTAATGGTATATTCAGCCAATAATTGATTATCGAGAAAATATTTGTTAATTTCGACAACGATTGGATTAGCTAAAGGATGTTAATTAGAATTTAGAATTTACACTGCATAATCAGACAATTTAACGGACAGATAAAAGTAATAACGATACTCGCGCTTAAATTATATATACTTAAGTATTTCGACATATTTTCTGTAAACTGACATAATGCGTGACTTACGTAATATACTAATATCTCGCATCAGTCAAAATTATAAAAGCGACGTCGTCACTTTTTGCGAAATTATATAATTGTGCTTAGCTACTTACGACATATAAGTGTCCTCTGTGCTCACGCATTATGTCCCACAATAACACTCCTCGCGTAGCAAACTGCCAGGAAATTTCGATTAGCGGATCACGTTGTAGTCGGTTTGCAATTGAAGGCAATTTATGTCCTCGCTTCGCGAGCCTTATTACCTCTCGTAACGGGTGATCTATATTTTTCGGTGATTTAGTCGCTTCCGTCTCGCTTCGATCTTAATTAAAGTTTGACTAAAAAACAAATACACCCGATCCGATCATTCTTTCGCTTGTCTCTGAATAGAGATTACGTAATCTACATGTACGGTGTCCCGCGCGTTTTATGAACAGTCTTCGTAGTTTTACTGCACAACCTCAGATTTTTTTACGAAGAATACCGTTTCGTTTATTAAATAGACGCGCCTGAACATCCTGTGTATAAACTCGTCTCGACTGAAATCTTCATCGACTTACGCAAATTAGTGGCATTTAATGTTTTTCCCATCTCTGATTAATGATGGCTTGTCTCGCCTGGTACAAGACAATTTATTCATAAGATTAGCATATGTAAACGCGACCGGACACGATCACGTCTCGTATTAGAGTTATCGGAATGAATACATAGTTACCGCGTACCTGTCCGGCATTAATTTTAATCCAACGATGATTTATTCTTAGCCTTAGCAACATACATTTTAATTGCGGAAAATCTTTATTCGCAAAATAAAGGCAATGTGCGAGATAAGAGATCGCGAGGTATACGTGGCCATCTATCAAAGTAATGCATTTTTTTGTCGAATCATTAATCCAGGCCGACTAATGTCTCAGAAATGATAAAGCACTTGCTCGAACCCGTTGAAACTTTTTTTATCCGTTTCGTTTAATTATTGGAAGAAAGTGGTGCTTTACACACACACACTCCAGCTTTGACAAAAAATTTTTCAAATTTAAAATTATTGGGCAATAATGATTTAATTAGATATCTCCTTACTATCTTATTTTTTATTTGTACTTATTTTTACCGGTCTTATTTGTTTCCATAAATATTGCTAGACTGTCAATTCTTCATTTATCGTTAAATAGAATGCAACTTTGGCATGTATTTAAAATTTTACGTTATGATATGTTGACGACGATCGCCGTGCATTTACTTAAGAGAGTCTTCCTAAGTTATTTTGTCCTTGCATAAAAAGGAATTGCTTGAACCTCGCGGGATAAGTATACGGAAATCCATCCGAAATCTCATAACGGCACACGGAAGTTCGTATTACGAGCCTCATTAAAGGCAGTTTTGGCAGATCGAATGATACTGGTGGCGTTTCTCCTTCTCCGCGTGGTTCGTTAACACCCGTCGCTATCAGAGTCGCATCAGGACGGCTAGGAGATCGAAGGACGATCGCGCACGATAATAATGTACTCGAGGCCAACGTGAGCATTCGGCGGGAATTTATGTGTACTTGACATTAAGCAGGAAGAAGGGAGACCGGAAACGGATCCCGATGAAAGGTTTTTTGCGAAGTTTCTCGCGCGATGGTCAGTGGTCACTGAAAGAAATCGGACCGAGCGCCTCCGACATCATTCAGTCTCGATCGATTCGTCCTGCCGATCGCACGAACCTCACAACTGCCGTTTGATCCTTTACGCGTAAAGGAAAATTCGCGTGAAAAATTCTACATCTCATTGTCAGTCCAATCGGTAACTGAATCGCAAATGTGTCGTGCTGATTCTTAGCTCCGTGGAGACGAATACGTGGAATTTTTTTAATAATTAATCGATAGCGTAATCGTAGCCCTCAATCGAAACTGAAAACGAGAACGTGATCTGTGAAGTCCAGTTTGAAGTTATTGATAAATATCGAAAATATTTTCATCGACGATATCCTGCAAGAGTTCAAGGTTTAGCGAGAAACTACGATAACGTCTACCCTTGTTACATCGATAATGACTGTCGATCCGTGCCCCATTCTGAATTATGTCTTTCAGCATTCGTCAAGAATGCTTACGGTGAGTTTTATTATTAATCAACATAATTCCTAATTATAGGATCTATCTAATAATCTTTTTATTTCTAATAATTTATGTTACGACATATAGGGCACCTACTATTAACCCTTAGAGTACACACGTATTTTTTTCATACGTTTGGTACACAAGGGGTTGCAAACTACCCCAACCGCCTTTTCAACTATAACTTAACATAGAATCAATTGTTTTGATAATAACTATACATGAATCGAAAGGGTAGACTCTAAGGAACATTCTCACGAAACGTTCATTGGTTTGGAAGGTATAGTTTACATGTGAAGTAGCCTAGAAGCAAAGGGTACAGTGAAACATCGTAAAATCGACTTTTTCGCTTAACAAATTTTTTTATCCGGTGTAACCGCCGTAATGGGGAAAACCCGGTGGTGTGCGTATAGTAGAGATTCCATACAACATGAAAAAAATTATTGTACCTTTGAACATCGCAAAAAGTTGAATTGTTTAGAGGGGTGAAATACCCCTACTGGCAAGGCGCAAGTTGACGTATTTTTCTTACTTTTTTTCTCCGTTTTCTTACTTTTTTCCCCCAAATTCCTTAGTCTTGTGTATGTCTTGGGTCTTAAACAAATGAACAACAACGTTAGATATCTTTAATTTGTTAAAAAAAAAAAAAAATTCTTGAAAAAAATATTTTACATAGATTTTCGTCCCATATGACCCAAGAATTATTACCAAATCGTGAAAATGCATATAACTACGTATTTACTTGCATTAGATATATGTTAGAAAAATTTTTGACACAAATTTCAATCACACAGTACACACGGGGTAGAAATTGTCACCAAAGCACACTTTTAGATGCGATTTACTCAGAAACCAGGTTAGATCTTACTACGAGACCTGCGTAGCCTTGTCGGTAAGTCGATTAAGTATTTTATTGACAGATAGAGCGAAGTCAATAGTCTCTTGGTACGAGTCAGTACGAGTGTACACTGTACAGTGGAAAAACGATTTTTTGTGGGGTAGAAATATACCCCAGTGTACTCTAAGGGTTAATATTGCTTTATACAGCATTGAACATATCTATGTTCTATGTATTAAGAAAATATGTTAAGAAGTATTATTACAAATTATTTATATATATATGTTTAGGAGCTTAAATTATTTGAAATTTCCGTAAAATTGGACGCGTCGCCAATTGTTAGTCATTAAAAGCCTCACACTTCCACGATCATGTAATTTACAAATAATAATAACATAAATTATTTTATTTGTGTACGACCAGATAATTGGCGAAAATAATCAGTATAATCACGTTATCATAATTTTTGGTTGCTACTGTCGTCATATATGTAAAAGTGTTCTCTTAATCGAACTCAATCAAATTAAGCCCAATAAGCTCGAAATCAGTTTAGTTAATCTTAAAGAGATTTAAATTGCGTGGCTTATAAAAACATTTTAACGCGTTTGTTTAGATATTTCTTTCGAGTTAAAGCGGCTGCTGTGAGTGCGCAATTATTCTCACGAGTCCGCAAATTTAGTTAGATATTTTCTTCGCGTCTCTTTAAATACGAGTAAATCGCAACGAAACACAGTTTGTTTATTGCAGAAAAGGATTTGTGTCTTAAAAAATAAGACATTTCAAGAGTGACAAAAATTTCGACTGTTTGTCATTCGATTTTTGCTTTACACGATAATAAATTAGAAGCAAGATATAAATTTGTATGCTCTTAGACCACAGTGTGTATGTTATTTTTGTAGAAAAGATTAGTTAATTCCTTTAAGACGTTTGTCAAACGGTTAATTTTATGTTTTTTTTACAGTAGCCAATCCAATCGTAAAATTAACACACTAATGCCTGACTAATGGGCTTTTCATGGTCGTTAACCTGTCAGAGGAATGGAACGTGTTCTTCCGCGTTCTATTTTGATACTGGCTTGCATCTGAAAAGAAGCGTTAAAGATGGTCTCTTGCAGCTTATTTTTCTATACGAGCACGTGAAAGTCTCGCCTTTTGTGACGCACCACGTGGAGTGTCTCCATTGTATTTCCAATTGTTTTTATCGCTCTATTGTCGTAATAGAAAAACAAGAAGTGAGAATAAAAAGATTCTTTATTACATTTCTATTAATAGCAGCTATTATAACATCTGAAATATAAAATTTTTTTACAATAAACGTTTGAAATGACGTCATTAATCTTTGTGTTAGATTTGCCTCGATTTTGTATTGCATACAATTTTCGCAATTTGATTTGAGCATTTGACTTATCTAAAAGTTTTTTTAAAGATTAATGTATCTTTGGAGCACTGTGTACATATGTTTTTTTCACGAAATTCTTTTAATCTGCTCTTCTTATCTTGCGATGACCTCCCCGTAGAGATCGATTGATTCCGTATTTCTCGGATTTCAAATCGCGCACGTGGCCATCTCAATGTTGTTATTCTCATTGCACCGCTCGCGTAATAATCGCAGACGAATGTCGCGGAGCGTATTAACATTATAAGTTGCGCGATGTGACAAGGATGCGAGATGTGTCACTCTTTTCGTTTTTATACTCTTATAAAAAACTTTTTGTAGAAAAATAATCTTAAACTATTGGGATTGGTGGTTTTGACGTCACAAGGCAAGATGGCCGAAGAGAGTAGGCCACTTAGCGCACTTAGCCTGCAATACGACGTGTGCGCGTATTGGGATTGGCGGTCGTAACGCATTTGTAACGTCACGAAGGCAAAAGATAGCCGAAGAGAGTAGGCCGCCACTAGATGGCGTATCGCAGAAAACCAGTCCCAATAGTATTATATAGAAACACAAATTGCAAAAAAAAACCAGTTTTTTTCTCGTTTGGAAAGCCACTCTGATTTTTTTCATATAGGTATGGCACATAAGAAATTAGTCTTCTGAGTATTGCGATTATATTGAAATCACCGAGATAAAGATTTTATTATCATCATTTTACCAATATCGAGTTCAATCAACACCAAGTTTGCGGCTGATATAGTTTGTATTTACCGATATGTGTGTATATCCATGTGTCAGGTAATCAAAACAGTTCGCGTGTGGCTTCTTTGTATTAATAAAACACTTGAAAAATTTACGCAACAAGTCAGCGATTGACTGAAATTAGTACGTGTGTCATAATGTAATGCAGGTTAAAACTTGCACACTGCCAAATATTACAACATAAAGCAATTTATAAAAGTGTCTTCTAAATTGAAAACTGCACGAAACTTTTATTTGATACTTACTGACTTGTGTCATTATCATGGTGTATCATTATGCTTGTCAAATATTTTTATTCGTTCGGTAGTATTATTTTTATTCATGTTAGTTGCGTTTTTATTATACATGTATCTAACTAGACATACATTTATTATCTTCAGAAAATTCATTTGTTAAGCAGAAATTGTGACTTCAAGTCGTACTAAACTAAAAATTTCCACTGATAAATTCGAGTATATTAAATGTTCATATTGGCGAATATATGCTATTAGTCCAATTTGATATCGATAAAATAGTATCGATAAAAACATCAGTGGATTCTTTGTCTGTGATTTCAATGTAATTCTGCAAATTGATTCTGCAAATTTATATTTTGCTTGCTTATCGATTTGATCATTTTAATGTTTTGATTTTGATTAAGGGTTATTCTTGAAATCCGAAATATATGTATTTTGTTATATATTTTTTTAAGCTATGGATATAAAAATAATTGTTAAAGATGTTGCTCTTATTAAAACATAATATCTAAATATGAGTTATATATAGAAATCAGTATATCAAAATTCTGCAGAGTAATCTTCATATAAAATAGGCGACGGATCGTCACGTGGTACTTTTTATCTCCATATAAATGATAGTTAGGAAATTGTTTATAACGATCACTATTGTTCTCCCGGTTAATTTATTAAAAAGTTGATAATTGCACTGGCTAATGAGCTGTTTGCGCGGAACATCTGGAACAGCGTGTCGCTATCAAATTGAAATTAACGCGATGCGTCCAGTGAAGTAGTCGATAATGATAATGAGCTTTGAAAAACTTTGCAGTGAAGAACTGATTGACCGGCAGTGACGACATTTTTATATCTGTCCGTCCGTGTGAGAGACGAATGTCAAAAGTACGATAGCTCGCGATCCCGCATGCCGCGATAATGCAATCTTTACGTACTTATAAATAAACGCGGTTGCTCTTCCCACGTATAGGAACATGAAGAAATAAATGTGGGGTCCTGGGTATCAAGTTCTAAATATTTTTTTCCTTGTGCAGACCAAGGAGAATCTGAATTATATGGTCATTAAATTGCATCTGTTTGCGTACTTTTGTTTTAAGTTCTATTAATTATATATTACCTTTCAAAAATTTTAGTGAAGGTTCTAATACCGCCTTGTGGATAAAAAGGATGTCAGAATTAATTTGCTTCTGGACTCTCTAATTTGTTCCTATTAACATCGCCATATTAATGTCAATTATAATATATCGATATATTTATGTTAAAATATATCTGTATATTAATATAACCTTATAGCAAAGAATAAAAATTCAATGAGGAAAGGTTTAGCTTTTCTAGCTCTGTGATTTTTGTTGATCTTTCTTCTCATCGGACATCTTAAATGTTAGAATAATATTATCTGAGGAAGTTAAGGCAGCTGCCACTCATAACAAACATTTGTATGAAAGCTAAAATTTTTCCAATCGCGAGATCAAAGGTTATCGGAATTTTTTGTATTTTTTTACGCAACGAAGACAGGATTGCTTGATAATGAGTGATAATGTTGAAAACATTAGCAGCAAACAGACGGTATCTTTGGAGTATAATTTTTCATAGTTAATCTATATGTATTACAACATAAATAACGGGAACACACAGTAAGAAGTAATCGATGTAATGCCACCCGAAATATTATTGCATCGTTTTTGTTCGTTTACAATAAAATCTATTGTACTAATTTAAGTGTTTTATTACTCTTGCAAAAGTGTGCAGTAAGTGTTTTATTATTTTTGCACTATCGCAAAAGGACTGAATAAATGGCGACTTTATTTATATATTTCAGTGATAACCTACGACCCAACTTCGCCGTTCTTTTGACGTCATTCGGATATTCTTTGAAAATTTAATACTCAGCTAAAATATGTAACCCCAGAGTGTAGTAATGAATCTGTCCCATTCATCTCGAAGTCTATTACAAGATAGACAAAGACCACGTATGCAGCTTCATTACAAAATAAAGTTAACCCATTAAGGACTGAACCTAAACCACTTGACCAATGTTGTTTAAATTTTGTGTGCGTGTTATAAACGTAAAAAAAAATGTGTATTTTTTTTAATTAATTTTTTTTTTTTTTTTTAATGTTTTTGTGCGCAATGCATTATTGTTAATTTGTTTATCTAAAAAAAATTTTGAAAGTTACTGGTCGATAAATCGACCGCTAGTACCAAATGGGTTAAATTAATTTCAGAAACTACGTAATGTTGGCCGCGAGAAGTAAATCGAATAAATTTTTTTCATAAATGACGCATATCTGTAAACAGTACGCGCAATAGATTTTCGTCCAAATGTAAAAGAATACAAAAAGAATACATATATCCAGGCCTCTCCCACTCAACATAAGCTTTGTGTGTCATTCGCAGTGTATACATGATGTAATCATTAATGTTTTATTCCCCTCACCCATGTCTCCAATCTATTAAGTAATATCTATATAACAGCTGTCACAAGCACATTTTGTTATCACATACAGCGATACACAATCAATACTAAGAATTACTAAATTATGCCAATTGTGTAATAACTGTATATACATGTATAAAATCGCAACGACACGTGCCGTGTCCAGGACAGGCGTGCGTGAAAATTGTTATCGAACTTATTGCCCTCAAGTGTGCGAACCTGCACCGTTGCTCTATTATTCGGATCGATCGGTGATGCACCTCTTCAATAATTTAACACATCGTGTCGCGTGTTAACGATGCGTAGCGTTGCCCACGGACCAGCAATCTGCATTCCTACCCTACGAGACAATATTTTTCGCGATTTTATGATGATTAGCAATATATATTCAGCACATCGAGAATGCAATTTTTATTGCATTTTCGAAGATTTTTTACTCGATTAACTTTTTGTTATCGTCCTTAATTTTCCTCTGTTAATAAAAATTTTGTAGAGCGAAAGAAGTGTTATAGTTACTGTAAGCGCGTAATTACATTTTAATAAATAAAATCAGGTGAATTATCGGGATAAAATGAAACAAATTAAAATCATTATAAATATTTCAATAAAAATCATAATAAAAATGTTAACTTGTGTGTGTTGTGTGTTGTTTCTCTTTTGAATAATTTTTATTTTTATACTTAATTTTGATATTTTATATTTATATTTTTTAATTATTTATAAATAAATATTTATAATTCCCTAGTAGCTATTTAAATTTGATTATTTTTTTTTATTTGTAACCTAATTAATTCAGGAAATTATTGCATTGTTTCGAGCTTCAGTTGTACTTCAATCTATTATAGTTTCCATGTACTTGACATCGGTGTTCTACTCATCATTTATGCATTGACTTTCGGGTTCAATGCGATACAGTCAATGCGGCGCGGCGTTCAGTCGCTCCGATACGATTTTATTCGTATCGGAGCGCAATCAAAATTGCATTCTCGAAGGTTTTTTACTCAATTATCCGTTTTATTATCGTCCTTAATTTTCCTCTGTTAATAAAAATTCCATAGAGTGAAAGAAGTGTTGTAGTACTGTAAATGGAATTGCGTTTTAATAAATAAAATCAGGTGCATTATCTGATGAAAATGGAACAATAATTAAAATCATAAATACGTTAATAGTATACTTTTGTTTTGCTTTTAAATAATTCTTTTTTTTTTCGTTACTTAGTTTCGACATTTTTTTTTTAAATTATTAAATAAAATGTTTACTGTTTTATATAATTCTCTAGTAGCTATTTAAATTCAATTATATATTTTCTTTATTTGTAATTAATTCAGGAAATTATTGCATCGTTTCCAGCTTCAGTTATACTTTAATCTATTATAATTTCTGTCTATTTGACATCTGTTTTCTACTCATCATTTATACACCGACTTTCGGGTTCAATGCGATACAATCAATACGGCGTTCAATCGCTCCGATACGATTTTATTCCAAGGCCATCCGTTTATAGTAGCTTGTACGATTCGGGTTCTATCATCGGGGGCTCTCTGTATGGATGGGCAGTGTGCACCGCGTGGCATTTGCATTCTCTCGCGCGCGTATTGCATTATCATACGTGGCGTGAATCGCTATAAGCGACTCCGTGTGATGGCGGGCGACGAACAAAAGTAATTTAATATTGGCACACATTTCACGGTGGCCTCCCACGTTAACAATTATCCGGCAATTGACTTGAATAAACGCAACACCCACTGCGGTTACGTGAGATCGTATTAACGGAGTACAACACGACACTTGGATGTGGTAGTGCCCTAAATGTGCTTAGATTTAGTTAAACCGAGGAGGTCAGAAGCCAAAGGCAACGTCAGAACAATTAATTTCTTTATTAGCAGCACTTGTTTTTATGTACAAATTTCACGAGATAAACGGGAAATTCTACGTAGAATTCTTTGAACTACGTAGAACTCTTCGGAATTTGGAGTCAGGCAGGAAAACATAAACCTGAAATATTTTTTGTAGGTAATTTTTAATTAAATTTGTTAAAATAATAACTTATTTACTAGATATATCACGAAATTATATGTATATTAGTTTTATACATGTATCTGTTATATAACATTCATGGTAGCCATATCAATTATATTTGCTAAAAAGGCACGTTTATTCAATATTACGATCAATCGTTACTTCAATATCTTGCCTGACTCTGATCCTGATCCAATATCTGCTCGACTTTTAGGATACTTCAAAAATTTTTTATTCAGCATATCCAAAGTAGACATGTGCATGTTGCAAGATAGTTTCTGTGTTTAATGAACATTAGGAGAGTTTTCCACTTCACATATGTCTAAACAGTCGTGCCGTCCACACATACTAATGAAGCATCGTTTAGAACATTATTCACATCCATTTGTGTCACGATCATCTTTTCATGGAATTGCCATTGGTAGAGACGACTTTACTTCTTACCTCCTCGATTAGAATTCGTGATATACGTATCATTGTCGAGGAATACGCTCGATACGTCATTAAATGATGCATTGTCTCATTCACAGGTACTGTCTATGAGCGAGGAGTTCAGGCGAGCTCTTTACGCGAACAATGCCATTTCTTTGGACAACGATGTCATTGTGCCCGATCTCATCGGCACGACGGAAATACTCAGCGACGAGCACAGGGAACAGCTCTGCCGTCATCTGCCTGCAAGAGCGGAGGGTTACCAGTGGACTCTCGTCTTCAGCACCAGCCAGCATGGTTTCAGTCTCAATAGCATGTATCGAAAAATGGCAAAGATTGAGAGTCCGATCTTGTTAGTCATCGAGGACACGGAGGGCAATGTAAGTTCCTTTCTTGTTTCGTAATTCAAATTGTAATTGAATGGCCAATTTGATAGTTTAATTTGATCCAAGAGTGCGGGCAAAATAAACTCGACGACCAATATAACTGTTACATATGTGATTGCAAACATTTTTTTACGTTGTATTATGTTAGCGTTAGATCGTATATATAGCATTCTACATGTGACATATATCAAGAAAACAGCTTTAAAAATATAGGTACAGCATTATATTCAAAGTATAATTATTTAATAGAAAATCGTGCGTTGTCGAATCAATTGATGACATTCTATCAGAAAGATAAACTAATTATAAGTGGAAAGCATTCAGTCTCTCTAGTAAAATGTCGAGGTCAACTGACCTGATTAAACCGAAGTAGAAAGTTTCGCGATTATCATAATTAGTCGGAGTGAGAGATTAACATGGATTTTCATAAAGTTGTGTTCGTTGGCTCACTTCGTAAATGTCCTGCATTCGTCCAAACTGGTTTATCGCTAACTCGTCCATTCGAATTGTTTATTCAGAGCTTATAATAAGCGTACAAACATCAAATACTCTTTTTCTCGGAATTACCATGTCGCAGTCTTTATAAATCACTTTTTTCTGTTACAGGTATTTGGTGCACTGACTTCGTGTTCTCTGCACGTAAGCGATCACTTTTACGGTACCGGCGAGTCCCTGCTCTTTAGGTTTACGCCGAGGTTCCAGTGTTTCAACTGGACCGGGGACAATCTGTATTTCATCAAGGGCAACAACGAGAGCTTAGCAATCGGTGCTGGAGAGTAAGTTTCTCTCATTTTTTCCAAAAATACCACTGTTTTTTCGCTAGATGAGAGCTTTACGAAAGTGGTCTCGTTTTTAGCGGCAAGTTTGGGCTCTGGCTGGATGGTGATCTGTATCAGGGCAGGACACAATCCTGCAGCACATATGGCAACGAGCCGTTGGCGCCGCGCGAAGATTTTGTCGTTAAAACATTGGAATGCTGGGCGTTCATATAGGACACGGCCTCATATCACCAGCCCGCCACTCCTTCGCCGTCACCGCAGCCTAATTTAACCTGAACTCGTGAACCTCACGAAGGTTTCGCTCCCAGGAGAGATTAGAGGAAGACTAACGATTCTAAGGACATTGTCGGAGGAGTTGAGTCGTGTCGATGTTGTCACGACACCGATTAACTCGATCGCCATTTGGGGAGATCTCGCCCAGTGTTAGACAGGATGATTCTCTGAGGAGGAATGAATCGTCAATGTCCACACGAAGAGACAACGATGGCATTGCCTGAAGATTGGTGAGATCGACGAGACGCAGCCTCGAAAGGGATGCGGACGTTTGAGAAAAGAGACTGTCGTGGCCCGAAGTTATGCGATCATAGCGTGTGCCTACTTGCATATTGCGTAGCTACTGATTATCGTTAATTGCCCCCGACTCCCCTGTCTTTTTTTAAGTTGGCATATTTATTTTATTTTTTTAAATATTTTGTTGAATGAGTTGTTTGCGAATGTCGCTCGTCAATTTGATTTGTGGTTATTTGTAAATTGACCGAGAGTCGAAGAATTATGATTACTTTGTACGATAATCGTTACTTCGAACTAGTCGTGAGTTTACACATCTAACGCCGATATAAAGATAATTATGATAATGATGATGATAATGCAGATGATTATAATAATGATGATGGTGATGAAAGAATGAAAGTGTGAGTGATTGGAAACGATGTGGATGGTAAATGCGAGGCGAGATACATAACGTTTGAAAGAAAACAATTTACAAATTCAATACGATGAAGATGCTAAAACTAACAGTTTGTTGATGTGTAGATAATGTAGATAGTAAATGTAAATATATACATATACACATATATATATATATATATATATAAATATATATATATACTATGATCGTGTTGCAATGATTGATTTTGACGGTACAAGTAGAGAGAACTCTTTGCGGAACGCTGTGTAGTTCGTCATGTATAATGCAAATGTTTATTGAGCCAAGAAACATACGTGACACGTATATACATATTACATGCATGCACATGAGGATTGATACACAGATTACGGGAAGCGTGCTCTCGCACAACTGAATATAATGATCCATGATCTGAGAAGAAAATTGTAGTTTTAGAGAAAGAGATACCTCGAGCTGATCTTACGATTAGAAGAGGAACGAGAAGTCAATGATGTGTGGATTGACTTGAGTCAGCGTATTCGCAAATCTTGTCGTCAGTTAATTAGTAAATGTGCTTTGGAGTCACGAGTGACCACAACGAACACACATGCCTGTGCCTGCTTCGCTCTTTTTGTCTCCCTCCGCCAAGCGTACTCGCGATATGAAGCGAGTATCTCGAGCGTGAATCCATCTTCCTACCAGCGTACGAATTCCCTGATGCAAACGATCAATCACTCTAGATAGCACATCGGACGAGGATTCATCGCGTTCTACTCGCATTACGATATTCTTTTAGACCTAGTCCAACTTTGTACGACCGATTATACACACACAATCACACACTGTTCGAGCTTATAATCTCTATCGCGCGAGCGTCAGGTTAAAACCGAGCGTATGTATACTCGCCCATCTCTTGGCGCGCCTCGTCTATTTGCAAAGAGAGAGCGAGGAGAACAAAATCTTGTAATGCGCGCAAGGCGAGCGATTCTCGAGCGCAAAAAAGATGGGAAAATGTGCAAAAGTGTTTTATCAGCTATCACGGTATTGCGCGAGATCGGACGAACTTTTCTAACATATTCTGTTACGAACATTGTGACTGAGTTGCAACCGTTTGAGAATTCACTTTGGGCGCGTCTTACTGACTCACAACCTTGAACAAATTACACATTTTATACCACGTAGACCTAATGACGACACCGCCGTATATCTTTCTCCTTCTCCCCACAATCATTCTAGATACAATTTCTATTCCACGAGACCACGCGTTGTATTGTTTGTATATGTGATTACGGATCCTCGTAATCTTAACGAAGGCGTTCCTCTGCCGGTCGGTTGCCGATCGGCAGGGCCGCACACGACGACCAAGAGTGCTTATTATACTAACGACAAACACAACTCACGCGAGCACAATAAAACACACGCAGAAAACTTTTTATCTACCTTTACCTGTTTACCTTTTTCTCACATGTGACACACGATCCCTCTCTGCCGATGTACACCATCGGAGAACGTTCGAAAGACTGAACGGTCGAAACGGTCGATCCAAGATATCCTAAGAGGAGAATGAGACCCAAGTGTTCGCGCACTGGTTAAAAGACGCACTATAAAAAAGAAAAGAAGAAAGCGCGTGATTAAAGCCGCTGACTGGGCAGAGTACAGTGTGGCACTTAATGAGAATTTGAAACTGACACAGTTCCAATGAGTTTAATTTTCCACGTGATGCGAAACGGATGTAGACGTGACGTAGACGTTAAAAGATAGACTTTACTAACAATAAGTCTCACAAACTCATCGCGAGTGAGCATAGAGTCCATTTTTCGCGTGCATGTAGCGAAATCCTAATCTATCGGGATTGTTTCTCGATCCCACGATGTCGACGAAGCACAAACAAAGTATCAAGTCAACGTGCAGCACCACCGGCTTTATTAGGATAGCAGTCTCGAATTTGTACATTCAATGCGACATATAACACGTTGCGTACGATTAGAGTTGCTTAGGCCGTAAATTAGATACTAGGCATAATCATGTGATATTAAGTGAAAAAAAGAAAAAAAGTGTTGCGCTCCTAGATGATTTATCGAATCGCTTGGATGGTACCACATGGTTGCATACGCGACGTCGTCATATACACCACACATACATTATATATAAACACAAAACATACCTCGAAATGGAGGTCTTTTCGCTTCCTTGATCCGCGAAGCGTGCGTGCGATTGCGGGAACGTTGCTCGAGAAATAGACGGATTCGAAATCCGCGGTCAGGATAATAGCATCGTGTGCGAGAAAGAGCGAAGTACGTGCATCCGATAGCAGGTGACGATAACGATAAGCCAAATGAAGAGAAAAGAATTACTCATGATCCTCGCCTTAATGTGAAAAAAAGAAATCAAGATGTCAATGTGCACTGTAACGAAAATAAAACATTAAGTATTTCTGGGAAACGAGCTTTTTGTTGATTCTTTATTTTTCTTCGTTTCGTCGTTCGCACTTCTTGTGTGTCTTTTGTTGTCGTTTGTCATTCGCGGTCGAGCCGTAACATAAGCAGAACCGTAATGTATGTGCGTGATATTCCGGTCGGCCAACGCGACCGAGATGAGTTCGATAGGTCTATAATCTATATTGATTGTTTCAGCATCGTACTGTGAACTTTGCAAACCAAAAGCGATAAGAAAAAAGATATCTATAAGATTTAATTTACCCATCTAGGGAAGTATTACGGATAATGATTGCTAATTAATAATAGTTGTATTTATGTGCGTGATAGAGGATAGAGTGTGCCAGTCTTCTTGCACACCCATTGATACCGTACACCGTATGTCAATGCTAATGACGCTCCTCGCTATCATCTGAGTGAGATTCGCTTTTCTTCTTCCACAAAGCGTCTTTTGTATCGGATGCAGGAGAGTACGCGGCAGATACAGATTATAGAGTATTTCAGAAACACGCGGTACTGCCTCTGTAGAAGTAAACTAAAATGTACCCAGTGGCGGATTACTCATTAGGCGCAGTAAATGTTTTGTGATTTTACAGAAACAATTGAAATGTATGTATTATACAATTGTTAGATTAATACTTGTGGTATTCAAATATCAGACATTTAAATTGCTCCTATGGTCTTTTAAAAATAATGTATGATTTTATATTATATATGACATGTAAGAGAATGTTGGAGAATTTCTGAGAGTTATGCATTGTTTATAGAGCAACGCTCAGAGCCCCGAGATGTTCCAATCCGCCACTGAACGTAACAAATGGGACTAGAAAAAAAATCCAACTATAACGAACGATTTCTTGTTGTATATATGTATGAGCGTATTTCGGCCAGCGTACGTTTATAGGGCACCTCCGGCGAGACTCTTTCAAGAAATCGTTAAATTAACTATCATGCAATTTTTGGCACATTGTATTTTTCGATAACAGAAGATACAGCTTTTACATTAACAGCGTGACGAACTTAGAGCCTGAGAGAAATACCACAATCCACTATACATATCCGATTTGCGGATGCGTTACAATGAACTAGCGTTATAAATACTTCGCAGTTTGAACACACAACCAATGTTGTTTATATTGCTTGGAAGTAAAACGAAGAATTACTACGCGTTCTAACAACAGAACATTCGCGCCTCTCTATGTCCAAACTGCAGGATGATAACGGTTGTGTTAGTCTAAAGATTAAGGATATACAGGGATATGCAAGGTGTTCCATTTAACTCATGTCAGTTCTTAATAATCGATTATTTTTGATGGAGTTAAAAGCCAATTTTTTTTTAAGATTTAATGATTTTATTGCGATAATATATTATACTAATTGATTCTTTGAAGATCACGTATAAACTCGATCATAATAAAGTCTTATTTTTTATTGCTTCTAGATATATATTTTAATCTGATATTGGATATTAAAGAATGTAATCACACAGTAACAGTCAAATTCATGTTTTTATGAAGAAAATATTATTAGATCTTCTTTTTAGCTATAGTTTCTGACATTAGCGGATCCTGACGTCGTCGATAATGGGGGATGTTTCAGCAAAATTGCTTGGTTTGATATTTTTCTTAGTATCACGCTTAGCTTTTGCTCCAGGATTATCGACGAAGACGCGATAAAAGTTCTATTTCTGCTTTAACGTTTAATGCATTTCTTTCCTAGATTTTTGATACAGATCCAGCACAATTGATTTTTTTTTAATTTGGAAAGGGAGTGTTTTAAACATAACACCCTCATAGGATCCGCCAGTTTGATATCCCTTAAAATGAGATATGTTTATATCCGGTTGTTAGTCATAAAAAAGAACAGGAAGATTGTATGAATATTAACAAGTTAGAATTGCAAGAACGATGGAACACCCCGCATATATTACGCTCTAAAACTATAAGTACGTGTAGTCTGTATATATGAAAGACATCCCCATAAATGAGAGTAGCGAAAATTCACGCTAAAAAATCGTACGTTCGGTACTTTTATTATGTACCTACGCATACACACGTAGTCGATGCTAGCGATCGTTAGCGAACTGAATGTAAAAAAATGGAGAGATATATTCGAGGAGAAGAGGAGGGACAAACTCAAGCAAGCAGCGCAACAAGGAGACACATACCTTCGGTATACACAATTGTCAATTAGATTCAGACTGATTGCAGGGACTTGAACACGCATAAACAGTTCGATGTTCTTCGATGTTTAGCTAGATAAAGTTGTCATCGTCGTCGTTGTCGTCCTCGTTAATGAGCACGTTATTGAGAACACGAGTCGACGCATTTAACTCGGGCCAGTGGCGATAAAATGTGAAGCGATTAGCGGCTAACGGGACCCATTTGACATAACAAAAAAAAATATTCTAATATATATATATATATATATATACATATTATTATCAGTCAAAGAGAGAGAGAGAGGGTAGGATGTCAGAGAGTTCGTTTGAGGTAAGATGTTGGTCTTAACACAGGAGTCAGCGCACAAGCCACTTTGGTCTCGCTACGGAACCACATAATTAACACTGTGTACGCTACGTTATTGGTGTGCATCTATTCTGCAATTACAGCTACCAGTGTAAACGGAAGAGATATCCGTGCTTCTCGCCGCCTGGAATTCTGAATGTTTTCGACCGATATGCTTTGGGGAAAAATTTTTAATTGCGTTTGCTTTGCGCTGTTGTGTAAGCAGCTATCGCGAAAAATTAATTGAAGTTAACTGAGATTTAACTGATCCACTATCTCTTTCGCTCTCTCTCTCTTTTCCTCTGTCTTCAGGAAGAGGCAGAGTATCGGTTTGAACATCAGTTAACTTCGACTAATATTTAGGGAAACGATCCCCCGTTACATAAATGTTTGATCGGCTGTTAATGTAGACAGGTATCCGTAGAACTATTCTCACATGATCAAGAAGCTGTTTTGTTCAGTACGAAAATGAAACTGAATAATTGATGTGACATTCGTAGCGATTTCTGTGTTGAAAAAAAAAAAAGAAACAATTCTAGTGACAGATAGCTAGCGCAGCGAAATTGTTATAACCAGAGATATAAGCAGAGCAAAAGTTTTATTGAACTTAATGGCAAGATGTTACAATATGCGAGTATTTCGATGTAAGGAAATTTGCAGTACAACAATATCAGCTCAGAGATTCGACGCGGGGCGTTGTAACGAAATCTCACTGTATGTTATGAAAGAGCGACATGCTCTTGGCGATTAGCATGTACTAAAATTAAATCCAGTTTATGAAATAAAGGGAATCGGAAGATGTTGTAAATTCATGCGATATATCCGCTGGAAAGGAAAACTATTGCGCCAATTGTACATATGTATTTCAATCTGATAGCATGTCTCCTACAGACAACAATAGTAATCCAAATAATTTGTGTCGGATTGTAAAAAGAAAGAGTCCAGGCATTTCTTTCATCTGTCAATTGTTCCAGCAGAACGTGTAGTGTCAAAGAACACGCGTTAAAGACACTGTCCATGATAAATGCTGGCAAAACTGAGAAAGCGGATGTATCTGGCACAAGGCAGTCTAGACTTCTTTGGTATGTTTCATTTAAATGAACTAAACGCAGAAACAATAGCGATCTTTTTCTTTGTATCCTTGGCGCAGAGAAAGTTCGCATAGAACCAGATTCAGGATATAGATATTTATGATATAAAAAGAGATAAAAACAAAATAAGAAAAATGTAAAAATACGTATTATGTCTGATTATGTCAACCCTTTTATTTCCCACTTCCAAAATATCTGACAAGAGTGACAAGTTTTCCTTACTTATCTTTAAGACTGTAAAGATATATGCTCTTACAAACGATTAATATTGTTCTTAATACTAATTGAATATATTTCAATTAGGTAAAATTTTACATGAGTAAAATAATAGTAGTACCTCAATACATGTAAAAATAGACAATTGAATGATATACTTACAGAATAAATTTTCACAAAATAAATAATAACAAATGTGGCAAATAACATTTCATTTATATACATATCTTATTATTTATATATAACATTAATTTCGTAAATTATATTAAATAATCTTAGGTAAAAAATATTATTTTATAATTATACTATTTTATCTATAAATATCTTAGCGCAATATTTGTGCAGTTTAGATATAGATTCATAATAGGATTAAAAACCCAATATTCACTAAACAGAAAGTAGTGTACTATACTAAAGAAACAATAACAATAGCAATAAAAAGTATAAGTATCACTATCCAATAACCACATGTACGATCTTTGGAATGGATATTACGAACCTGTTGGGTCTTGTTGATCAAAGATTCATCGGTCCTGTCCATGTGATCAGCCAGATCATCAATTATTTCTAAATTACAATATAATAAAATTTTAAAAAGTTATTTTTATATTATACCATCTCAATATACTTTTAGAAGTTTTTTATCATATTGCACTATTTCAACAACTGACAAGTCTTCCTTATATAAAATCTTTTATACTACTCACCGTGTTGGTGATTCACTTCATTACTAATCGTTTGTCCAATTTCTTTTTGGCGAACTATCACTTTACATAACTCTTCTAAGCCTTTATCTTGTTCTACAAGAAATTAGAACAATGAAAATTATATACACTTTATATAGTTATTAATATTTTCTCTAAGAATTATCATTACCTTTCAATACTCGCTCTTGATGACTCGTAAGATCATTGACAGATACGTGTACATCTAACGGTTTGTCATCATCATCATCAGCAGCCCAAGAAGTTGTGCCACCGTCAGCAAAAGCTGACGAACCTGCCTTTAATAGACTAGCGCGCGACGATATATAATCATTTGTACGTGGCTCGTACAATCTTTGTAACTGGATATCCTTGCTTTGTAATTGTTCCACTTGTCTTGTCCTACGTTCAGCTTCCTCAAACGTTCTGCCATACAGATTGTACTTTAAGAAAACTTATCAATTTAGAGTTTTCCAGTTTTTTTCTATCTCATAGTCTGAACTTACGCTAAACATTAATATGTATACAGATGAAAGAATACCTACATTGTTTTCAATTTAGAAGCTTCTTCCACTTTGCATTTTAATTGCTGAACTTCCTGCGCGTACTGCTTCATACGCAATCTTATGTTGGCTGATAAGCTAGCGTATGTTTTTGACGTCTTTGGAGTGCCATCACGCATAGTGAGATGTTCCATAATCTCACGAAACAGCTTCTCGCATGCGTCATATTCCGTGAGCCTAATCACATACACACAATAGATTACTGGATATGTAAAAAAATTGTATAAAATAAAATTTATAAATTTACCAAGGATCGATTCCTTCAATGTTAACAAGTGCCATTTTCGAGTTTGTCGACGCAAATATATCTACATTAACATTCCAAAGAATACGATGATAGCACAATATTACAAAATCGTTTGTTATGAAAAATATTAATTTCTTTATAATCGAGAGATGTATAGCCGCATTATTTTCGGATAATCACAGTCTGTTGAAGTAACGATGACAGCTTCTACATCATATGAAACACAACACAGTTTTATAAATAAAAAAATGAAGCAATGCAGACTTGGATGACTGCCTTGATATGCAGATAACCTCAAAATCACAATTCAGAATGGAACTTGATCACTGGCGCCTCTATGTGCATAAAAACTATGTAGCCACGGATATTTCTGGTAGGTAACACCCTACTACCCTAGTCGTCCCGACCGTGAGATAATCGTTATAAAAAATTATACACTTTTCCATGCAGTGCATTATACTTGATTATAGCACAGATTAATAGACAGATAGCCAATGGCCCGGGTGAAAGCGAGACCACTATTTCCGTATTTTGATTACCGACAGACTTTCCTCTCCTCTCACCCGTCTCGCCCTCAATTAGCCTGGATTCGCTCCTAGGGGCAAAGTCTGTCGGTAATCAAAATACGTAAATAGTGGTCTCGCTTTCACCCGGGCCATTGGCTATCTGTCTATTAATCTGTGATTATAGAGATATATGTGCGAACTATTCGAATACAAAATCGAATCGAATCGAATCGAATGAGATTCGATTCAATTCAAATTCGAATTTCTATGATTCGAATCCGAATTATTGAAAAATTTCGAATCTAGACAATTTGAATCATATACAATATATTTTGTCAATTTTATAAAATTATATTTCCTGTAAATTAGCAAAAGTACGGTCATGTTATGTATAGGTGTATTCAGTGAATGGCGCATTACATCAGTATTACAACATTAAATACCCAGACAGCACAAGATGTCCTCAGGATCGTCCTGAATACGTCCAGGACGTCCTGGGATATTTTCAGGATACTTAGTTGTTTCCCAGATAGCAATGACATCCTCGGAAAATCCAAAGGACATCCAGGACATGTGTTATTGTAAATATTTTATTTGACTTTATTAATTGTGGTGAAATACTTAAAAATAGCTTCAGAATGTTTTAAGTACCGTAATAAATTATAAATTTTTCATAAATGTCCACTAGACTCAAATAACATAAGAAGTCCTAAAATCATCCTACGTACGTCCAGGATATCTTGAGGAGTATCGCAGGATATCCTGAATACATCCTGTAAAACTCCTCCTCCTCCTCTTCCTCCTAAAATATTATGACAAATTTGAAATATCTCAGTAAATTCTTAACAAAAGAGAACTTTATTATAGTGTTTAAAGAACTTTGTAACAAGGGCTACAAGAATAAACAATAAAAATAGGGGCTTCTATATAAAAAATTTAGATCAAAGCATTTTAAATTTTTTAAATAAAACACCATAGGGGGTTAAATAAAAAATAGTCTTTTTGCATATTCTTATAGCCATTGTCGAGTCGTTTTTAAAACACTATAATAAAGCTCTCTTTCGTTAAGAATTTTCTGAGATATTTTAAATTTTGTAATTATATTTTTAATATAAAATATAAAATATTTCGTAAAGTATTTACTTTTCGATGATTTTACCTTAATACTTTTATGAGTAGAATAATAAAAGAAATCGAATAATGTAAAAAAATCAGACAAATTAATTTTAAAAAATTTGATTACATTTTGTGTACAAACTTAACTTTAAAAAATTACAAATGTAAAAATTAATATTATTATTCGATTTCTTTGATTATTTAGCTATGTATAAAAGCGCTAAGGTAAAGTCATCAAAAAGTGAATACTTTAAAAGATATTTCATATTTTATATTAAAAATATTATGACAAAATTTTAATTATCTCAGCAAATTCTTAACAAAAAAGAACTTTATTAGTGTTTTAAAAACGTCTTGACGAGGGCTACAAGAATATGCTATAAAAAATAGGGGCTTCTATATAAAAAATTTAGATCAAAAGCACCTAAAATTTTTTAAATAAAACACCATAGGGGGTTAAATAAAAAATAGTTTTTTTTGCATATTCTTGTAGCCCTTGTCAAGACGTTTTCAAAACACTATAATAAAGCTATCTTTTGTTAAGAATTTCCTGAGATATTTTAAATTTTGTCATTATATTTTTAATATCAAATATAAAATATTTCGTAAAGTATTTACTTTTCGATGACTTTACCTTAATACTTTTATGTGTAGAATAATAAAAAGAATCGAATAATGTAAAAAAAACAGACGAATTAATTTAAAAAAATTTGATTACATTTTGTATACAAACTTAATTTTGAAAAAATACAAATGTAAAAATTAATATTATTATTCGATTTATTTGATTATTTAGCTATGTATAAAAGCGCTAAGATAAAGTCATCAAAAAGTGAATACTTTACAAGATATTTCATATTTATATTAAAAATATTATGACAAAATTTGAAATATCTCAGTAAATTCTTAACAAAAGAAAACTTTTTTTATAGTGTTTTAAAAACGTCTTGACAAGGGCTACAAGAATGTGCTATAAAAAATAGGGGCTTCTATATAAAAAATTTAGATCAAAAGCACCTTAAATTTTTAAATAAAACACCATAAGGGGTTAAATAAAAAATAGTTTTTTGGCATATTCTTGTAGCCCTTGTCGAGACGTTTTCAAAACACTATAATAAAGCTCTCTTTTGTTAAGAATTTCCTGAGATATTTTAAATTTTGTCATTATATTTTAATATAAAATATGAAATATTTTGTAAAGTATTTACTTTTCGATGACTTTACCTTAATACTTTTATGCGTAGAATAATGAAAGGAATCGAATGATGTAAAAAAAAATAAATTATAATGTTAAAAAATTTGATTGCATTTTGTATACGAACTTAATTTTGAAAAATTAAAAATGTAAAAATTAATATTATTATTCAATTTCTTTGATTATTTTATATATAAAAGTATTAAGGTAAAGTCATCAAAAAGTGAATACTTTACGAGATATTTCATATTTTATATTAAAAATATTATGACAAAATTTTAAATATCTCAGTAAATTCTTAACAAAACAGAACTTTATTATAGTGTTTTAAAAACGTTGTGACAAAGGCTACAAGAATACACAATAAGAATAGGGGTTTTTATATAAAAAATTTAGATCAAAAGAACCTTAAATTTTTTAAATAAAACACCATAGGGAGTTAAATAAAAAATAGTTTTTTTGCATATTCTTGTAGCCCTTGTCAAGACGTTTTCAAAACACTATAGTGCAACTCTCTTTTGTTATGAATTTCCTCAGATATTTTCAGAAAGATGCACGGTAGCGCATCGTTCCGTGGTAGCTTGCAATGACACCGATAGGTGGCGCATAATGGTGTGATTAACTCGTAGGTAAATTTCAGTTGAGAGCGAATATAAGCAGGTCCAGGTGAAGCAAAATCATGACATCCGCCAGACATATCATTGCCAGCAATATTGCTGCGATAAAATAAATATATAAAACTATATTTTCCAAAGCAAGATGTGTTTTTCAAATTGTAAAAAAATTTTTTAAATGTGGAACAATATTATTTCTTCAAATCTTAAATTTAAATTGTCCTTTAGACGCCTAAAAAATGTTCATAACATATCCCATAGAAGACCTCAGGATGTCCTCAGGATATTTTAAGGATTAGTTGGCTATTATTTGCTCTTCCTCAGGATATCGTGAGGACTAGTAGTTGGCTATCATTTGTTTGTCCTCAGGATATCCGGAGGACATCCAACAGGATGTCCTCAGGACATCGTGAGGACTAGTATTTGGCTATCATTTGCTATTCCTCAGGATATCCGGAGGACATCCCGGGATTTAATTGGGATATCCACAGGATATCCCGATGGTCCGTCCTGGATGTCCTTCGGACTTCCCGAGGATGTCATTGTGCTATCTGGGTAAGGTATATTTTATTAGTTTTATATTAAATATTTAAATATGTTTCTTGCTTTAAAAAAAATGTATACTTATTATATATTTTTAATATTTTTATTTTTGGTAAATGTGCAGAAGTGGCGCTGCAGCAGAAATCGCGGGTTTTTTTTGTGACAATCAACAAAACAAGTTACAAAAACATATGTATACGTAAGGTTATAAGGGGGGGGGGGGGGGAGGGCTTTAAGTTTTTATTATAGGAAAAAAGGGTAGGTAATTATATTTAGAATAGCGGCTTTTCCAAATTTTAAACAACTAATATATCAAAGTACATGCGTGGACAGAGGAGCGCGTTCCTGTTCCGGCGAGAGAAACTGACATGTTTTCTTGAAATAAGTAACTCGCTTCTTGTACACTTTTACGTTTTACCACATATATATGACTCACAAACCTTTTTCTTGACTTGCTTGCTGGCACAACGCCATAATTAAGATTTTGGATCTATGTAAAGTCGTGGTCAAAAAGGTTGTCCGGTTAAGTTTCGGAACGCATCCTATATTTGAGCACTAATGCGCACGGCTTGCGCAGTGATTTATTATAAGAGCAAACAAACAAGATGCCAAACATATTGAAATATTAAAAGAATTGGTAATTGCTGACACATAGTAACTGGATAAGGGCCAAAATCCATGGCCCAAACGTTGTGAGATTACATTATATAGAATATTAATTATATTAATAAAAACATCAATTTATAATAAAGTAAAATTATGAAATTAATAAGCTAATCTAATCTATAGGCCTGTTCTTTTTAGCTGAACTGCTGCACTAATTCAGAGTTTATCTTTTTTACGCCACATTGGAAGGAAAAAGATAAACTCTGAACTAGTGCAGCCGAGGGGGTAACCACTAAATGAAATCGTGGGACAGTGTCCCCAAAATCATTATGAAATCATATGAAATCATCTGAAATAATATGAAATCATCCAAAATCATATGAAATCACCAGAAATATAAAATCACTAAAAATTATATGAAATCAGCAGAAATTATTTTGAATCTCCGTGTTATCACTGGAAATCATGTGGAATCACCATGAAATCACCATGAAATCATCATGAAATCCTCGGTAAAATCTGATAATATCATATCAAATCTCGTATACAGTGTTGAGACCTCGGTTAAGACCGTGTCGTGTTCACAAATCGTGAAGTAGGAGTATTGTGTTTGTGGTATAGTTACGATACTGAAGGAAATGTTAAACCTGTATTAGTAGAGAGTCATGGATACATAAGTTTAAAAAATTATGTATGTACTATTACTAATGGATTTATAGAGAACAAATTAAAACTCCATGAGAGTGTTTTAAAATATATTAAATCTTTTGTTGAGACTGAGCCAATAGTTAAGCCAAATAATTTTGTATTAGTTCCTTTTGAAACTAAAAAGTCCGTTATTTATTATATAGGAGTTGTAATTTCTTCAAAGGAGAATGAATATACCATTAAATTTATGAAAAAGAAAGAAAAGTATTTATTTTACTTTCCAAAACAAGACGATATATGTGTAGTTCAGTCTGTTAATACTGCACGTAAGCTTTCGTCTCCTAATATTGCTAAAGGACTTTATTCATTCTCTCCACAGGACCTTTCAAATTACAAGCTAGGATAAGTTTTCTATAATAAATAATGTCATTTATTTTGCTGTTATAAAAAGCTATATACTTTATGTTAATATTCCGTTTTTTTAAGAGAAAGATATATACTTTATGTATATTTAATATTCCGTCATTTGTAATCAGATGAAATCATTTGTAATCAGATGAAATCATACGAAATCAAATGAAATCATGTAATCGGTGGGACAACATTTCAGCTAGTGGTTACCCCCTCGAGTGCAGCAGTTCAGCTGAAAAGAACAGGCCTTGTATGTAAGCGCGTGCGCCTGGCTGCGTATGTGTGCGTGTATAAGTGATCGACTGAAACCTTCCCGTTTTCATCATTTCCTGAAACTGCCCTCAAGCTGTAGACATTCGTTGCGAAATTCTATGGGAGAAGCTACTCCGGACATTCGAACGTTCGTAGAAAGTACTTCATCAATCGCAGTACGTAATGTTGTTCTGAGATTATCGCAATATACTTTTGCGATAATCTCAGATCGTTCTCAGATTCTGCCTGTGCTGTGTGGGTATATATTATAGGTCCATATATGATTTACACGTCCACCATTGACTCTTTTGTCAGGTTGCATAATTTTTCATCTTTCCATCAATACCCGCGGATACCTACTACGTGTTTTCGACATTGCACTGCAACAATTTCGTTATTGCAACTGCTGGATATCGATTTTAGGGGTTTTCCGACTTACATAAAAGACCCTTTGTGTTACATTTCGGGTCCAGGTGGAGAAAACCAGTTACGACAGGGACGGCTTGCAGGCTTGCTCTCACTGTTGAGTGAGCAGCGAATGTGAGCAGACGTATATTTTAAGTTTTAAATTTTTTTAAATAATAAATTATTTATTAGTTATTATTAACTAATGAAGTAAGTTTTAACATACAGATGGAGGAGTTATCGAGGAGTGTGTGTGTGTTGTTATAGTTAGTTAATTATTTACATCGAGATATATAATAACAAAAAATTAATAATGAGTATCTGCAGCTATAAGGGTGTACCCATACATTGAATCATTGAATGGCGTACAATTCGACTTCACGGCAACTGTGCTACAAAGAAAAGGTAAAATTAATATCAAGATAAAAATCTATATTAAAAATTGTTTATTATTACACTAAGAATGGGAATTTAAAGCGTTACAAAACAATTCGGTGTTTAAACCTGTAAGTGATCTTAGATGTTTGTAAGATTTGTGTTTATTTCTGTATAGAGTAGAGTGGAGCAAAAGTACGCACTTCTGGTTTTTGATCCCATATATCTACCGTTGAGATACCTATAGCTAGAATCTTGAAATTTGCACCTTATTATAATCTGCAAACATTCTTTTTTAAAATTCACTAGGGTTTATGTCTATATTAATACATTCCATGTAATAAATTTTTCTTTAACCGATTGCAAAAACGCATTCTTGCCCCACCGATGGGGCAAAAGTGCGTCTGCAGAGGAGCAAAAGTGCGCATGCAATAAGGAATTTAGAATGAAGGTTAAGACCTTAAAATTAGTGAAAACTTTTATTACTATTATACAGAACACAATGTAATGAAAATAATTATGTTGAAATGTACAAAGAAAAGTAGGTATTTTTACTTTTAATTACATGTAATATTGCTTCATTTTTTATGACAATTCTTTTTAACAATTACAAAAGAAATTACCTCTACCTTCTTTTAATAAATCCTTTAATAACAGAAAATAAATAAGTACTCTGTAAGAGCCAATCTACGGATAACAATTTGAAATGTCTAATATAGCAAGACACACGTCAGAAACGAGTTAATCAAAATGTCTTGTCAAAGATTTACTTAAGTTTATTTCTACTTATGTATGAAATACAGTTTAGAAGAAATCAAAATATTACATTCAGAAAGATAAGAAATGAAATTTACCTCATAGTTTCAACACTGTTTAATTGAATCGGTTGTCATTAGTTTATTACATATGACATCACTTAGTCATGACACCTTACAAACTATCTTAGTGTTGCCCACCTAACTTACACGAAAACAAATATACTTGCACTGCGCAATTTTACCCGCCGCGCACTCTTGCTCCACTCTACTTTACTTTTGCACTTGAAGCAATTTAAGTAACACGTCACGCTATTACTTTTTTATCTTTTCTGTGAAGTTTAACAAAATTGCAATTTTAGCAACGTAAGTATACATTATAGTAGGAACTCTGTGTAATTTAAATAGTGTACAATTATATGCTAATTTACTGTTGGTAGTCAAATAAAATTTGCTTATTGCAACAATTTTTTTAAATTTTCAGCAACAAAATCTTGGCAGTTAGGATCCAAACATAGATAAGAAAAGTTATAAAATACAGTGCTTCAATCCTTTCAAATTGATATATCATAACATCCGAGATCAGAACCGCCTACGACATATTACAGCAGCGCAACTTAAAAAACTTGACAAAGATGAAACTTTAGTCGACTTATGAATTTGTGATAATTGTCGACTACAAATATCAAAATTAAGTTTAAAAATGGATAATAACACCGAAGTTTCATCTACATCTAAGCGGAAACGCACGCACTCTGTACAACCTCAAGAAGAGATTACAAATTTATCAGTAAGCGAAATTAAAACAATGTCGGTTTCAAAAATTTATATGTTAAAGATTTTATATTTTTACGGTCTCCATGTACTTGTAAAAAAAAAAATGATATCCGTACAAAACTTAACTTTTTTGAAAAAAAAAGGTAAAAAAACGTGTCAAGTGTTCGTGCTCCATTAGATCAAAAGATTTTGATCTAATTTGGACTTATAATTCCATTTGTATTTTTTACTATACTAGAACACTACAAGCGCGCGCTACGCGCGCGCCATTTAGCTTTTTTCCTATAATAGATTAATACAAAGCGCGCGCGCTGCGCGCGCGCCATTTATTCTAAAACATATATTTTTAATAACATGTATACATTGTCATTAAAAATACATAATGTTTTCTATGTATACTATGTGTATACAATACATACAGGTTGAGTTACCTAAGACCGGCCACCCGAATAACTCCTACAGTTTTGGAGATAGAAAGAAATGCTTCAAGTAAAAGGGGACATCTTGTTAAGGTATACATTTTTTCCCAGGTGGAGGTGTTTAGGAGATTTAAAAGTCATCTTAATTTTTTTAAATTATAGGACCATGAATTTTCAAACACCTACGACTGAAGCTTTTTCCAAGACAATTTCAATGATCATGGATATTCAAGGTCACGGACATGAGAAAAGTTGGAAAAAGGAAAAGTTATCCTGAATGTTTCCGAAGCAGAATACTCGCGGTTTTATTATAATTTAATTAAACCGAAATGTTATTTATGTTTGATGCGTGATCGTGATCTGTGTGTTACTTTATTTAAGCTTTAAAGGTTATTTAATAATTCAAAACTACAAATTTTTAAAACAGTGACTGTCCACAGCAAGACACTGTCTAAATCGATTTAGACTGTCTAAACCCGCAGACTGCGTTACACGCCATTAAATTTCTTGGTAATTATGCATTTTAGGGGATGCACCTCCAATGACCTTGACCTTAACATATGACATATGTCAAGGTCAAGGTCATTCAGAAGGTTTTAGCCGTCGCTCGTTTTTTATTAAAAAGTTATTAACAAAAAAGTTTGAAAAATATAGCAGTTATTTTGAGTATTGAAAGGCATAAACGACTAATATGTACGTGGAAATAGTACCTACATGTACATACGAACGAAGGAAAGTCATTTAAAGCAGTGAATCGTTGATGTATTGAACAGTCTTTGTTAAAGCAGAAAATAATTTCGGTATAGAAAAGTATATATACAATTTTATATGTCAGAAAGCACAAATATAATGTATTCTCTGCTTTAATTTAATCAAAAGCATAAACTGTTATCTGCTTTATTTAAAGCAGTGTGAATCGCTGATATATTGAACAATCTTTTTGTTAAAGCAGAGAATGGTTGGTATAAAAAGGTATATGTATATACAATTTTATGTCTTAGAAAGCACAAATATAAAGTATTCTCTGCTCTAACAATAATTGTATAATTATAATTGTAAACTATCTTTAATTGTACGTACAGTTTTATACCAACTATTCCCTGCTTTAACAAAAAGTCTGTTCAGTATATCAGTGATTCACTGCTTTATATAAAGCAGATAACAGTTTATGCTTTTGATTAAATTAAAGCAGAGAATACATTATATTTATGCTTTCTAACATATAAAATTGTATATATACTTTTCTATACCAACTATTCTCTGCTTTAACAAAAAGACTATTCAATATACTAACAATTCGCTGCTTTAAATAAGTTTCCTTCGTTCATACATGTACTATTTTCACATACATATTAGTCGTTTATGCCTTTCAATACTTAAAATAACTGCTATATTTTTCAAACTTTTTTTGTTAATAACTTTTTAATAAAAAACGAGCGACGGCTAAAACCTTCTAAAGGTCACTCAGGAGGGTGACCTTGACAACGTATGTCAAGGTCATCGGAGGTGCATCCCCTAAAATGCATAATTACCAATTTCTTTTTATGGGGGAAATTAAAAGCAGATGTAGGTATATATCGTGACGCATCGACTACGAAAGAAGACATGAAAGAACGCATACAACGAGCTTGTACTACAATTGTCCAGGACAATTTAACGTATAACGCAGTCTGTGGGTGATCGATTTAGACAGTCTTGTTGTGGATGGCAACTGGTCACCATTTTGAACATCTGTAGTTTTGAATTATTAGTACCTTTGGAGCTTAAATAAAGTAACACAGATTACGATCACGCATTAAACATAAATAATAACATTTCGGTTTGATTGAATTAATAAAACAGCGAGTATTCGGAAGCGAGTATTCTGAATGTTTCGGAAACATTCAGGATTCCTTTTTTCAACTTTTCTCATGTCCATGACTGAATATCCATGACCATTGAAACTGTCTTGGAAAAGTATGACTGAAGTAGTCATAGGTGTTTGAAAATGCATAGTACCATTAATAAAAATGAATGACCTTCAAATCTTCTAAGCACCTCCACCTGGGAAAAAATGTTTATCTCCACAAGATGTCCTCCTTGATGCCACACAACTTTTACTTAAAGTACATCTTTCTATCTCCAAAACTGTGGGAGTTATTAGGGTGGTCGGTCTTATTGTTAAGTGACTTACCCTGTACAATATACATATGTATTATACAATTAATATTATATACATATACAGGGTGTCCCAGGATTTAACCGACAAACTGCGAGAGTATATTCTACAAATAAAAATAAGAAAAAAATGTTGATTTTTTTATTTTTACTTATGAAAAACTTTAAAAAATAAGATTTACAGTAGGACAGAAGTGATAATAGGCGAACCTCCTTACCAACAAATATTAAAATGGAACATGAAATAGGTATAGATAACAAAGGATTTGTCATTGTACAAAATATGAATAAAATGACACAATTAGTAATGCATTTCAAAATATCGTTCTTGCGTGATAATACCACCTTGACATCCATGTAATACGGAAACTTATTACAATACACACTTCCTGAGAATTTTGTTGCATGATCTCAATAATAATTGAATTATTAATTTGTTGCATGAAACCTTCGCGCAAAGTCATTTCTGTACTCTGTGAACCTTATTTTTTAAAATTCCCCATAAATAAAAATTAAGAAGCGTTAAGTCTGGCGATCTCAGAGGTTAGAGGATTATTTTTACATAGGTTAAGCGACTTCGGTCGCGCCGCTTACTGTAAATTCGGCCTTTCCTCTTCTTCTGTCTGACGCTTCCAATTAATTATATACCCGTTTCATTTTGAATATAAAAAGTGTGTAAACATAACACTTCTGTATGTACAAAGATCTATATATGTATATAGAAATAAATTTTACTAAACACATGCACATGTGTAAAGGAGATTATATATGAAACGTATCGTGCGTTTTGGACTGGAATTCGATAGTTTGACATTTAAATAATTTTAAAAAAAGAGTAAAAAATTTGACAAGATTATACGTACTATTATTTGTACTAAATTGAGAAAAATGTAGTTCTTTGGATTTCTTAATCAACAGTAACGATACATAGATATTCAGACACGATATGCTCGATCGGGAAATTGCTAAATGAAATCTGGAAAACGCAATACCGAAAAAACACCTGTTCATTTCAAAAATTAGCAAAATACGGGTGAGAAAATTTTTACGCGACAATTTGGCTATTTACAAACATCTTTAATCCTGTTCTACAATACAAAACAATGGCTTAAATCTTAGCACAACTGTTCTCTTTGCTGTACTGAGTATGCTATATTTTACACAAGGCGTATAAAAGATGTGTAAGAAAACTTGCGGTAAGGTAAAATTAAGAAAATAATTAGCAAGCATAAAGTAAATTTGTGCTATAGTGAAATTGTGCAGAACAGTTACAAGTTACTGAAAAATAATGTTTGAAAGACAAATCTTTAAATGAATTAGTAACCTTTAAATAGTTTGAAAAAATAACGCAGGACGTTAAATGAAATGCGACATTTAACAACAACTACTACGGTAACAAGTTTAATCTACGATGACCTAAATTTAAACGTGAAAAGAAATTGAAATTATTTCAATAAGTTCTCGAATCGTCCCCAATCAGAAATAGATGAGTCACGTAGAAACGAATTTCCTAATTCGTCTGAGTTATTCAATACAACATTCTAGTTTAGATGTGATACTACTTTGTAAAAGGTAAAAATATTGTTTTCTACTCTACGATCCATATGATAGCAAATGTTCATAAATTTCTCTCTTTTTCTAAATATAAATATTCTACAATCGGAAAACTATTTTACAATATATACAAAAGTATAATAAAGACGTAGAAGGGTTAAGCACGGTTGAATTTTCTTTACGACAGTCTCAAGGCGCTTACAATGAAAGCAGTTTTATGAATGATTATATGAAATTATCTGAAAGAATTGTCTCGCACATTATCGATAAGAATTCAGTTTCTCAGATAAAAGGGAAAAAATATCGCGGCCAATAGAATTCGGAGAAGTATTGTAAAAAAGGTTCTTACGTTCGGACTAAATCAAATCTTTTGTACTTGTCAGAACTCGTTTGAAACGAGTTTTGTGCTTACAGAAGTGCGTTCTTTCTGAGCAATGTTTAATGGAGTACTATAAATGCTACTTAAACGCTATCAAAATATCTGTATGTCTTCTGTACAGCGAAATATAGTCTTATTGTTCATTGTTAGAATGATATATATACTGAGTTATTTACTATATCTCTATGTAAATAACCAACCATTAGGAAATATGTATGTCAGAGTATTCACAGCGATTTCAGTCGTGTTACGAGGAAGTATATGAGTAAAGAAGTAAAAAAGCGCGAAATCAATTTTGACGCGATTAAAGGGGATTATCAATGGCGATTGTACTAAACTCTAGTCCATACTGACTAATTGTAAGAACCGTGAATTATGCGTGAATAATTCGGTAGGAAACCTGAAAATTGTAGAGTTTTTTACAACTCTTATGTACAGATGGATTCAAGTGTTTCTGGCTTCATCTGCTCCCATGCTACTTGTTCAGCATGTCCGTTCATTACCAGTTTTTCAGTAAGAGAAATTAGCTTTAAAAAAAAAAATCAATTAATTTCAGTTAATTTGTACACCTGCAAAGAGATTCTCGGACATCGGATAAAAATTACTTACCCTGTAATTTTGTATAATATAATAAATATTTGCATAAATATTAGTTTGAATGCGACCTTCAATCTGTGCTTGAGCAACCCCCTTTGAGGAACAATTTTGTGCCACATTGTAAGCTTCTGTCGACCATTTACCTGCAAAAGAGTAACATCAAAGTATAATTTTATATCTAAAGTTAAATAATTCTGAATTAGTAGAGATGTATAATCTGGAAAAAGAGTATACATAACGTAGGTAAATACATAGTTACCGTTCTTTGGCTGAATATTTGCTAAAAAGATTTTGATCGCTTGGAAGGGTAGGCTCAAATAATTATATATCAATGGCCTACATTGCGAATTGCTAAATTGCCAGTAACCACCGTAATCGAGTAATCGTACTATGCTTCTCACCCCCGATGGATCTGGACGTTCAATGTATCCTCTAACCCATTTGTCGCTCCAATATACAGCCATGTAATCACCCTCTACAAAGCAAAAATGTATTTCATAGTCCGAATATCCTGATTTAAAATAATAAATGTACGTGGAGCGGGATACACAAAAGTATATCTGTAAAATATAGAAAGAATTCAATACTTAAAGTGCTTATAAACATTAAAACAAACATTAAAAATAATATATTCTTTATATAATATAAAATATGGTTACTTGAGATTTTTCAAACTGCGCACTCCTTGATCAGTTATACTTTTACAATCTTTCAAAGATTGTTAAGATATCCTTCCTATACTCTTCATCTTCTTCCTTTTTTTCTCCTTTCTCTTCTATTAACATATTACTTTATTATTACTAATAACTTTTATACACGCAACTATCAAAATACGCGATGACAGTTGTTCACGAAGTAAGCGCAGCGATATTACCAATCAGCATCGCGGAAAAGAGGCAACAATAAATTCGACTATCGACTTAACACGGCAATTTTAAGATAGGAAAAACAATGATTGTGAATATAATAAATTAGTAACATCTGATTTTCTTGATGATGTTTCTTTGTTATACTTGTTGTGTACTCGTTATTTTTTAAAACAGATACACAACCTGTTCTGTTTTTTATTATTTAGATTCACACACAAAAAACATTTGGCGCAAACTTCTGATGTTATTGTTTTTGCAGTAAAAAATATAAATGGAATTAAGAAACCAAATTAGATTAAAATTTTTTTAAATAAATATTTTGTATGGAGCACGTACACATGGCGCGTTTTTTACCTTTTTAAAAAAAATATAAGTTTTGTAGATCTGTACATAATATGGTAATATTAATCAAATTCGAACTATATATCCATATAAACATACATCCCAATAAATAAGCCATGTCTCTCTTGGACCTTTGAGATAAATTCTGCAAACGCTTGTTGAGGCGATCACTGTATCACATTTAGGATCAGACAATCTATGTTACAGGACGACACCAAAAGAAAAAAACGCAGAATGGCAAAATGCAGAAAGGCATCAAAAAAACGCAGCAAGTTGTGTGAATATTTCGAGGAATTGAAACCTTCGCTGGTAAAGTGCACAAACTGTAAAAATAAAATTCATATACCTGATCCAAGGCAACGCACAAAAATATTCCGAGCACACTTAAATGAACATGGAATATATCTCGAAAATGACACTGTCACACTGCCTGATGATTTAAAGCAATATTACTCGGAGTTACCGGAATATAAGGCAAGATGTAATGATTGTGGCCAAGCAGTGTCTTTCTTATATCAATATGTATCTTTAAAAATACATTTAAGAAGACATTCCAAAGAAATCCAGAGTGAAGATGGGTAAGTATATATACATTCAAAAAATTATTAAAATCTTAAAAATTATAAAATAGATGTAATGACAAAACAATCATTAGCTAAAAAAATGGAGCAACTAATAGTATTTTGTGTGGCAAGTGTGGAAAACAACAAATGAGCCGAAGGCTTATGGTGCATTTACACGAGTACAAGTGTGAATGCACCATAAGCTAAGGCGAATGCGGCAACCTCACGCGCGACATAATTCGTTGTCTTCCGCACATGCCACATACAATATTTTTTGTAATGCCTGTCGCGAATGTTCGATTTGAGATTAAAAAATTAATTGAAGTTAATATCAAATAAGATGGTTTCGCACTTTTTGACAATTCATCAAAATATGTCATTAAGACATTTTCCGAAAATGAGGTTGTATTTTTAGATGCTCTCCATTCTAGACATTTTTCATAAATATTTATATATTTATCCCTCGATTTCTTTGGTAGTAAATTCTCTGTGGTAGATCCAGCTGCTTCTACGAGTTCCACCGACGTGGACGGTCTTGGACACTCGTTTTCTTTATCCATTTTATTCTTCTTGAATGATGACAGTTGTAACGAATTGACGTTTTGTCTCGCGTGAATTTCGTTACGTTCAAGTTTGTTATGTCAGTCGAAAATTGAAAAAGAAAAACTATTAATCGTGAAAAAAAGGAGGTTTTTTACACATTAGTGCGGTAAAGTAAGTCATAAAGGTGCTTTTCTCGCACTAGTTGAATCGTTGAAAAATAAGCCACTTTCCGCACACTAAACAGCAATCGAAAATCGAACTTTCGCCACAGGCGTTGCAAAAAAGTTTTTATCAGGGCATCTATATAATATTTTTTGCAATTTTGATCATAAATGTGCCTCAAATCGTAATAATAATTTTTAATTATATCGCACGTAACTTGAAAAAATTTGAATCGCTTATTTTTACGTTCTTTTATGCATCATAAGCCGATATTCATAGTTGGATCTTATATTTATATATATATATAAGATCGTTTTAAGTCTGGTCAAAGGCAGTCTTAAGACACCATCCAGCCAATGAAGTGACCGTATTAGCGTGTCTTAAGACATTACTTAAGACGGTCTTGAAATAAGATATCCGACTATTAATATGGGAAAATTAGGTTTTTATCTCGGAACTGGTTCAACCAACTCGGATTTAAATGATTTTTTTTAAATGTAACGAATTAAAAATACTGTAATGTTTATAGGTTAAAAATTGACGCTTTAAATAGGAAATTCAAAAAAATTTGGAACAACTGAAATTCTAACAAGAAATTTTTCAAACGTACTAGCATCCATTTTTGTGCTTATAAACTTAAAATAATTACTTCCAAGAGGTTTTTGAGATAGTTAACTATGATTTTATTGATTACAGTTTTAGGCCAGTCAGTGGAGACAAAAAAAGTTTCAGCTTGCAAAAGGTCATGAGAAAAGTTTTTATACTTGACAATTTTATTTATTTTGTAGTTCTAATGAAAATCCTAAGTTTGCGACCTCGGCGAGCTGCCGCTCGCGCCGCCATCTTGATAAAATGGTGCCAAAAACCGGTTTCTTGCGAATATCTCGTGTCCACTACAATTTCACGAATAATTTTATTAGGCAACCAAGATTCTGTTCTGACCGTTTACGGCGTTCCTTTAATTTCTTCATTGTTATCTTATACGGTCGTATTTAAAATTTACTTATTGTTATATACGTCGCCGGTAAAGACGTTCTTCCTTATTATTAATAGTTTGTTGCGATGAATATCACCACATGCCTCAGTGGTAGAATAGGTGAGACGCCCGCCCGGAAAGCAGGGAGGTCCAGGTTTGAATCCTACTGGCTGGGGTGTTATTTTTCGTAACAGATTTTATATTAAGAATTTTTTAATCGACTTTAACTGGCAATATTCAATCATCTTTCCGAAATGAACGTTGAAAAACTGCGAGCCGACCAGATTTGTCAGATTCACACAGCACGTTTTCAGATCAAATCGAGACGATGAATTCGACCATGGATTTTGGTCAATTTAAATAGTTTTTAATTTATATTGCGAAAAATATTACCCCAGTCAGGGTTCGAACCTGGAACCTCCCGCATTTCGTTCGGGCGTCGTAACCAATTCTACCGGGGCATGTGGTAATACTTATCGCAATAACACATATTAAGATGACTTCTCTAAACAATAATAAGATGGAACACCGATATTTTTGTCAAAGGTGTGGGTATAATAACAAGTAAATTATTTATTTCGCCAGTGATAATTAACAAGAATTTTTTAATCGACTTTAACTGGCAATATTCAATCATCTTTCCGAAATAAACGTTGAAAAACTGCGAGCCGACCAGATTTGTCAGATTCACACAGCACGTTTTCAGATCAAATCGCAATATAAATTTTTTTCGCAATATAAATTAAAAACTATTTAAATTGACCAAAATCCATGGTCGAATTCATCGTCTCGATTTGATCTGAAAACGTGCTGTGTGAATCTGACAAATCTGGTTGGCTCGCAGTTTTTCAACGTTCATTTTGGAAAGATGATTGAATATTGCCAGTTAAAGTCGATTAAAAAATTCTTGTTAATTATCACTGGCGAAATAAATAATGTACTTGTTATTAGATTTTATATTACCCTATATCCTATTCTACGTATCCCATACCTTTTCTAATATGCTAACATGTTAGTGGTGATTAAATTGATTTTCAATTTAATTACGTGAGAGTAGGGGAGACCGGGGCTAACTTGACACAATTTTTTCAAAGGCAATTTTTAACAACTAATTAAAATGTTCAAGCAAATTCAATGGTACACATTTAAAGAGTGTTCCTTTAGGTACAAAATTGTTTAAGGAAGTTTTGCTGTACGTCGCTTTGTTTTGCCCCTAGGTGAGGAAAAATTATGCGAAGACAAATTTTCAAATTGAAAAATGCCGGGGTAAACTCGACACCCCACCGGGGCAAACTCGATACTTTGTTTGATCGATACAATTTGATCTAAAATTTATTTTTTTATTGTCTGAAAATGAAACTACGTTACTTATCGTGTATTTAGAAAGTACAAAAATTCGGAATAAAGTAAAACAATCATTGGAAATAATGAGAAAAAAATTGTTGAACTTTCAATTATCTTCTTCTGAACTCATGTCCGAAAATCAATTGATGCAGGTAAACTAGCGATCGTCCGTGCGCGCAAATTCGTCATGAACCATAATAAACGACAATTTGTCTTGACACCCCGAATATTTCTGCAGCATGTTTGATCTTCATTTTTACGGCAAGTACAGCTTCTTTCATCATTTCCTTATCTATCGCTGGTCTTTTTTTATTTTATGTATGAACCATTTTGCTGCAAGCCAAAAGCAAATGATTTATTTATAACGCTTTATAGAAATAGATTAGTGTCGACTTTGCCCCGGTGGCGTGGTGTCGACTTTGCCCCGAACGTCGTTTTTCACTTTTGTTACTCCAAAAACATAAAAATTTTAAAAATATGCAAAAACGATTATCGGATTTGTATAGAGCATCGAATTTCCCATCAAGATCACTTACTTGTAGATTCGTAAGAGTAAAGCTTGATGAAAGAGTAGAAATTTTCGAGAGATCAAAAAATTTACTTTTCAAAATCGAAAACGCTTATGTCGCACAAGAAGTTACACCATAACTCAAAATGTCACCAAATTCCGTTGACAAAGCTGGCACATAAAGACGCATTTACCGTAGGAAAGGCAAGTTTCTACGATAGATTTAAATTGGCAAAAAGCCTAGTGTCAAGTTTGCCCCGGTGTCGAGTTAGCCCCTACTCTTTTAAGCTTTAGTTGTAGCCACGTTTTACGACCGTAAGTTAACGGTCGCGTGGTTTGCTAGGGCGATAAATTGTACAAAAATTTACGAATAATTTTATTAGGCAACCAAGATCCTGTCCTGACCGTTTACGGCGTTCCTTTAATTTCTTGATTTATACATAGTTTTTATAGGTATTCAAATTAAATATAACTTTATCCGAGTTAAAGAATATTTTTAATTGACGTAACTGGCAATATACGCTCTCAATAATAATTTTCACGTTTTTCATGTATTTCCAAATACACGAATTTCCAACCTACTAAACTACTTTTGTGAAAAACGTGAAAATTATTATTGAGAGCGTATATTGCCAGTTACGTCGATTAAAAATATTCTTTAATTTGGTTAATAATTATTAGCGAAGTAAATGTGTTACTTATTGGGTTTAAATAGCTTCATATTTAATAAAATCTATATCTATAAGGTAACTCATATCTGTCATCTACTTATTACATCCACTATTACATAGGTGATTAATAATTAATAAAAATTTCTATTAGTTAACAATCAACGGTTCTTTATAATACTTGAATATACGTTGTAGGTCAATGTCAGCATAGTGCCGCTATTGATGTTCTATTCGTTATCATTGAGATTATTATTGTAATAGCACCAACCTAATTTATATTCTGACTTATTCTACAATCTTACGTGAGAACATTCTATCATTTTCGACCGTTCTGATTTGTGACCGTATCCGTCTTATGTCTAAACACCATTAAACGCGTACTCACAACAGAACAGCCTCTGTTACAAATTAGGTATACATATAATAGGAGAAACGCCTCTTTCAAGCGACGTACGTAAACAATATAGCCTAATAATATAATATTATTTGTGTGAATTTGTGTATGTATATATATCTTTATCGTAGTAACCTATGTGCCGTCGTAAACGGACTTGAAAACGTATAGTATCTAACTAAAGCTAGAATAGAGTACAATATTAGGGAGTTTATGCAATACCGTCTTTCAGATACGGTAAACGCTAAATTCACGTTATTCACGTTATCAGGTAAAAAGATGAAACTAACGCACGCACAGAAAAACAAAGAAAAAGTGCACCAGTTTCATCTTTCCACCCGAAAACATAAATAACGTGAATTTATCGTTTACCGTACCTTATACGTACATATATCTGGAAAGACGGTATTGCAAAAACTCCCTAAAATAGCGTTTTTTCTTAACTTGATTGCATATTATATCAGCCGTGTTTCACTTATCTATTGCTTATATGTACGTCGCCTAAAAGTGACGCTCTTCCTTTTATTAACCGATTGTTGCGATATAGCAGAGTCACTTTAGACAAAAATCGAGCAAAACCTCGGAAAAAATGATACCAAGCTGAATTTTGGTACAAACCTTCGTTTTTGCACAAGATTGAAGGGGAATAATGTTACACATTGTACAGTGGCCGCTAAGAAAAATAATTAAGCAAATAGGGCTTAAATTCCGTTTTTTGCAAATATCTCGTTAAATATCGATTTTACAAAAAAAATACAAGAGTAGAAAATTAAAGAGTGAACAATTTTACACAAGAAATGTTTTATAAGTTTTTTTCGTACAAGCAATACTTTTCACGTAATAAATTTTGCAAGATGTACGCTGCGCGGTGAATTTACGGAACGCGCCGACTGCAGACGTCAATTAAATTGAAGCGTCGCGTTGCACGCGCGCACAAAAAATGTCATACTTTGTGAACGAATCATCGTACAGAAATGAACAAAGAATTGTTGGAAAGCTGAAACCTTCAGCTTTTTAATGCAATTTGGTTCGTTATTCTACGACAACTTTTGAAAGTTCTACGATGATTTAAACAAATTGTTACATGCAATTTTTGCCTTTTTTCATAAAATTAGCCACAAACAGATTCCAAATTGTTTAAAAAAAAGCGCCCACAGCATATTACAGTATATAAAGGAAAAAAATTACAAAAATTCTTTTCTTTAAAATCAAGCTATGGACATTTTCAGTAATTTTCAAAATTTTTGATGAAACGTTAAAATTGAAATCGTCATTGAATTCGTCATCAAAATAATGGAATATTGCGATATAGGACCTAAAAGTAGATATTCCAAGCTTTCAATTGCTTTTTGAAAAACTTTTTTAGCGCAATTTTTCGCCTAGTAATGACGATTTCAATTTTAACGTTTCATCAAAAATTTTGAAAATTTCTGAAAATGTCAGCTTGATTTTAAAGAAAAAAATTTTTGTAATTTTTTTCCTTTGGTGGGGTCAAAGTATGAAGTATGTACTGTAATATGCTGTGGGCGTTTTTTTTTTTTAAACAATTTGGAATCTGCTTGTGGCTAATTTTGAGAAAAAAGGCAAAAATTGCATGTGACAATTTGTTTAAATCATCGTAGAACTTTCAAAAGTTGTCGTAGAATAACGAACCAAATTGCATTAAAAAACTGAAGGTTTCTTTGTTCATTTCTGTACGATAATTTGTTCACAAGATATGACATTTTTTGTGCGCGCGTGCGACGCTTTAATTCAATTGACGTCTGCAGTCGGCGCGTTCCGTAAATTCACCGCGCAGCGTACATCTTGCAAAATTTATTACGTGAAAAGTATTGCTTGTACGAAAAATACTTATACAACATTTCTTGTGCAAAATTGTTTACTCTTTAATTTTCTACTCTTGTATTTTTTTTGTAAAATCGATATTTAACGAGATATTTGCAAAGAAACGGAATTTGAGCCTTATTTGTTTAATTATTTTTCTTAGCGGCAACTGTATAATGTGTAACTTTTTTCCCCTTCAATCTTGTGCAAAAACAAAGGTCTGTACCAAAATTCAGCTTGGTACAATTTTTTCCGAGGTCAAACCCTATAGTTACTGTACTACGATAATAGGTAAATATATCACGTGCCTCTGTAGTTGAATGTTGGTTTAAACACCCGAACGGAAGGTAAGCAGTTCCAAATTCGAATCCTGGTGGGAGTGTTACTTCTCGCAACATATCCTATGTATATTCGCGTACCCTATTATACATATCTCGTATACTTTCCAAATCGTATATATATATCTCTAATATTCTATAAATTGTGCTAATGTGATTAAATTTATGGTCAATCTAAATATGATTGTGATATTCTAGCTTAGTTAGAGATTACGTTTCAAGACCGTTTGTAACGGTGCGTTGTTTGCCAAGGCGAAGAAATGTAGTATATAAATTTACACGAATAATATTATTAGGCTACCAAGATCCTGTCTTGACCATAAAATGGCGTTTTTTTCTAATTTGATTGTGTGGTATGTCAGTCATTTTTAACTTATCTATTAATCATAAATTTAGTCTACCTAGACATTAATTGTTTAACATTGGCATTCGAGATATATAAGATCTTTCTATATCTCTTTTTCTCTCTTCCTTCTTTTTCTCTCTCACTCACAAAATTTCACTACATTACGGTTTACCGTCAATATAAGTACATAATAGCATTAAGTATTGCATACATTTATAGTATTTTAAATAATTATTTCTTTTATCTATACTACAGGGCGGTTACAATGGCACCGATTGGAAAACGCAGCAAGTTGTGGAATTATTTCGAGGAATTGAATCCTTCGCTGGTAATGTGCAAGAACTGTAAAAAAGAAATTCATATACCTGATCAAAGAAGACTCACAAGAATATTTAGAGCACACTTAAGTAGACATAAAATATTTCCCGAAAATGACACTCTCACACTACCTGACGACTTAAGGCAACATTACTCAAAGTTATCGGGATATAAGGCAAAATGTAATGATTGTGGCAAAGCAGTGTCTTTCATAAATACTCCAAATTTGCGACAACATGTAAGAAGACATTGCACAAGAAAACTGATTGGAGATGTGTAAGTATCCATTAAAAAAATTATTGAAAGACTAAAAAGATTATAAAATAAATGACAAAACAATAATTAGCTAAAAAATGGAGCGAATAAAAGTTTTTATCAGGGCATCTATATCTAATATTTATTTGCAATTTTGATAAATGTGCCTCAAATCGTAATAATAATAATTCTTAGTTATATCGCACATATGTTAAAAAATTTTAATCGCTTATTTTCACGTTTTTTTATGCATCATAGATGTTTATGTTACCGTCAAAACCTGAATTCCGTCAAAACTCGAAAAAACTAGTTGAAACTAGTTTTAGCGAAGGTCTCTCGTCAATACTTGTATTAATTAGTCAATTCTATAAATAACAATGTACTGTTAGTAAAAACCAGATTTAACCGAAAAATCGATTTGTTAAAATGTATTAACAGTTTTTACTAGGCAAAACTAGTTCTCGCTGAGTTGAACCAATTAAAAGTGTAGTAAATGTCTTTATTTTGAGTATTATGAAATATTATGAAAGACTAAATATTAAAGTACATGCGTGGACAGTGGAGGCCTTCCACACGGATGGGGGGAGGGGGGGGGGACGGCACCGTCCGGCGAGAAATTTATTTATGTACATATCCTTATTGTATAAGTAAACTACGTGCCGTCGTAAACGGACTTAAAACCTAGCTTGAGCTAGAATAGCACAATTACATTATAAAAATAGAAACTTGCACATTGCTTCCTCATAGTTTTTAAATGTGCAAGTAGAAACTTGTACCTACTACATTGCTTTTTCATAGTTTTTAAGTGTGCAAGTAGAAACTTGCACATTGCTTTCTCACAGTTTTTAAATATTCAAGTAGAAACTTGCACATTGCTTTGTTATAGTTTTTAAGTGAGCAAGTAGAAAATTGCATATTGCTTTCTCATAGTTTTTAAGTATACAAATTAGAAACTCGCACATTACTTCCTCACAATTTTTAAGTATGCAAATTATAAATTTGCACATTGCTTAATCAACATTTTATTTCGCTCATAAAGCTTCCTCTATTCGACAGCTAAATTAATAAATATCTACTAATAATTATGCATTAAAGAAAAAACAAGCTTCCTCATAGAAGAAACTTTATGAGCGAATAAAATGTTGATTAAGCAATGTGCAAATTTATAATTTGCATTCTTAAAAATTGTGAGAAGGTAATGTGCAATTTTCTAATTTATATACTTAAAAACTATGAGGAAACAATGCGCAAGTTTCTACCTACACACTTAAAAACTATGAGAAAGCAATGTGCAAGTTTCTACTTGTACACTATTTTATTGTGATAAGCTTTACTGCGTTTATCGCATAATTCAGATATATTATAGATGTTCTTTCAGATAGATGTTGATCTTTGGTGGATGTTGTAAATTATTTACTTTAAATGAAATTTAAGAGAATCTTTCATATAATAGAAAAATTTGTTTCTTTACATTTTATTAGATAAATTTTAAAAATTGAAAATATAAACAGGGCCTATGGGTTCAGGCCCTAAACGCCCCTTAGGAGGTTTTTAGCAAGTCCGGCATACCTAATCCTAATAGGGACCGGCCCTAGGGTATGCGTTAGGCATTTTCCTCCTCCAACGAAAAACAAAAAAAAAAAAAAAAGAAAATTTTTTTATTACTTTTTGCCAAATTCTATAACAACCTTTCTTTAATGATATTTATAGATATTTATTTAAAATTTAAGGGTTAAAATTTTATAATATTGTCAATTTTTTTCTAATTCTATTATATTCTTAGGTCTTTTCTACCCCTATTTCATATATAATTCTTTAATATTTGGTTGATCAGTTATCGAGTTATATATAAACGAAAGAAACGATAAAGCAATGTGCAAGTTTCTAAGTTGCACATTTTTTTAAAATATTAACAATTCTTTAAAATTCTGTTATATTCTTCAGTCTTTTCTAGCCCTATTTCATATATAATTCATTAAAATTTGGTTGATCAGTTCTTAAGTTACAGACGTTTGAAATTTGGGAAATCCGTACATACATTAGAAGCCTTATAAAGCAGGGTTTAATCAACCGAATTATAAAGAATTATATGTGAAATAAACGTAGAAAAGACTGAATAATATAATGAAATTAGAAAAGTTGCTAATAATTAATATTAAATTGTCCAAAAATATCAATTTTTGAAAAGTGTCAATTGGTTGAGACTTAAGATGTAGCCTTTAAGGGTTAAAATTTTAAAATATTGGCAATTTTTCTAATTTTATTATATTCTTTAGTCTTTTATACTCCTTTCATTTATAATTCTTTAAGATTTGGTTGATTATTTCTTGAGTTGTAGGAATTTTTGGAAAATCCGTACACACACACACACACATACGGACGTTTTAAAAAAAATGCAATTTTTTAACGTTTTAGAACATTCTGAACACATTAGCAGCGGAAACTAAAAAAAAATTATTTTACGAAAACAGCCTCTATGAGGAAGCAAAAATTATTAAAATCTTAAAAATTATAAAATAAATGTAATGACACAACAATCATTACATAGCTAAAAAAATGGAGCGAATAAAAGTTTTTATCAGGGCATCCATATAATATTTATTTGCAATATTGATCATAAATGTGCCTAAAAAAAATCGCAATAAAAATACTTTTTAATTATAATGCACATAACTTAAAAAAATTTGAATTGCGCTTATTTTCAGTTTTTTATGTGTCATTGATGTAGACACTAATTCAAAAATTTAGACACGATGAGATACATTAAACGAATAATTTTTAAAACCATTTTTGGTTGCTATATGTATCGAATAATTTAAATATGCATTTATTATAAAAGTAATAAGTTATATATATTAAATTAATAATTTTAAAACAAAATATAAACCATTTAATGCCAGCTTTAAATAACAACACCGCATTATTTTCTACGTTGGTATTACTGCCTGTCAAATTTTGAGCGCAAAAAGTATAAATATATAAGTTCTTTGAATCTTCGTAAATCTTTTAAAATGCCGAGAAATGATAAATATCGTTGGAAAAGGAAATGGATATTGAAAATTATGTACAAGAAGCGAGTGAAACAATTAAAGCGAAAACTGTTTGCATCGCCAAAAATCAGAAAGTGCCGACGTCCATAACCGTCATTCAATAGTAAATGAATGCAGCGTACTGACTCATCTTTTGCTACAGTTTTAGGTAAATAACTATTAAACGAGTAAGTGGATCCAAATGATCTTTTGCACAAATATTTATTAGAGTTTCATTAGCATATGTAAAAAATTTGATTTAATTCGTAATGCTACTTCCTCATCAAATTGTAAGAATAAGAAGAAAATTCATGCCTCAACAAACTTTCGATTAGAATATCTCAGAAACTAAAGCCGTAATAAAAAATCTAACTACATTTTTTAAATATAATGTCGATACAAGCTTTCGATTGCGACCAGTCCGAATAAGATTGGTGCAGCCAATCCCGAGATATGATAAGAATCAATGCAAACCAAAAAATCAAATAACTTTTAAACCAATAAGAGAATTGTGCTAAAATTTTACACAGATACTCAGACGTAATAATAGAACAATCTATGAAATTTTTAGATTTTTGGTAATGCTTTGAGATGTGACACATACATCCTTAAAATAGCGTTTTTCTTTAACTTGATTGTATATCATATCGGCCATGTTTCACTCATCTATTGCATGCTTATAATATATACATCGCCTGAAAGTGATGCTCTTCCTTTTATTAACTGATTGCTGCGGTAAATATCACATGACTCAGTGGTCGAATGTATTGGTTTAAACTTTAAATCCCCGCACGGAAGGTAGGCAGTTCCAGGTTCGAATCCTGGTTGGAATGTTACTTTTCGCAACATACCTATCCTATATATTTCGGGGGGGGGGGGGGGCTCCGTTTGCCTACAATCCCGATTGCCAACAGCTTCGTTTGCCCACAACATTTTGCCTACAGCTTCGTTTGCCGACATTCCCGATTGCCTACAAGCATTATTGCGCACATGTAATAATTAAAAATACGAACGTACGTTTGCGCACATGGCTAAACACATTGCACACATGACTTTATTGCACACAAGCAGATTGCACACATGACATTATTGCGCACATACACATTGCACACATGACTTTATTGCGCACATACACGTTATATTGCACACATATGTCGCAGGCTTATTGCAAAATCAGCCCTTTTGCAAAAAGACTAGCCTCTTTGCGAAAGGCCGGCCTTTTGCAAAACACTGATCGTTTCCCAATAAGACTGAACGCACTTTAGGCTTTTTGGCACACATGGGCTGGTGTTAGGCTAGGCACTTTGCAAAAAGTCTAAAATACGTTAGTCTTATTAAAGAAACGACCAAATGCTTTCGCAAAAGGCCGGCATTTCGCAAAAAGGCTAGCCTTTTTGCAAAAAGGCTGATTTTACGATAAGCCTGCGACATTATGTGCAATATAACGTGAATGTGCGCAATAAGTCATGTGTGCAATGTGTATGTGCGCAATAATGTCATGTGTGCAATCTGCTTGTGTGCAATAAAGTCATGTGTGCAATGTGTTTGGCCATGTGCGCAAACGTACGTTCGTATTTTTAACTATTACATGTGCGCAATAATGCTTGTAGGCAATCGGGAATGTCGGCAAACGAAGCTGTAGGCAAAATGTTGTGGGCAAACGAAGCTGTTGGCAATCGGGATTGTAGGCAAACGGGACCCCCCCCCATATTTCGTATCCTATCTTGTTATATACCGTATATTTTCCATGTTGTATATCTCTAATATTCCATAAATTGTGTTAAGGTTATAGTTCTATCGTTTTTCACTCTTCTTACGAATTTTTTGAAATTTTAATATGTTGTAGACGGAGTTAATATCTATCGATTACAAAATTGTTTGAAGTCGATTCACCGTTTAGTTTAACAGTTATTCTTAATTGTAAATAACTGTTAAACTAAATGGTGAATTGACTTCAAACAATTTTGTAATAGATATTAACTCCGTCTACGACATTAAAATTTCAAAAAATTTGTAAGAAGAGTGAAAAACGATAGAACTACCTTAATGTGATTAAATTGATGATCAATCTAAATATGATTGTGATGTTCTAGCTTAGTTAGAGATTACGTTTCAAGACCGTTTGTAACGGCGCGTAGTTTGTCAAGGCAAAGAAATGTGTATTTTACACGAATAATATTATTATAGGCTACCAAGATCTTGTCTCGACCGTAAAATGGCGTTTCTTTCTAATTTGATTGTGAATTATATTGATTGTGTTTCACGTATCTATTAATCGATCATAAATATAGTCTAGATATTAAGTGTTTAACATTAGCATTCGAGATATAAAACATTCTTTTCATATCTCTTTCTCTCTCTCTTTCTCCTTATTTCCCTCACTCACAAAATTTCACAGCATTACGGTTTACCGTCAATAAGTACATAATTGCATTAAGTAATGCGTACCTATTTTAAATAATTATACCTTTTATCTATACTACAGGGCGGTTACAATGGCACCGTTTGGAAAACGCAGCAAGTTGTGGAATTATTTCGAGGAATTGAAACCTTTGCTGGTAATGTGCACGATCTGTAAAAAAGAAATTCAGATACCTCATCCAACAGGATTCATAAAAATATTTAGAGCACACTTAAATGAACATGGAATATTTTCCGGTAGTGACACTCGCACACTCCCTCATGACTTAAGGCAACATTACTCGGAGTTACCGGGATATAAGGCAAGATGTAATGATTGTGGCCAAACAGTGTCTTTCTTACATAAATATGTATATTTACAAATACATTTAAGAAAACATTCCACAAGAATACAGAGTCGAGATGAGTAAGTACAAATTAAAAGTGTGCAAGTAGAAACTTACACATTGCTTCCTAATAGTTTTTAAGTATGTAAATTAGAAATTGCACATTACTTCCTCACAATTTTTATGTATGCAAGTTATAAATTTGCACATTGCTTAATCAACATTTTATTTCGCTCATAATTAATTTGGCTTCCTCTATGAGGACGCCAAATTAATAAATATCTACTAATAATTATGCATCAAAGAAAAAACAAGCTTCCTCATAGAAAAAGCTTTATGAGCAAAATAAAATGTTGATTAAGCAATGTGCAAATTTATAATTTGCATACTTAAAAATTGTGAGAAGGTAATGTGCAATTTTCTAATTTACATACTTAAAAACTATGAGGAAACAATGCGCAAGTTTCTACTTGCACACTTAAAAACTATGAGAAAGCAATGTGCAAGTTTCTATTTGTACACTATTTTATTGTGATAAGCTTTACTGCGTTTATTGCATAATTCAGATATATAGATGTTCTTTCAGATAGATGTTGTCTTTGGTGGATGTTGTGATTTATTTACTTTAAATGAAATTTAAGAGAATCTCTCATATAATAGACGTTTCTTTACATTTTATTAGATAAATTTTAAAAATTGAAAATATAAACGGGGCCTGTGGATTAAGGCCCTGAACGTCCCTTAGGAGGTTTTTAGCCGGTGCAAGTCCAGATAACCCTAATAGGGACCGGCCCTAGGGTATGCGTTAAGGTACCATTTCATGGCGCAGCGTGCTGCCACAGCAGATTGCTGGTATTGGTTGTGAAGTTCAACTGAACGAACAGCTGAAAACGAACACGCAACATATTGAATTCGGTCATAACAACACGGAAAAAAATAATTTGCTAGCACAGCAAATTTTTTGCTGTTGTAGCAAAATCTGTCCGTTATTATATGGACAGCAAAACGATTAGTTAAGAGTACTAATCGCTATTTGCTGGATATAATTTTGCTGAATCTACGAATTATTTTGCTGTAAGAACAAATTAGTTCTTGCTCGGTTATCATATATTTTTTTGCTGTACTAACAATATAATTTTGTTACATGAGCAAAATTATATGTATTTCTACTATATGAGCAATATGATGGCATTCTTCCGGCATTCCCTAACTATCTAGCAGACCTCGAATAATTGCTACACATACACGCAGATTAATAGAACATACAAATATAAAATGTGTAGCAATAATTATTCGAGGTCTGCTAGATAGTTGGGGAATGCCGGAAGAAATTATATTTCTCACATAGTAGAAATATAATTTTGCTCATGTAACAAAATTATATTGTTAATACAGCACAAAGAATATGATAACCGAGGACGATTTAACACATCACTGAACATCAGATCACACTTCTTTATGGACATAGCGTGCGTATGTGCGGCCATAGATGCAAGGAATCTGCGCGATGGTTATTGACATTGTCCTTTTTTGTTATCTTTCTTCGCTTGTCAGTGAAGCTGGCGACAGAGGCTGCTTGCTAAGCAGTAGTTTCGCTCTGATAGCAAATGTATTTGCGGAAAATATATAATTTTGCTTTAATAGCAAAATTGACATGATTCGAGTAACAAATATTTTTAGTTGTTATGATAGGTTTGTATGAGCAGTATTGGTTTTGCTTTGATAGCAAATGTATTTGCTGAGAATATATAATTTTGCTTTAATAGCAAAATTGATATGATTCTAGTAACAAATATTTTTAGGTGTTATGATAGATTTGTATGAGCAGTATTGGTTTTGCTCCGATAGCAAATGTATTTGCTGAAAATATATATTATTTTGCTTTAATAGCAAATTAACGTGATTCTAAAGACAAATACACTTAGCAAATTTTTTTCTATTCTTGCAACAAAACAGATTTTGCTCTAATGACGAATAATTCGTAAAATTAGTTCCGTTAACTAAATTTTGTTGCTGTTACTACGAATATGCAACAGCAATCACGATTTTGCTAAAACAGCAGATTTATTTTCTTCCATGAAGTAGTCATAATTATTCGTAATGAAAAAATATTCCTGTCTGAACACATAGCTTTGTCATGAACAAAAAATGGTATTGAGATATAAAAATATATATATTGTTATTAAATTTTGGTCACGTGACTGATTTGCTGCTGCAGCATGCTGCATATGAAAAGGCACCTTTAGGCATTTTCCTCCTCCAACGAAAAACAAAAAAAAAAACAAAAAAAAAGAAAGAAATTTTTTTTATCAATCTTCGCCAAATTCAATAACAACCTTTCTTTAATGATATTTATATTTATTTAAAATTTAAGGGTTAAAATTTTATAATATTGGCAATTTTTTTCTAATTCTATTATATTCTTAGGTCTTTTCTACCCCTATTTCATATATAATTCTTTAATATTTGGTTGATCAGTTATCGAGTTATATATAAACGAAAGAAATTATGAAGCAATGTGCAAGTTTCTAATTTGCACATTTTTTTATTATACTAACAATTTTTTAAAATTCTGTTATATTCTTCAGTCTTTTCTATCCCTATTTCATATATAATTCTTTAATATTTGGTTGATCAGTTATTGAGTTTTATATATAAGCGAAAATATGATAAAGCAATGTGCAAGTTTCTAATTTGAACACTTATTATTATATTGGCAATTTTTTTAAATTCTGTTATATTCTTCAGTCTTTTCTACCCCTATTTCATATATAATTCTTTAAAATTTGGTTGATCAATTCTTGAGTTACAGACGTTTGAAATTTGGGAAATCCGTACATACATCAGAAGCTTTATAAAGCTAAGTCTAATCAACCGAATCTTAAAGAATTATATGTGAAATAAGGGTAGAAAAGACTGAATAATATAATAGAATTAGAAAAGTTGCTAATAATTAATATTAAATTGTCCAAAAACATTAATTTTTGAAAAGTCTTAATTGGTTGAGACTTAAGATGTAGCCTTTAAGAGTTGAAAATTTTAAAATATTGGTAACTTCTAATTCTATTATATTCTTTAGTCTTTTCTACCCCTATTTCATATACAATTCTTTAAGATTTGGTCGATTATTACTTGAGTTATAGGAATTTTTTGAAAATCCGTACACACACACACACACACATACGGACATTTTAAAAAAATGCAATTTTTCAACGTTTTAGAACATTCTGAACACATTGGCAGCGGAAACTAAAAAAAAATTATTTTACGAAAACAGCCTCTATGAGGAAGCAAAAATTATTAAAATCTTAAAAATTATAAAATAAATGTAATGACACAACAATCATTACATAGCTAAAAAAATGGAGCGAATAAAAGTTTTTATCAGGGCATCCATATAATATTTATTTGCAATATTGATCATAAATGTGCCTAAAAAGAATTGTAATAAAAATACTTTTTAATTATAATGCACATAACTTAAAAATATTTGAATTGCGCTTATTTTCACGTCTTTTTATACGTCATTGATGCAGACACTAATTCAGAAATTTAGATTAGATATTTATTTGTTTGACATTAATTTTGGAAAAATTTGAGACAGATATATAAAATGTACAATTGTATAAATATACAAAAAATGTATAAGTGTAAAACAATTTATACACAGTTTTTATAGGTATTAAAATTAAATAACTATATTTAATAAAATCTATATTTATAGAATAACCCATATCTGCCTCTACCTATTAAATCCACTATTACATAGAAGATTAATTATTAATAAAAATTACTATTAGCCAACAATCAACGGTTTTTAGGTGAGATTCCGATAACTTGGGCGCCTTAATTTGGCGGTGGTTTCTGGTAGTATTTTTCACGCTAAACAAAAATTATGTAGATCTTATAGGGCTAACTGCTCTAGTTTTTGAGACATACAGTGTTAAAGTTACAAATAAATATTATTAATTTTTAAATATTACTTTGATTTCCAAAGTGTGTTACATGATCTGACGATTGTTTTTGGTAGTATTTTAAACTAGGAACATAATTGTGCAAGAATTATTGTGTTAGCACCATTAGTTTCTAAGATATGTGAAACTTAATTAGTAAAATGCAATTGCAATTTTTTACGCGAAGCGAGGTCCACCTTTGCGAGGTCCATCCCACCTCTGCTTTAGGACGATACGAGGTCTATCATTGTACGGTACGGGTTTTCAACTTTTCACGCAAAGCGAGGTCCACCCCACCCCACCCCTGCTTCTGGGCAAAACAAGGTCTATTATTGTAAGGTTCGAGTTTTCAACTTTTCACGCGCAGCGAGGTCTACCCTACCCCATCCCTGCTTCAAGACAAAACGAGGTCTATCATTGTACGGTTCGAGTTTTCAACTTTCTACGCAAAGCGAGGTTGGCTCTATCCCACTCTTGCTTACAGGGCGAAACGTAGTTTATCATTGTACGGTTTTACATGAGTCAACATTGTCAAATCAGCTAACTGGCGTTTTGAAAACCGAAATATTATTTATTTTTAACTTTAACGCTGCATATCTCGAAAACTAGAGCAGTTAGCCCTATAAGACCTATATAATTTTTTGTTTAGTGTAAAAAATACTACCAGAAACTACTGTCAAATCAAGTTCGAACCCTGGCTGGGGTAATATTTTTTGCAATAAGTTCTTTACAGGGATTTTAATATTAAATCCATATCGATTTAATTAGGGAGGTGAGGAAGGATGTGTTTTAAGTCCGACAAATAATCGGCGCGCAGTTTAATATATGTTGGAAAATACGTGTATAATTTAGAAATATTATTAAACTATCTAAGATCCAAGCTTGGACCGTATGGCTCTTTTCTTTATTGATTGCAAGGCGCTCAAGTTATTCTAATTGAGCCGTTTTTTATAATATCTGAATATACCCGTACGTCGTAGGACTGCAAATGTCAGCATAGCGCTATTGATGTTTTATTTGTTATCTATGAGATTATTATTGTATATGTAGCATCAACCTAATTTATTCTGACTTATTCTACAATTTTACGTGAGAACATTTTATCATTTTAACCGTTCTGATTGGTTACCATATCCGTCTTATGTCTAAACACTATAAACGCTTACTCACATCAAGACACTCAAAACAGCCTTTATTACAAACTATATAATAGGAGAAACGTCTCTTTCAAGAGACGTGTACATAAACAATATAGCCTAACACTATTATTTGTGTTTTATGTACATATCCTTATCGTAGTAAACTACGTGCAGTCGTAATAAAACGGACTTGAAACCATAGGCTCTAGCTAAAGCTAGAATAGCACAATTACATTAAAACAGCGTTTTTCCTTAACTTGATTGTATATCGTATCGGTCGTGTTTCACTCATCTGTTGCATGCTTATAATATATACATCGCCTGAAAGTGATGCTCTTCCTTTTATTAATTGATTGCTGCGGTAAATATCACATGATTCAGTGGTCGAATGTATTGGTTTAAATGCCCGCAAGGAAGGTAGGCAGTCCCAGGTTCAAATTCTGGTTGGAATGTTACTTTTCGCAACATACCTATCCTATATATTTCATATTCTATCTTGTTATATACCGTATATTTTCCATTTTATATATCTCTAATATTCCATAAATTGTGTTAAGGTAGTTCTATCGTTTTTCACTCTTCTTACAAATTTTTTGAAATTTTAATATGTTGTAGACGGAGTTAATATCTATGGATTACGAAATTATTTGAAGTCGATTCACCGTTTAGTTTAACAGTTATTTTTAATTGTAAATAATTGTTAAACTAAATGGTGAATCGACTTTAAAAAATTTCGTAATCGATAGATATTAACTCCGTCTATAACATTAAAATTTCAAAAAATTTGTAAAAAGAGTGAAAAACTATAGAACTACCTTAATGTGATTAAATTGATTATCAATCTAAATATGCTTGTGATATTCTAGCTTAGTTAGAGATTGTGTTTCAAGACCGTTTGTAACGGCGTGTGGTTTGTCAAGGCAAAGAAATGTGTATTTTACACGAATAATATTATTAGGCTACCAAGATCTTGTCTCCACCGTAAAATGGCGTTTCTTTCTAATTTGATTGTGAATTATATTGATCGTGTTTCACTTATCTATTGATCATAAATATAGTCTAGATATTAAGTGTTTAACATTAGCATTCGAGATATAAAACATTCTTTTTGTATCTCTTTCTCCTTATTCCCTCACTCACAAAATTTCGCTGCATTACGTCAATAAGTACATAATTGCATTATGTAATGCGTACCTATTTTAAATAATTATTCCTTTTATCTGTACTACAGGGCGGTTACAATGGCACCGGTTGGAAAACGCAGCAAGTTGTGGAATTATTTCGAGGAATTGAAACCTTCGCTGGTAATGTGCACGATCTGTAAAGAAGAAATCCATATATCTGTTCCAACAAAACTCATTCCATCAAAAATATTCAGAGCACACTTAAGTGGACATGGAATATTTCCCGAATATAACACTCGCACACTACCTGACGACTTAAAGCAACATTATTCAAAGTTACCGGGATATAAGGCAAAATGTAATGATTGTGGCACAGTAATGTCTTTCTTAACACATATTTCAAATTTGCGACAACATTTAAAAAGACATTCCAAAAGAATCCAGAGTCGAGATAAGTAAGTACAAATTTAAAAAATTATTAAGATACTAAAGATTATAAAATAAATGTAATGACAAATCAATCATTATAGCTAAAGAAAATTGAGCGAATAAAAGTTTTTATGAGTCATACTGAGGGCGTCCATATAATATTTATTTGCAATTTTGATCATAAATGTACCTCAAATCGTAATAATAATAATTTTTTAATTATTTTATATTAATTTAAAAAAATTAAGTTGCTTATTTTCATGTATCATAGATAGACTATTTAGAAATTTAGATTAAATATTTATTTATTTGACATTAGCAACACAGAAATTCGAGATAGACATATAGAATATACAATTTATACATTGTTCTTATAAATATTCAAATAAAATAGCTTTGTTTAATAAAATGTATATTTATAGGACAACTCAAATCTGCCATCCACTTGTTAGATAGATGATTAATAATTAATAAAAATTTCTATTAGTCAACAATCAACGGTTCTTTATATTATTTGAATATATTAGGTTGTATTAGGTATTAGTTGCTATAGGTCAATGTCAGCATGGCATAGTGTTATTGATGTTTTGTTCGTTATCATTGAGATTATTATTGTACCTATATATAGCTCCAACCTGATTTATATTCTGACTTATTCTACAATCTAACGTGAGAACATTTTATCATTTTTGACCATTCTAATTTGTGACCGTATCCGTCTTATGCGTCTAAACGCGTACTCACTTCAAAAGAACCTCTATTACAAATTATACAAGGTGTTCCCAAATTAAACGGCCAAACTTGAACTCGCAATTTAAGATCTCAAAACAAGAAAAATATTCCTGTTGAAGTATGCTCGCAAACGTTTCGTTCAAAAGATGTTGACTGTTGAAGTTACTGAATTAGGAGTAAATAGTTCCGAAATAATAAGTTTATTCTCTTTACTGCTAAACACGGTCATCAAAATTAAAACAATATCTTTTTTACTGCTTAACAGTAATTAAAATTAAAATAATTATTTTTTTAACTCTTTCTTGTAGTCAAAATTTAAGCCATGCTGGCTGAAAGTAAGTACGCGTACTGCTTAACAGTAATTAAAATAAAAATAATTATCTTCTTAACACTTTCCAGTATATATCAAAATTTAAGCCATGCTAGATGAAAGTAGGTATGCGTAACATTACATTATTATTTACCGGTTATTGCGATAAATATTACCACATGCCTCAGTGGTCGAATTGGAATAACGCCTTACACGAAATGAGGGAGGTTCCAGGTTCAATCCCTGGCTGGAATAATATTTTTCGCAACAAATTCATTACAGTTTTTTCAGATGCTTTAGTGACAGGATAGTCTTGACGAATAATTTAACCAATCTAGTTGGATTTGCGTTGTAAATCTGACAAATCTAATCGGCGCGCAGTTTTTCTATACAATAGCTAATGGTCACACGTAATTGACGATTGAAACATAGTCAGTTAGGTAGAGTTTAAAAAGTTAAATCGAATCGATTAGTCGGGGGAGGGAAGGGATTTGGTAATAATGCACAAAAAGGTCCCACCTTCGTACCTATATAATGTTTGTTGCTATGAATACCTTGAGTCATATTGAGTATTTCCCAACAAGAAACACGTGGCGCTCATTGCTTATTAAAAAGTTATTAACCCTTAACGGTCACACTTCGCTAGAATCCCGTAACGGTCACACTGGGTCCAATAGACCCAAGCGTGTTTGCACGTGTATAAAAAATTGTAGGTGACCTTTAAAAAAAAAAAAAATATCCTGTTGTACTTTAAGTCTTCCTTAAAAAGACTGTATAGGTTTGATTTCCAAAAAATTAATTTAACATATGTAAAGAAATTGTTGAAAAAAAAAAGTCGGAAAAGTGACATTTTTCACAAAAACTAATGTAATTTTTTCAATTTTTAAGATATCTTAATTTTTCAAACGGTTTTTTCATCCTCAGATGATGCACTTTTCACTGATTATTGCAGTTTATGCGGCCGTTCCGAAAAGTATATTTATTTTGAGGTATGAATGTGCGATTTTTTGCGGAATAGTGAAAACGACATTTTGATGGAAAAAATAGCAATATATTTATGAAAAATGGTTTAAAAAATATGAAAAAAATATATTTACGTTGCAAATTACATACTTTAAGTAAATAAAAAGGTTACAATTTTTTATTCGATGCCATAGGCACATTCAACGCATAAATATGCGCGATGCTTGTCGCACATCGGTCGAAGGCAAGTGGGACACATGGAGCCCGTCTTTTTATCAGTTCCTCTCGGGAAAATTTTACATCTTTTTTGCCTATCCAATTTTGGGCGATTCTCTCCAAATGTAGGCCTGTCCTGGAAGTGCAGGATATTCGCAATACCGCATTTGATGTCCTTGCGAATTGTTGGTATTGTGTATCGTTCTTGCAGGTGTGCCTTGACCAAATGTAAATATATATATATATATATATTTACATTTTTGGTCAAGGCACACCTACAAGAACGATACACAATATATATATATAATAATATATAATAATATATATATATATATATTATTATATTATATTACATATATATTATATATATAATATATATATTGCTCGGACACGTGGTCTTCGGCTCCATCAGTGTCATCGCCGCCAAGAATTGGCTGTTCTTCGCACTCCTCAAGCAATTCCTCGCAAATTGTACGGGAGCGCAAGTTATAAGCCGTCTACTTTTCATGAATAATTACACAGTAAAATTTTTTAAAAAATTCTAAGCAACGAAAAACACAACTGTGTACTTGCCTCTTCACTTTGGAACAACAAGAAACGAAAAAAAAAAATACTCGAAAAACTCAAATTATTACGTAACGGTCACACTGGGTCCAATAGACCCAACAATTTCGACACGCACACTTTGAACGGCTGCCAATAGAGAACTAACGGGCCGAAAAATATTCCACCGACGGGGATCGATACTTGAAGGTCCCAACTACCTGTAGATGGCGGCACAAGACCCATTTCTATTGGTTTACTGGGTCGTTTTCGAAGTCAAAAAAACGCTTGGGTCTACTGGACCCAGTGTGACCGTTAAGGGTTAACAAAGAAAGTGTGAAAAATATAGCAGTTGTTTTGAGTATTATGAGATATACTAGCTTTTAGGCCCGCACGTAGAATGAGTAATTTGCAAACCGATTTTCTTGAAACCGGTGCTAAAGTTTTTCACAAAAACAAAGCTTCCTCTTAAAAAAAATTAAACCCATCATCGCAATCCCCGAAAAATTAGAAAAATTTTAACCCCGGTGTCAAGAAAATCAATAAAACAAAAATCGAACCCCATCGTCGCCATCCCCGAGAAATTAGAAAAATTTTGACACCTTTTCCAAGAAAATCCGTCCATTAATGAATGAGTAGTTCGCGGTCAGACAGACAGACAGACCGCTACGCGCGGGCCTAAAAGCTAGCCTATCTATAAAGTACAACATCATATAGTACATCATATAGTACAACATTATATAGTGCCTGTATGTGTGGCAATTTACATTATTAATCGAAAAATTTATACCTTTTTCGAATTAAAGTACTCACCGCTTATCCGCTCTAATGAGCTCTTTATTCATAAATTTAGGATATAGTATTTTTTCTTAATGGTTAAAGTACCCCCACCGTCATTACTGGCTCTCCTTCAATTTTATTGCTCGTCAATTTAGAAAATTTCTTGGTATTATACATATAGTTCGGTGCCTGTTTGTGTCTCAATTTGCATTGACGAACCGTTCAATGTAGGTTGATGAGTTGTGTACACATTTCATTCTATCATTATAAACTGCGCTTTGCGCAGAATACATTTTTACAGCAATCACTGCGCACAGCGCAGAATGAATTTTTATACTATTCACTGCGCTAAGTGCAGAATGCATGTACCGCTCATTTAGGCGCAACAAACTTATTTTAAATAAATTATTTACCTATTAAATCATAATATTAAATCAAACGTTACCGTTCTTTTTTGAAACATCCTCAGTAGGTGGAATACATACACACATACAAATATTTTTTTTTAATTATGATTTTCTCAAAGCTTTCTCTTAAAAAAAATTAAACCCATCGTCGCCATCCTCGAAAAATTAGAAAAATTTTGGAACCGGTTTCAAGAAAATCGGTCCATTATTGCGTCCTTTTGGATCATTCTCAGCAAGTGGAATACATACACACATATACAAACATTTCTTAAAAATTGTGATTTTTCGACGTTTTAGAACATTTTGAACACATTGACATATCAAGAAAATTGGTTTTAAAAAACCACCAAAATAAATTGCAGGAGCATTTAGGTCACATCTAGAGCTATAAAAAACAATATAATAAAGTATATTTTCCTTTCATACTTTTCGAGAAATATTGGTTACAAGAAAACGTTGCAGTCGTGCACCCGAAGTTACCCCCCCCCCCCCCTCCCCCCCCAGGAAAGACGTAGTGTTCTACGTCAAAATAAAATGTAAAAAGTGTGCCAACTAGCCCCGGTCTCCCCTAATGCGTACAGTTGATTAAATAATTATTTCTTTTTCTATTTTTAATTACGCCACATTTCTATGCAGACCAAGCACTTCAAGTTTAACGGATTATATTATGGATTCGTCTGCAAAAGGTCAAAGTCAAGAACCACCTGGCTTGCCCGTTCAATTATTTGGACAAACGACACAAGAAGCAGGCGCACTCGATGAGTAATTATTCGTTTTGTTTGTATCATACAATGTAATGATATCCGTCAAGTTAAATGTTGACTTTTCCACACAAATATAACTTATAACTGACATTTCTTATATTTATACATTTTTAAAATTTTTAATTACACCACATTTCTGTGCAGACCAAGCACTTCAAGTTCAACGTGTTATGTTACGGATCCTTCTGCAGAACATCAATGTCAAGAACCACCTGGTTGGCCCGTTCAATCATTTGAACCAACGACAGAAAGAACAGACATTTCTATCGGATTGCTTTCTGACAGTACCGTACGTAGCAAGTAAGCAATGATGTGCTAACTCGTCGCACATAGGTAACACGTCACACAGCGACGTCTAAACTGGGATTCGAAGCGTGATTAACACAGTTAACACGTCGCTGGTTGCCACGTAACTAAGGGCCTACGCACAAATTGTCGGTAACCATTACGACTCTGTCGCAAGTCGGAAGTCAACGCACAAAGTTTGATGTAAACGTATGTTGCAACGCAGTACTGCGACATATGTTTACATCAAACTTTGTGCGTTGACTTTCGACACCGACTTTCGACTTACGACAGAGTCGTAATAGTTACTGACAATGCTTGTGCGTAGGCCCTAACAGTCAAATTTATGGTGACAGAGACGTTGCAGTAATGTGTATTTGTGACTATTATGTGACGTGTTGAGCACCTATATTGACGACCTTAAAATGATTGACCGCGGGTTTTGAAAAGTTAAGAATGGTTTTTCTATGTTACGTACGTAAGTACATAAAATACTTGACAGATTAATATGCATTACTTGGTGTAGTAAAAATTAAAACCAACTCGTGTGTGTGTATTACATACATATATGTACATAAATTTTTTCAATTTTTGCTACAAGTAATGCATTTTAATCTGTCAATTATTTTATGTATACATAATATAGAAAAACCAATCTTAATTTTTCAAAACTTGTAATAACACTTTTATAATACTTATACAGGGTTAGGCAAAAGTATGGAAACCCCTAAATTTTAGGAGTTTTGTAAAACTATGAATTTTTCGAAAATGCATAGTTTTACAAAAACTATGCATTTTCGAAAAAAAATTTTCAGACAAAAGTTGTAGGGTTTCAATAAGTGACGCATTACATAGTAATATTATAGTATGGCCTTGAAGAGTGTTGTCAAGGTTACGTAAAGATCACCTTGAAATTTTTAAATAAAAACCATAATTTTTTATTACATATTTTTGTAGCTTAGCTCGAGAGCTTTTCAAAATACTATAATAAAATATTTTTTTAATTAAATACTTTTTAAGTTATGGAGTTTGAAAGTTACAGTATCGCTGGCATCAACGTTACCCAAAAGTAATAATCAAGAGGAGTTAGACCGAGGTGGCCAATCCTCTCCTCCCTCATTTCGGTTCCTTCTTCCTATCCACCTTCGTGGGAAAAACTTTATTTAAAATTCGACATGGTTCTGTACCAAAATGAGGAAAAACTCCATCATGCTGAAACCATATTTCTTCGAAGTTATTTGGAAAAATATTTCGTATGGCTGAAATGATTTTATCTACAAGTAATCTTTCGTACCTTTGAGCATTAAGGTTTTCCTAAAAAAACGGCCCTATCAAATAACCATCTATCATACCACACCATACATTTACAATTACAATTAGAGTCTAGCGTGGCTTAGCAGCCAGCGCACCGGTTTGCTATGCTAGAGGTCTTGGGTTCGATTCCCGGTAGGACCTATAAATTTTCGCTCGTGCTCCCTCTCAGAAGGCAATACGATGTAATGATGTAATGATCAAAGTGATCTTTACGTAACCTTGACAACACTGTTCAAGGTCATACTAATATTGCTATGTAATGCGTTACTTGAAACTCTACAACTTTTGTCTGAAACATTTTTTTTCCAAAATGCATAGTCTTCGTAAAAGGGTTTCCATACTTTTGCCTAACCCAGAACCCTGTATGTAATAATGTAGTACGTATAACAATAATGTTCAGTATTCTTGAAAAATTTATAACAAGGTGTGAAATAAAAGTGTGGAAGTAAATCAAATATGTAATTATTTATTTATGCTAATTACTTCTTGTTTTGTCGTGCTTTTCACGAATAATGTTCTCATTTCCCGTTTTCATTATTCTTTTTTAATTTTAGGACACGTGTCCTCTCCTCTATTTCTCATATAATATTGTCGGAACATTAATGGAACCTTCTTTCAATATTTCAACAACATTACGTGCAATTATCTCACTTTTTGTGTACTTATGCTAAAAATTTTACAACGCTATGAAATATGGTGTAATATTAATAATGAAATTTGATGTGCACGTTTTTATTTCCAAAATTATTATATATTTATAAAGAAATTAAATTATATTAAATTAAATTAAAATTCCTACTATATAGTATTTTAATTCAATTTAATTAGCAAAGTAAGCAAAGAAACATTTTAGAAATATTGACTTTACATGTGTTTTTTAAACGTCTTTAATAATATTATATACATATTTGAAAAATGTTATTTTGTAATATAATTTTTCTGAATGTTAAAATATTTCAAAAACATTTGCAACGTTATAGCACGCCCATATTTCAACGTTGCTGCAATTTCGAAGTTGCGGTCAAAGTATGTTCATAGTGATGTTCTATACAACATTAAGAACTATACATTTGACAACGTTACAAGTTTTGCTTACTGATGAGATATTGTTTCGAATATACGAATATATATACAATAAATAGAGAAATTTTCGCTCGTCTAAAGCAGCAGCTAATACAATAAAATACGGCTAATTTTCGAGCAATGTTAGGGTAATAAAAAGAATATCCAATTAATTTTCAACGGATTCCGTTTTATTAAATAAGCTTAAGTTTCGACCTAACTTGGTCTTCCTCAGAGAAAATTATGAATTTACATTCAGAAAGGTGATAATAATAAAATTAAAATAAATTGTTGGAGCTCACATTATAAACGCAAGATAAAACAAATAATTTTGTGAGAAATAGAGTATAATTAAACAATACGACGAATATAAAATATTTTTATTCTACTTAAATTGTAACATTTTTGTTGTACCTAAATTTGTATACGTATATAAAAATATTTATGTATTATATATAATTATATATGTATAATAGTTTCTATACTGCAGAGCTGTATGTAATGTAATTAGTTTTTTTAAATACTGCAGTTATAGAATTCTCTACAGATGATGTATTATTTTCTTTCTCACTATTGTGGATTTTATATGGAAAATATAATGCATTTTTTTTACATTAATATAATACTTTGAAGATTTAAATTCTCTATAATTGAAAACCATGAAACCTTTACCATAAAATAAAGAAAGTAAATATATGTATATGTATATTCATTCTTCTTGCATAAGTCTGAGAATATCATATTAACCCTCCGTGAATACCGTCATTTTTACTGCCTTCGTTGTCCCCCTGGGTCCATTTTGTCCAGGCCCACTTTTTTTTTCATTGTAGGCTTTCAAAAAATTTGAAAAAATTCAGGGTTACTTTTCAAGATCTTTACTACATTATCCAATAGTTGTTAAAGTCAAATGTTAAAAGTCTTTTTTAATAAAAATCGAAATGTTTAACTAGATATTTGAGCTAAAAATTTCGTTTGTGCCCAAAAAGACCTAGGGTGCTTATGGAGGGTTCATATACCCTGATAGGACGAAATTTTAAAACGTAAATCATACAAGTATAGGTATTAATGATAATGATTTTTTATTCGACCAAACTGGTTATCTTTATTTAATGTAGTTGTCACGATTTTTTTACCATTAATTTTGATCTTTTTCAAATGTGAATCTATAAATCATAAGTTCAAGTAGGTATATTAATAATTAAAACAATCAACATTTTCGTTATATCTTGTACTTTGATGTAATATTGTCATACCTAATGTAAACAGACAAAAAATATACGATACATTCTTCATTTTATAGTTTTATTTGTATTTTCCAAGTATTATAAATGTAATACTATGTTATTTTAAAAATTTGTCTAATTGATAAGTCAAATAAATAAATTAAAACATATCAAGACATTATAATAGTCTGTCTCGATTTATTATGTGATAGGGGAAAAAATGTTATTTTTGTCTTTATCATTGTCGGTTGTCTTCGGCGGCAATTTCTTTTGTCGGATATTACTGTGCCACATTCCATAGAAGAAATATACTCCCAAGCCTGCGATAACACGTAAGATAATTTAAGATATATATCTCAATGTACTTATAAACGAATATATTTATGTCTTTTCATAATTCACTCACCAATTGCCATCCACACAGAGAATCGTTCCCATGTGTTTTTATCCAACGTAAATATAAGATAAATATTAATAAGAATACTGAATCCCGGCAAGAATGGCACTAGCGGTACCTGATATAAACCATATTTCAATATTACTTGATGTTCATGTAATTGTTGCCTCTAACACACTATTTATCTAATAAACACCAACTAGGAGAATTTAAAAATATTCATAGATAATGAAATTAATCAAAATTGAAGAATTTGAGATAAGTTATTTAACACGCTGATAAATATAGTATTTAATAATAATAGAAATGGACAAAGAATATGAACGTCCTTATGCATATTAACGTCGCTAATTAAGAATTAACAAGACTGCAGTATTAACAAAAAATTGCAACGATAAGAAACATACCGAAAATGAGAGCTTCTTGTCAGAGACTGGTTGGAAATAAATAAAACCAAGAGTGAATACGAGTGCAACGGCTAAAATTACAAGTGGCACTACAAAAAGTACTTTTCCCTCGCTGATCTCTGTTATATACGTTGATAACAAAATGGCCGTACAGATACAAAAGATAACTGCAAAAGAATTAGATAATATAATATATATGAGACATCTCGAAAAAGCCAACGTTCGTGAAAATAATTACGGGTCTTACCGTAGCAGCATACGAGGACGGTAACGATCTGCGATGTAAGTTTTGTAGAATGATTTAATTTGTTCGCGCTTACCAGTTGTTTTACGGTAAATACGAAAGTCCGTGGATTATGATCGCCTTTCTTCTCGTACGCTTCGCTTTCCTCGTATCTACAAAAGATAAAGATGTATCTGTTATCGATGAAGAGGAGCTTCTAATTGACATATTGTTAAGCTGTTCGTTGTCAGTAAAACTGATATCTAAAAAAATTAATTAAACTATAACGATACTTAAACAAAATTAGTTAAATTATAAATTCAAATATTTTAAATCCTTTACCGTAGGATAAGTACACAAGATGCAACAATTGAGTATGTAAGCAGCGTGCAGATACTCATCATGTTAACCAGTGGTTCGAGTTCAAATATCGTGGCTAGAATGCCTGTAATATGTCATGAAATAATTATATACATATAATTAAGTAATTAATAATTGTTTTGTTAATTACAAACCTGTAAGTAGCCCAGCAGAAAGCGTGCCCATAATTGGAGTATGGAATCGCGAGTTTATGTTGCCCATCCATCTAAAAACCAGTCCGTCTGAAGCCATGGCATAAATCACTCGCGGCAATGGATACATCGAACCTAATAGACTGAAGTAATCGATCAGTAAAGGGAAATATTGTTTTTCCCTATTTCAATAAAAGATCTTTTAATAAGATATAGATTAACTCTTATATATTGGATTAATTTCTTTGTAACTCGGGTTCTAATCAAAATTTTTAGACCGCAATTAATATTTAGAGATAAAAAGAGTCACCTTTTCCAAAAATCTAATTAATAGATAAACAAAATCATTTATTAATTGAATTTTTGCCAGAAATTGCTTACTTTTTTTTTTAAATTTTAAATCTTTATATTTTTTTATATTTCACCCTATCATTGACTAGATTTTCGGAAAGATCAACTTTATTTGCACAATATCAATTGTAATCTAATATTAGGACCCGAGTTACAAGGATTTAAAACAGAAAAGCGCGTATAGGAGCCTCCTAGGACTTAATGGTTTATTATAAAATTCTCGAAATATGTTTGTGAATTAAGTAGAGATTTTGTTAAAATAATTATATTTATGCAAACTAATAAAAAGCAAAGTGCATTGCTTATACATAGGATTGCATTTGGTAGAATATCAGAACAATTTTATAGAATAGGACCCATCAGTATCCAGCTACAGGATCAGTAAATATGTGAGAATCATTTGCTTTATTTTAAAAAAATCCATCTGTTCTAAACGATTGACGCAACGAATAAGAATGAGAAATTACCTGGCGCACAGTCCGCTAATCGCTCCGACTGTCACGAACCACTTGGCCCAATCCCATCCTATTACGTTAAACATATGCGGGAACGGTGCCTTGGCATTTTGTTCGTAGAACGGTAGCACGGTGGTGAGCACTACGGAAACACCGAAGTATGCGAAAAAGACGATTGTTAGCGACACGACGATTGCTATGGGGATGGACTTCTGTGGGTTCTTGGCTTCTTCCCCCGTAGTGGCCACGCAATCGAAGCCGATAAATCCGTAGAAGCATGTAGCCGCCCCTGTTATGATGCCCGACATCCCGTAAGGCATGAATCCCCCTTGCCCGGACTTGCAGTGCGTGCAAACAGAGCAGTCCTTGCAGTCGCCACAAGTGGGTTCCGTTTTCCAGTTATTAATGTCAGCTATAAGTCGTTGCAAATTTTACTAGTGTACGTGTACCTATATCTTAATTTATATACACAATAAATTTGTATACCAACATATATACAATAATAATTCTATTCTATAATTCTAATCGTTCATATTTATATTATACAATAATATATTAAAATCATTAATATTATAATTCTCTCATAAATTAATAATATAAATAACATAATTTACGGCCAAAAACTAAAAAATTACAAACTATTATATATTATTAAAAGATATTATCAGATTTAAAACAGTTTATAAATAATTAGTTATAGCAAGTTGACTTATTAACTTAATATTTAAAAAGACCAGTTCGAAAGAGCATTTACCTTTAAAGGAACCGGCAATTATGACGAAAAGTACAACAGAAAGATTCACCAGAGTGAATATATTATTCGCCATTGAGGATTCCCTGGCTCCGAAAGCAAGAGCGGCTAAGAAGAGAATTATACATATATTGCTTCACCTGTTTTTACTATTGTTAAGCAATTGTGTAACAAACCAATGAATTATTAATAAGAGTATATGAACACTTGTCTTAAAAAATACGCGTTTTAATCAGCTTTATCTCAGAACTATTTTATCCAATAAAATACGCGAGATTTGATTAGTTGGAAATAAAAAAATTCTCTTATTACCTGAGAATATCAGAGTGATGGCAAGTGCGAAAAAATCCGGATATGACGACAGACTATCGACATTGATAGGCATCACCGATTCGAAGGAGTTTTTCATGCTGTCGTTGAAGAGCACGTCGACGTATGTGCTGAGAGCACGTACCACGCTGGCCGAACCGATCACATATTCCAGAATCAGGGTCCAACCCATGAGAAATGCCACGAACTCACCCATTGTCACATAGCTGTAAATATACGCGGATCCGGCGCGAGGAACCCGCGCACCGAATTCGGCGTAACAGAGACCTGAGAAAAAGATACCATAAAATTTAAATATACTAATACTGCGAAAATATGTGCCTTCGCAACATTTTTATCGACAAAATGTGTGCATTTTCTATTCACAAATTTACTCTTTGTCATGTGTAATACTGCTTGTGTAATACCAACACTGTTAAATATTAAAGGATGAAATGTAAACCAATACCTTGAGTTAAATAACACTTTGTTATTTTTAACTATCATGTGTGTCGCAATTTATTATTTTAACACAAAGCAATATCAAGAGAAACGGTAATGTCTCGCGTCAAGTGTACTCGCGAGCGACGAGACCTGAATATTTTAACATCACTGGTTTAGTTAAATTAACATTGCTTTAATTAAATTAACAACATATTGAGTAAGAGCCTATATGAATCATCAAAAATAACTCAAATTGAGTATAATTTTACACTACTTTAGTAGTAAAGTATTAAATATGTGCAGTTTTTACCAATTGCTTACAATTGAACAAAAATAAGTAAGTAAACCTTCTTTCTTCTCTTTATCATAATTTTATCATGATGTAATTTTACATATATTTTTTATATAATAGAATAACTACAATCTCTAAAAAATGTGTTAGTTTGACAAAAAGATTTATTATGTCTATCACATAAAATTGAAGACAAAATTATGATTAACAAATTAGTTTCAAGGACATTCTTTTAATAATTGATACAAGCATTATAATTTTTTCTAATTGATATAACGTAAATCGGTAAGTTTTACTTCATTCGAATTTATTTCAGCAAAAATATTAGAGATAAACAGATACCACTTGAATAAAGAAATGTGTTTATGATAATCACATACCGCGTTTATTAGTCATCATAATCGTTATAAATCAATATTTATCGTAAGCGAAACGACTAATCGTGAATGTTATCTTAAAATTATCAATTAATTTGTCGGATCGGTCTATTTATTTTCCAAAAATCCTTAAACCAGGTACGGTAATGGAATTCTAGAATTAAACAAATTTATCTCTGTCGTCGCGCTTCAAAACAACGTCAGCAATTTTCATATCATATTTTGCAAAGCTTGCATTATTTATGTCGCCGGGATTAAGATCTGCTCAGGCAGTAGCGAGATTTACACATTCATTACTTGACAATATTTAATTTCGGATAGTTTCTTTGAGATACGTTTTTTCACATAAAGCTGTCTAAGAGAAGAGTTAAGATTCGTTGGAGATTCAAAATTATGTTTTAATTGAATGTTTCATTATAAAGGGAGGAAATCGATAATGTGTTCGCCGACTTCTCACGTATATCAATGTAAATGCGTACCTGCGCACATTGATGCTACTGCGGCGATAGCGAATGAAATGATCACGGCAGGACCGGCATGGCATTTTGCGACGGATCCTGCCAAGACGTATACACCTACTCCCAGAGTGGAGCCAATTCCTAAAGCTGTGAGATCGAGAGTCGTCAAGACCCTCGCCAGTGTACCTTCCTGAGTGGTGTCCACCACTTTTCGGCGACTAAATGCCTCATATACGCTACGTAATTTCAACTTCATGTTATACAGCTGGAAAAGAACAAACAAGTGCGATTAATAATTAATTATAAAGAGAGAATATTATCGCTCGTCGAGAGCAACAGTTCAACAAGAAATTACGGCCAGTTTTCGAGCAGTATTGAGGTGTTTTAAAGAATATCTAATTATTTTTAAATGTTTGTTTAATTAAATAAGCTTACCTTACTTAGTCTTCCTCAGAGCATAAGAGAAACTTACATCAAAAAAGATAAATAATAATAAACTGTTGGAGTTAACATTTAAAGCGTTGAAATAACAATTATCGAAAAAGATAAATAATAAAATATTGGAGTTTACATATAAACCATTGGAATAACAATTATATTTACAATGGTCAAAGTCAAATTCAAATTAAACAATATTGGAATAATAAATAATATAGCAAAGCTTATAGTTACCAATAACAATAAAAAAAATACAATAATGCGAAATTGCAAGTGAAAAATTAAGTATTAAATTTTGATGTACCTAATTTGTGCAGTCCAAAGAATTGGTGGAATTCAGTTACACAGAACTCTGATAGTAACCACGCTCCTCGTCGAAGAGCCACCGATGTAAATCCGTAAGTGAAAGGAGATGTCCGGTGCTTTTTGTCATGTAATTGTTAGTTATGACCGTACTTAGTGGCAACTATGTCCAAACAAAAAATAATTGTGTGAATCAACGGTGCATAGAAAAGTATACATTTGCACAGAGAGATAGTAGGGGATGGACTTACATAAGTGGTCGAATATAAGGCCCGGTGTTGTGAAGAGCGTAGCTAAGACCTAGCTGTGTCTATCGGTGCGAGGATGTACGACTACTGACAATGAGTGCGATACGTTTGTTAGGTGACTGACATTACAGAGTTAATGTTTATAACTAAAGGTAGAGAGTTCGCTCAAAATCTCAAAATAAACCTCGTCTAGTAATTCAGTGTCTTTGTTCGAATTGATTCTTTGATTCCACTAGATTGGTCCTTAATGTAAATTATCTTTGAAATTAGTCTCTTTTTATAGTTGCATTCGTGGTCTAGAACGCTTGTTCTGTCCCAGTCAAAAGAATGATTGAATTGTGTAATGTGTTCTGCTGAATGTCTCTGATTCAACATAACATATTATATTTATGTCCCCTGTTTAGTATAATGTAGCTGTCGTTTGGTCTGGCCTACGTGGAATGCGTCGCAATTCTTGCAGCAGATTTTAATTACATTATTATTAGCAAAATAGGAGTTCTTATCCTTTTGGACTCTAATTATACTACTGAGTTTATTGAAAATTCGATAGCCCTATGGATAGTGCAATTTTACTTTGACTATGCATTGTAAATCTGATTGCTATTTCAACGCTTTATATGAATTATATGTGAACTCCAATATTTTATTATTTATCTTTTTTGATGTAATTTTCTTTTATGCTGTGAGGAAAACCAAGTATAAGGTAACGTAAGCTTATTCAATTAAACAATTATTTGAAAATAATTAGATTTTTTTTAAAACACGTTAATATTGTTCAAAAACTGGCCGTAATTTCTTGTTTAATAATTAATTGATTTAAACACATACCTACTGTGTGAATAAAAATACTTGTGTCATGTCAGCAGAGAGATTTCAGAGATTTGAAGAATTTTGTAATTTATTTTCCGGCAAATTCAAAACTTCGAAGGAAAGAGAGACCAAAGTTGAAATCATTAATTACCGACACAACACACACACAATAGTGTTTATCGATTATCTTGTTAATAAAATAAAAATTAATTCCGCGAATAAGAAGAATTACTCTTCTCATAATTTATTTACATCGTTCCAGATATGTCTTCTCGCTTAGCATTGATATAGGTAGTTTTATGAATGCGACTCGTTTTAAAGCATCTCGTAAAAGCGGTGTACATGTGGCCGACACAATTTGCAAAATAACGACTTACCACAATGAGTTTTGTCAAAGAGAAATCCATTTTGTGCGGGCAAGTGTGAAAACGTTAAAAACAAATTTTACGAACTGTCTCTCGAACAGTCAGCGCGCGACTGTTTGGCGGATAAGGAGACTTAATTAAAATGCTTTTATAGAAATCACGTGACACAACGGCGCTTCTTCTTCGATGCTTCTTGTCACTTAATTGGCCGAATTGTCTGGCTGCTAGTAGAAGGGCGTTTCTACAAGTAAACTTCTGTCTATATTTATTACGGTTAATCATCGATACTTCGTTGCGAATGCGAACATCCGTCTGATCTCTCAGTTGACTTAAACGTTTCCAAGAAGCGAATTAAAAGTTTACTAATTCCGTTTTTCGAATCCATTCGTATGATTCAATTTTTGCTCGATATTAGATTTTATCTTTTCACTCGATCATAGGTTTGGAATCTGCCGGAAGATCTGTCAATCTAGAAGTGCTCATCTCTTACTATCTGAGAGCGCGAGATTTTATTAATTATATTGTATTGCTGAGGATGGCTCAAAGTGGAACCAAATTGTCCATTGTTTCAATTATGTACAATATATTATTTTAAATTAAAGAATACAATATACCGATAATTTGCGCACAGGAAGACCGCGTTGCGCTCTCATTGCCCTCCATTCTGTTTATCATGTGTAATTCTATGATTGAGAGTCCTTTTAATAAATTTATTTTCAAAGCATGTATCTATCTATTAACCCTCCCCACTACAGCGGAGCTGACTGCCACTACGTCTATACGCTGTCGTTTACAGGACAGACACAAGTAGCGCAAGTGTACATTAAAAAAAGAAAAACAACAGAAAAATTAACATTTAACATCACTGCTACGCATTCATAATAATAATAACTGATTTTTCCTTCGCCAACAGGCGTATATCATTCACGTCTATAGGTAATACAGTCTATAATAATGTCTATATCAATTGTACACATATAGTGGCCATTCTCGTAGACAGGAAGTTTCAAAGAACAGCTATATAACGACCATTTGGCCACACAGAGATAGGTCCGCAGAAGATCATTGTTATGGCCGTCAATAGCAAAATATCTGATACGAAAAGCAGTATTATGTATGTAACGCAAGTGATGAGTTTTTACTTTCTCCTCAATGTTTTTATATTATTACATGATTTTTTTATCATTACAGATAAGTATTGCGCTAAACATAAGGGCAGATATATTAGTTATAATGTATTTAATTTATATGTTTTCTTTTTCTTGTATAATCTCTATTCATATATAATACATAAGAAAAATAATAAAAAAAAATAATTAAAAAATAATTAGGAAAATAACTTTTGCATTATTTTTTTTACAAAAAGTAAAATAGCGATTAGATTATACTCAATATTCTATATATAATCATATTTTATATACATATATATTAATTATGATTATACAGTAGAGGCACAAATTTTTCTCATTTCCCTAAATTTTACTTATTTTTATAAAAAAGCAATGCAAAAATTATCCTTTTAATTATTATTTTTGTTATTTTTTTCTATATACATATACACACAGATCATACAAGAGAAAAAAAACATATATGGACAATAGACATATTTTATATATAATTATATATGTATTTTTGTTATTGTTTTTGACCATGTTGCACCACTCCTATCGATTTGGCGAAAAAATATGTTAAAGTAGAAAGTTCAAAAATGTTTTCATAAAAATATGGTAGGTGTCTCTCAAAAACATCACCCTAAAAAAAATTTTTTAAAATTCAAACATTTTTTTAACCCTTTTATTTTTGTCGGAAAATTTTTTAATTTTTTCTAAACATTGCCTTATTAGTCTCCACAACATATATTTTTTTCATCAAAATCGGTTCAGCCGTTTTCAAGAAAAATCACTTTCTTTGTTTTACTTTGCTCCTCCATATCTCCCAAAAAATGCGATTTTAAGGCTAATATTTGGAGGAATTTCATGTCACGTGGGTGCCAATCTATGACATCAATTTGGGTCTGATGCGTGCGGGGGCAGCAAACACATGCTTATCCGGCTAGGCCCTTTGTATATCTATACATTACGTAGATACATTAGTTTATCTGTCAGAAATTTGTAATGTTTTTGAATTAAGAAGATTTACATTATTTTTAAAATACGTTACTTATTATATGACACAAAAATTGCAGTCTCCAATTTTAAAATATCAATTATTTAGAGAATAATTGTAATATATTACAGATATATTTAATATTACAGGTTAAAAAAGATACATAAAAAATACAAAATTCAGCAAAAATTTTTTAGAGTAAATATCTCGAGCAAATAAAAATGTAAATTATTAAACATATATATTTATAGTATCTTATATGTATATCACCCAACAAAAAATATTCTATTGTTTAGCGGTTTCCGCTTGATTTTAGAAGATTTTCCTCTGATATATACGGTCTCAAGAAGATACTCTAAAATCTAGAGGAATATCCTCTAACCATGAGACACTAAACTTAGAATTACAATCTCCTTAATGCTAGAGAAATCTCCTCTTTTTATAAATCAAATAATAATCTTATTTATACTTTATAGCATTTACTTCTATATGATCACCGATTTACATCTCATTGTAGATCTATAGCTGTTAACCTTTATAGACTTTTGCCGCCCGAAAGACCCGTGCACACAAGCGACTTTCGTCGCGCGACCAGAGAAACGCGAAGACTGTGCAGGGTGCACACGAGCACGTGTGTGACGCGCGACCGAGAAACTCGTGCGTTTCTCTGTCGACCGACAAAAGTTGCTCGTGTGCACGGTCTTCGCGTTTCTCTGGTCGCGCGACGAAAGTCGCTTGTGTGCACGGGTCTTTCGCGCGACTCTGCCGCGTTCTAAATGTGCTTCCATCAAAAACTCTTTGCCTCGTAATGAAGAACACTAATTAGCACTACACTTCAATGTGCACACAATTCACACGCAGCTCGTCGCCTCGTCGCCACGCACGAGGCCATCAGTATTACTTAAGTATACTGATGGCCTCGTGCATGGTGCCGTGGTGGCGTACGCTGTACGCATCGCGTAACTAATAATATGACAATCGTCTTTTAACAAACGTACGTTCCGCGAATATCTTGCATATCCTATTATTTTAAGAGTCTATTCGGATTACTATAGTAGAATTTCCTAAGAGGAATTTACTCTTGATCGTAGCTCGACACGCATCCATTCTTTTATAAAGGAATACGTCTTAATTAAAGAAGCATATGCTTCATGTAAGATTTTTTGCTTAGAGGAAATGCTTAGAGGAATTCCCCGCTTATGAGTAAAATATTTTTTTTTGGGTGATAAGTAAGTATGCCAGAGTATAGAACAATTCAACTATTTTCTAGTTCAATTAAGATTTTTTTAAAAGTTGCAAAATTAATTTTGTATAAATAAAGTGCGTATGAAATTAACCTGCAAAAAATTTTAAATTTTTAGCTTGATAATTTTATTTATGTAAATCGTACTGCGCAAATAGCAGTTTACGATCGACCGGTTTTGTAATCGTGTTTGTACTGTTTCTGAATTCATTATATGTTATAGCTAAATTCATACACAAACATGAATTATTTATCACTGATATAAAATTTAATACACACAACATTGAATATTAAAAACCCGTTTAAGATTTTTTGGAATATGCAAGGTAATAATACATATTTTCGATTAAAAATGAGAACATTTGTATATGAAAAAACAGATGAGCATAGTAATATTACTGCTCGATACTTTTATTTTCGAAATACCACTCCTTTAATTTTCAACTTTGTATTTGAAATTTCATATACGGTATCTGCATAAAAACTTCCTATTTTTATATTATTTTTAATACAGATTTTCTTTACAGTGTAGGTATTTACGTGACATAGATTTAGTAATAAATTATTAATACAAAACAAGAGATTACCTGAGAGACAATTGTTGTTCGTGGTTGTTGAATCGTGAATGCAAAAATGGCAATCAAATACACAATTTTATCAAATAACACATCAATTTCATTCCTTACTTATATGCAACATTTAATACACTTAGATAACACTTACGATAAACACGACTGTTATACCTACCTGAGCAACTTTATCAGCCATACGCACGAGCGTTTCAGCGCAACTACTGTGCAATCGCACCTGAACGATACTGCACACGATCTTGGAATTGTTTTCACGAATACAACTATTCTTTTTATTCTGCTTATCTCTGGGCAAGATATCAGTTATCCTCTACACACGTATGATAATACGATCATAAAGAAGATACGTCGATATCCCCAAGCCACCCCCCCCCCCCCCCCCGAATTCAGTGTCGCTTCTGCAAGATTGGAGAAAATGGTTACACTCGTCGAAAGATTACGAATAGAATTTGAGCACCCAATTTCTATTTTCGCAAATATTTATTTTTGAAATTCAATTGTTAGTTGTAAATATAATTTTATTGCAAAATGGACGGACTATACATAATACGTACATGTAACAAATAAAAATATTTAAAAAATTTACAAATCATACATACACTTACATACATATATGTATAGCAAATAGAACATTGTTCCAAGTAATCCAAGTGGACGGATGTATGTCGTATAATACAATTGTATACATATATATATATATAATGACATAAATTTAAACTTGCGATAAACATTTCTGGAATGATTAACGATAAAAGCATATATGTTCTCGCCTGAGTATCTTTATATATATACAGGGTGTCCCATTTTAAAAGTTACACCCTCATAACTTTTCAGGATCAACGTTTGAAGGAAAACGACTCGGATAAAAGTTGTAGGGAACAAAGGGGGCTATCTAATAGTGACCTTGGATTCGACATTAAAGGTCATTTTCAAGGTCATTTGAAGGTCAACTTCCGTTTTTTAAATGGAAACCCCTATTTTTAACCCCGGATTCTGAAAGAGCGGAAAATTTTACATTAGAGTTGTAAGGGGTCGAATTGACCCTAGGGGTCATCTAAAGGTCAAATCTCTCCCGTACTTCCCAGGCTGGTATCTTGTCATGATAGCGATACATCGAAAGAATAACCTCCATAAAAATTGTCGAGGTCATCGGAGGCCACCACCTGGTGACCTTGAATTGTACCTTGACCCTCATTTTCAAAGTGTGAGAAAAATAAGACAAAGGTAATAACTCAGAATCCGGTTCAAAAAGTTACTAACTCAGAATCCCAGAATCCTCAGAAGTTTTCTTAAACTTTAATAATTTCTGGAAATTTAGAAAATTATTTGAAATTTATCATTAAAAATTTCTCAGTTCTTTTTCTCGATCAACCGATCATATTGTTGATAGTTTATTGTATGCTGGATCAAAATGGGACCTGAAAATTCATCCTGCTATGTCCTCGTCATGGGTCCTGGACATCGAGTAGCATATCGATGACTAAACGCAGGCAATGGTTGACCCTCGAATGATCATCTGAACGTGAAATAACCCCTTACAACTCTAATGTAAAATTTTCCGCTCTTTCAGAATCCGGGGTCAAAAATAGGGGTTTCCATTTAAAAAAAAGAAGTTGACCTTCAAATGACCTTGAAAATGACCTTTAATGTCGAATCCAAGGTCACTATTAGATAGCCCCGTTTGTTCTCTACAACTTTTATCCGAGTCGTTTTCCTTCAAACGTTGATCCTGAAAAGTTATGAGGGTGGAACTTTTAAAATGGGACACTGTATACAAACGTGTATATCTATGTTACAATTATCATAAAACCACTAGTGCAAATATAATATTACGAGACATCTCATGTGTCCGAGATATGTCCGAGATTGTACGATAAAAAATGTCACAGAATTTGTACGATCAATTTAAAAGATCAATTTAAACACATTACATTCATACATTTGCGAAACTGTAAAACTTGCATATATAAGTATAAAATTATTTTGCATATATCATATATGACTGTAAAACTATCTTGCGTTAGTTATTACGCTAAAATAAGATCTTCACATATTCAGTCTGCAGTGATGAGATTGCTCAAATTGATTCGGCAGTTAACTAAAACGTCAGCCAATTGTCTCTGCAGAACCATTGTCATTGAAACCTCGATGCGCCCAACAAGGAGATCAAGACTGTTATGGCAAATATTCCACTATGTGCTTTTCTTTCGTTTCCACCAGACTGAAATGAACAGTGAAGTAAGTACTCATTCGCGTAGCATCTTTTCAAATCATTGACCGAAGAACCTTGTACTTACAATAACATAGTAGTTACACCTATCACCTTGACAGCAAGAGGAACACTTCCAGTCCTGATACCAGATATGAGTGCAATCGGGCATATTATTGCGCTGCAGCCTCTCGCATTCCCTTTTAGTGGCACATTTCTTAGAGACGTAAAATTGTTTCTTGGCACCCTGAGACCAATACGGTGTACCTATAACCACCATGTTCATTATCCCTATGGTAATACTGTTATATACTGATGTCTGATATCACATATACGGCGTCGGCTTATTACTGAGATACATGTAATCAAATAAATATAATTCTTTAACTGGGTTATCTCTTTTCAGTTAAAATATCATATTTTCACGCCTGAAAACAAAATGCTCAGGTTCTCTCTCATTGCTGCCCGAGAGATATCGATATCAATACGGTCTGATTATTTAAATAAATATGTCCTTATCGTCTGTAATAAAGAGCGATTAAATGATAGTTGGTGACTCAAATTGGAAAACTGATAAACAGAACGCGCTCGGAGCGCACGCGACGCCGCACATAACCTCAAAGAATTGAAAACGTAGAATGCGAGTGCGTTCACTTACTGCCCCATTTGATTTCCGTGAGGCAAATATCTTGTCCCTGTTCGCAGGTTTTGATGGTGTTCAGGCATTTATCACGGTTGCCCTCCTGATCCGTGCAAACGTAACACTCCAGGGCGTGGCCTACGGGCAAAAGTATCGTTGGGAGAAATGATGAAGGTAGGGCGATTCCGGAATTTCGATCACTTACCGAGAGACGCGCAGGAGATAACGATTAGCGCGAAATGCCACTTTGTAAAATTCGACATCTCGTAAGAGATAGCGCGAGCACGACTTATCGCGAGATGATGATCGAAAGCCTAGCTTTAAACCACAGTATATCCTATGCCAGCGCTTTAAACGCAGCTGACGGATCAGTGCGCGCCAGTGACGGATCGTCATGAATCAGTCGCCCCGTACATGGGACTTCAGGACCTGTCAAGGTCTCAAAATTCAAAACTTCGCGCTGATTCTACGGTATCTTGTCAGTTACCTATATTAAAAAATAATTAATTATAATTGTTTTATTGAAATTTTGCAAATTAAAATTTTTAACGTGTTAAATTGGAAATAAGGAAACTACTTCGTGCCTCTGGGGCAGCTGAGTATATTATTCCGTTGCTGTTGGAAGGCGTCGATGACGCGACCGGTGGTGCCATCGCGCCTAATAAAATTTGTATAAAAATCTTGAAGTGACGAATCATCGAAAGGACAGAGATGTTTCTCTTCTGGATTCATTAATTTCGATGTTAATGATGCGACGTTAATGCGCTCGTAAAATCGCCGGGCGACATTTATGTTGATTAATTTGGATAATAAATAAAAAACCCACTAGAAAAAAATGTTAATTATTATACCACCGGCATTCTTTATTAAGAAATTATTTTTTGGAAAAAAGCAGGCAATTTTTATTTTTTATAGCCTTATTATATTTGTTTTATTTTTTAATTTTAAATAAACGTTTAACAAAATTTTAATTGAGGACGGAAAGATAGCCAAGATTAAATGTTAAAAAATGGAAGAACAGCGTCCAGAAAAGGTTTACTCAAGGGAAATCATCCTCGAATTGGTTATAGATTTCTCGACTCAAAGAGTAGTAGCAGCAATTACGGGACATTCTGTATATTTTCAAGAGCGATTGCGATAGTCTTAATTGCATTTAAATAACTTGGGAAAGAATATAAGGGTAATCACTTGCGTGTGTGCACACAGCGCTAGGGTCATAAATGTCATATATAACACATAAAGTTGCAACTCTGTCTCAAAACGGCATAATTCGCAAAGTTTAACACATCAACTTTTTTGTTACGTAACAATAAATGTGATAATTAATAACACGTGTGATAATATATCGCGAATACTCTGGCAGGATATATATGCACTGACATGCCTGCAAATTCACGTATTTAAACATTTATGATTCCGTGTGTACGCAATAATTAGCTTTGCAAGAGAGAACCGAAGAAAAACATTTTTGAAATATTCATAAATGAATATCTGCTAAATATCCATATATAGCTAAATATCCACTTGAGTAATACATACGTTCCTTTGAGTATTAATTTTGGTAAGACACATAAAATATAGTTTTGCGTTACGTGCTTTCAGAAAGTACAAAATAATACGATTAAGGAAACTTTCTCGGTTCATGAACTCCTGATAATTTATTCCAGCTAATAAAATATCAATTTGATTGTAATTATTTAGAATGTTAGATTATTATATTGTATAATATTAATGTAGATTATTGTATATAATATTAATCTAATTAATATTAATCTAACATAAAAATCTAACATAAAAATGTAAGTGAACATATAATATAAGCACGTAATAGTGTGTCCGTGTAAATTTTTCATGTGTAAAATTATAATAAAACAGAGGCACATGACACACTTTGTACAGATATATATCTTATTAAAAGAGAGAATATTTCTCAGTTTAAAAGCTACTGCTAATAAAAACTAGTAAATTAAAAACTAAATTTAAAAGGTACACTAAAAAAAAAAAATTATTATTTGCAATAAAATTGATTTCTATAAATTTAGTTTCTAATATTTCTTTGAATTAAGGAAACTAAATTCATAGAAATCAATTTTCTTGCAAATAATAAATTTTTTTTCAGTGTATAAGACAGACTTTATATATACAGACTTTATTATATTCTTCACGGCTAATCAATATCGCCAACACTCTTAGATGCTTGAAACTTTTTTGAAATGGGAAATAAATTATAGAGTAAATAAATTATAAAGATAAAAATACGCAGAGAAACGCATTAACTTTTTATTGATTACTTTGCTAAAAGTAATATATTTTAATATGGATTTATTTATTTCTTCGAAGTTTTATTGCACGCACCAATTACAGGTTGCTTTAAAGAAATTTACGGACAAAATAACACGAGAAAATCTTTGATCGTTTCAAAATGCGCATTAACCGATGTCATGGAAATTTACAGATCTACCGAAAATGTCGTTAAAACGATAATGCATAAACTCGTAATCTGTTTATCAGCATTATCATCGTGCGTTATCATCATGAATAATAGAGAGGAGAATGCAAATGACCGAGACGCGTCAGACGCGTATTACGTATGTACGCGAATATCTCTCGAGCGAGTCGTACAATCGGCGAGCTCGATCGATCGATCACCTCGCCGTAATCCGCGGGAATTCGTGGAGCGCAAACGGGGCTCGATGAACGTAGGAAGATGACTGGATCATTTCTCCACCGCCATAAATCCATCCCGAAAATCCCTTCATCCCGCATACTCGCATATGGCCGTCACATGACAGCCGCCAATTTCGTAAAAATTCCGCGAAAAATTTGCAAATATTCTCGAATCTCTAAATCATGCTCGGGATGTTCATTGAAATTAATCGACCAAGTGACAGCTCTACAATATAACAGTCAGATTGGAAGAATGCAATTGTGGCGTTTCATTAAAGTTTAGAGAATTAATATAGATAATAATAATATTACATGAAACTTTTTTACATAAAAATTAAAAATAAGAAATAAAAATGTTGTTATTAATAAAATATTAAAAGAATAATAGATATCTAGTAGGTACCTAAATAATATATATTATTATATTTATTATCTAGCTATTATTATATAATAATAATAGATAAATAAATAATAGATAATAAATAAATAATAAAAATGAATAATAGAAATTAATAGAATATTACGCTAAAAATTTCTGAAATAAGCAGTGTTAACTTTCCGCTCAATAACTTTTTAAAATCTCAGACACAATTTAACAACAACGTTTGCCTTGTTTGACGCGCGCTGACGTTAACGTTGACTAATTATTAATTATCACGATATACGCAGTTGCGCCGGATAGTTTACTGGACGCTGATCTCCTCGAGGTGTAGGACGCGCGGAGAACTCGTCTTTAACCGGGTGAACTTTTACGCTCAGGTCTTCCGCAGTCCTGCGGGATGTCCCGCGGACATTCCGGGATGCAAAGTGTACACATGCTTTCCACACAGATGATGTATCTGCGCGTACATGTGTGCTATGCGCGCGCGCGCTTGTACAAGCCTCTGTGCATGGTCACGTTATTAAAAATAGCCCGGGGGTATTATTGACCCGCGCGTCACAACTTGGACTACAGACTTTCCAGTTGATCGGCTTAGGATCAAGCTGCAGCTCGTTCTTCCAATATCCGAAGCGCGCCATAGCGGAGGACAGCGAGGCGACGATTCTGTCTTGCGGCCGCAACCTAAATAGTCGGCTCGGTCAGGTTTCTGCGTTTTCCGCGGGAATGAAACCGCGGATCGATGGCTGGCTCCGAGTGAAACCCGGCGGAAGCCCGCGCGAATCCCGCACGTGTCATATTATCGTCGGATATACGCAATCGCGCATTGCTTTAACGCACGAGAAGAGAAGGGAAGGACCCCTGAAATCTCCTTCGATTCCAGGGGAAGACGGAGTTTTTTTTTTTTTATATCATCCCGCTCGTCCGTTTGTCTTGAGACCTATTTTATCTAATATTTATTTTCTGTTTGCGATATATCAGTTCACACGAGGCGGGCTAAATATATTTTTCAAAATAGCGATTGTTTGCGGGGAATTGCATTGTATATATCTATTGACAGATGTTGGCAGTGAGATTTATAATATGTCCATTTGTATCTGTAATTTATAGCTGGATGCATATAAATTAAGGTGTCCAAAAGTTTTGAAGGGGGGAATCGAGTTTCACCGAATCGAAATTGATTAGAGCAAACAATCTAGATGCATAAACTGCTGAACAAATAGCCGAAGTTCGTGAATGATGCGGGATATTCTACGGTTAAAAAGTAGAACGGGATATAGATGAGGAATCAATAGTCGTGACACATGAGAAATTAGATGAAGTCTCAAGGAGACACGGCCATCCCTTCGGGAGCGCGATGCCGCGATTGCGGCGGACCGTGAGTACCCGAAATGTGTGACTAATGCGCCAGGGAGATGCCACGAGTCACTGACTACTGCTTGCGATGGAGGCTGGGGCTGGAGGCTGCGGTCTGAGGAGGCAACCGATCGTGCGTTTCCGCGGGGCGAATCGAAGAAATCGCACGGCGAATCCGCGCGTATAGAATCACCCGGTCGGAGGGGGTTGATCGCTGAGATATATATCTCAGTGGGGTTGATCTCTTCTCCTCCACGGGTAGGTCCCGGCGCTGTCTTCGGTCCAGCGACCGAGTGTCCACGCCAAACAGACATATGAGTAACGAGAAAGAGGGGGGAGTCGGGAGAGAGGGCTGTAAGAGACAGCGAGAAATACATGCAGAAATCGGGATATAGGCGGAAGATGAAGGCAGAGGTCGAGCTTCCACCACTACACCACCAGCAGTAGGTGCACCAGCATCATTCTCCCTTCCGTTTGGTTGCCGCTGCGAGAGGCCGCGCGCGCGGGGTGCATCCCGCGCGGGAAGAGGAGTACGAGGGAAGAGAGCACGACCCGGACGTCCTTAGTTGAGAAAGAAAGGAAGGAAGGATGCGAGCAAGAAAGCGGAAACGTCACACGCTCTTCCCTTTCCGTTTTCTCCATCCAGCTTTCCCGTCACCTGCTTCCTCGCCGCGCGAGATCTCGCCGTCGGCTCTCGCGTGCGGCTCTCGCGGGTCTCGTGGCCGCGGCAGTCGGTCGCATGTCGATATTCGAGTGCGCGGCGCAGGCTGAGCAGTGGCTCTGCCGAGCCACTGCGCCGAGAGTCTAAAATTAACGGGTAACCTGCGCGCGCGCGCGACCGAAGGGGGAAGAGAGAAAAGAACATAGAGGCGCGGGGCGCGGCAGTCACGGCTTCGCGCCGCGGAACGAACAAGGACGGTTTGCGAAGATCTGGGCGGGGGGGGGGGGGGGGAGGGTCGGCGTCAGCGGGAGGGATAGAGGGAGATAGACGGACCGACGGTACATCGCGCTAAAACCAGGTGCCTGGACGACGGACGGTTCGCGGCGGCGCGGGCGCGGCGACGAGGAAGGCGCGAGACGATCGAGACGGCGGGAGCGAGACGAGAAACCGGAGCGAGGGGGAAAGAGAAAGAGAGAAAGTCGTTGAGGAGCGAGAGAAAGGTGCAGCAGACGAGCGGCAAGCACGAGCGACAAAAAGGGAAAGGTGGGGGGCCATCGGACAAGGAGAGCCGATTGTGAGATCGCCCGACAGAGAGAGAGTGAGCGGAAGAGAGACGAAGTGGGCAAGTGTAGTAGGAGTAGTATTTGCTATTACGAGCGTTGTGTGGAAGCGAGAGGGGAAAGGGAACGAGAAGGTGCGCACTTTGCGGCAAGAGAGAGAGAGAGAAAGAGAGAGATACGCTACTTGCTAGACAGAAGTCGAGCGATCCGTGCCGGGCGAGCGTACGGTGTGCGCGCTGAAAGCTGCGCGAGAAAGAGGGAGATAGTGCCTGTTGCGGAGCAACGAGGACAACCTGAGCGAAAGGGAGAGAAAGAGAAAGAGAGAAATAGACTGTCTAAAGTTGGAGCAGGACGAACGGGAGAGAAGGAGCGCGAAAGCGCAGCGCCCGGTGGGCCCGGTGTAACCGTGAGGTGGGAGGGGGGGGGGGGGGCCGACGGAACTGGGAGAGCCGTCGTCGAGCCGACGTGTCGCCGAGAGAGAGAGAGAGAGAGCCAGAGAGGAGGTGCGTGCTCCAGGAGGATCTGGCACCTAGAGACTCGATCGGACGTCGCAGGACACGCTGGACGACTCGAAAGAACCACGCGCCGCGCCGACGTCGAAAACGTCGTTCCTTTCTCGTCCTCCCTTTCTCTCTCTCTCTCTCTCGCTCTCTCTAATTCTCCCCACCCTCCTTCGCGCTCCCTACTCCGCCACCTAGCCGTCCGTCAAGCGTCGCGCGCGCGAGACACACCGTCGTCGGTCGTCGGAGCCGTGTGACAGCTCCCGCGCGCGGTCACAACTCCGTGCGAGTTCGATCGTCGTTAAAGAGCGGAACGAGCCGCGCGCGCGTAACCGAGAGTATCGAGAGTAGAACGCGGCATCAGGAGCTGACCGAGGTTCCGGAGAGGCCGGCGTCGTTCTCAGCGACGAGCCGCCCGCGAGTGGCACGGGGCACCGTCGACGTCGACGTCGTCGGCGAGTCGATTCATCGTCGATCGGCCGGTCAGCTACAGTAACAACAGCAGTAGCAACAGCAGCGGCGTAACCATGGCGGACGATCAGGAGAACAACACGTGCGAGGACTCCCTCGGGCCCGGCGACAGCAACACCTATTTCGCCAAGAAATTGCGGGGCCGGAAGGGCGCCCTCAAGAAGAAGAATGTCTACATGGTCAAGAATCACAGCTTTATGCCCCGATTCTTCAAGCAGCCCACCTTCTGCAGCCACTGCAAGGACTTCATATGGTAAGCGCGAATACCCTCTGTTGATTCCCCGGGATCGTCATCCGGGACGTGACGCGCCAACTCGCATGCTGTCTATGTTGTTTATTACCGATTACAGCGGGATGCATCAATTAGATTTGCATTGAATTTTTCTCTCCGTTATACACCTGCAACACGACAGAGATCAATGACTTGTTTGGCAGAATTATTTGACTCTTACGTTAGAGAGGCGTATAAGACGTTGCATTGTTTTTAAGATAACACGTTGCTTCGAGAGAACAGGATACAAAGACGATCTTGTTCTGAAGAAATAACACTTTCGTCTCTCAAAGATCTGATTCTGTAGGCAAACGACAGGGCAATCGGAGTAATTCGCCGACAAGCAACTCTTCTCCGAATTTCCCCCGTGAAACGGCGCGCAAACGTTCGCACGTTGCTATTCGTATTTTCGGCTTTGTGACTGTTACAGTCGTTACTATCATTAGCCTCTTATTATTCGAACGTTCAGTTCCCGAAAATACGGCGGCAAGCTGTGTGTGCGCGCTGGCACGCTTTTGCTCTTCTTCTCGTAAACGTATCTATGCGTCGGATGCGTTCCAGTAACGATCGAGTTTGCATCCCCGGGAGAAGAGTAGGTGAACGCCTCGGGGAGAAACTCGTCACGGGACGGCCTGCATCGACAGGCCTGCTCCGACGAGGAACGTTCATGAGCTCTCATCCTGATCGATTTTGACAAAAGACGATCGGCACTTATAATTTCGAATTTTGATTTTTCCCCCTGATGGCACTTGAACTTACGAGTTGAAACTATTCGAAATTAGGTACACATCCTTATTCTTAATTCTTAATTCAGAAGGTAAAGTTTTTAGTGAAAATCGAAGGGGAGGGGGTCTATGAATATTTTCTGTGAAACGCTCGATGGTTTCCCCTTTTCCTTCTTGGTTTTTTAAAGCGACGACCTGACAACCTACATTTAAAAAATTTAAATAACGACTGTTGTTTTGAAATTTAAATAATCCTTTCTGTACATATGGCAACTAGAACCGATATTCCGTTGCTTTATTTGGATACTTGACATCGACGAGATCGGGAACGATCGGCTACGTGTTTGATTATCAACAGTGCTAATTCTGGCTCGTTTGTTGATTCTTCTTCGATGTTTTGTCACTCGTAGGTTTTTACACCGCAAGTTTTTATTTACAATCTCATGCGTAACGAGAGATTGATAATCTCGTCGGTGGCATATGGAACGATATGCCATTCTAAAATTAGTACTCGATTAACATTGATGCAGCTAACCGGTTCACGGATTGATCACTTGAATATCTCTCATTTTCTATAATACCTTCACTCCGTATGTATTGTATCCGATATTTTCTCGATTGTCGGGATGAAAGTGACGTGCAGAAATTTTCAATGAAATTGCGCGATTATTCGGAACATGACGGAGAAAAAACATCTCTCTCTCTCTCTCTCCTCTCTCTCTTTCTCCATTGGATCGTTAATCCGCTTTTGTACATCCGCTTCTAGCCACCTTTGGACCTTCGACAGCATATTGATAATGGAGTTTAGGGTTAATTATAAGCTGCAGAGACACTCAACCCCCGTAGGACAATGCAGCCTTTCTCAGTTAATCTCTTCCACTTTCAATCATGTAATCAATCTAATGAAATTAATGCGAAATGTTGTTTTTTAATTGCAATTCCTTAAGAAATTACAAGTACCATTTATTGATTTAAAAACGCAGAAAATGCACTCTATGCCTGCGAATTTTATGAATCAGACGATTTTTTTTTTGTTCATACAGACGCAATTAATTTCCGATTGAATGATTTGTCGTGCGAAAAATCGGTTTGCTGAAATCATTCGGTTTATTCGGAACTTCGTTGATTTCTTTTTACAAGTGCTCACAGCCGATGCTGCGATAGCTTCTCGCGTCGGTCGTGATGGTACGACAAGGTTCCCGTCCGTCTTCTTCCCGTCGAGACGGACAGATGCATAAATCCAGTTAATAACGCTTTCGGGCCGGCCGGTCGAGCGGCTTGTGATTAAACGTCAAACGATCCGGCCTTGACGTACTCACGCTGTTCTTCCTCTGTCCGAATTAGAAACCTCTCCTTTGCGATGCGAGAATCGGCGGCGCCGCGCCGCTTCTTACGAATGCTGTGTGCGTCTGTGCGTGCGTGCGTACGCACGTGCCGACCTCCCATCCTCCCTTCCCGGTAGGAACTTCCACCCTCCTTCGATTTAGCGATGAGAATACCCCGGGTCTGTTCTGGTGACATGCTAATCGTAATTGCGTTAATCGTAATCGCGAGTTCTTTATTAAAGTTAACAGGAATTAAAGGGATTTTGTTGTAAAATTATAATAGCGCAATTGTAAATTGAGACTTATATCAGTCTAATAGTAAACGGAGAATACAATACTAAAGCGATTTATAGGGTATATCAGAATTCAGAATTGCTGGACCTATACATATATATATATATTTATAGATCTACATATTTATTATTCAGTCGGTACAACAGGTGACACTTATTACTTAAATTCTTAATTTCTTCACAGGCTATCTCTCGTGTTACATTATGAAAACTTCTATTTATATTGGATTATAGACTTTTATATAGACTATTTTTCTCGTGTTAAATTATGAAGATTTCTACATTAAATTTATAGGACTTCTATGTAGACTATCTGTCATGTTAAATTATAAACAGAATCTTATTTATAAAATATTTTTGAGGTTTTGTATAATGTTTTATTAATACATGTATACATTTAGAAAGATAGAATAGTAGAAGCCTACGCGTGAAATAAGTACTTGATACAAAATATCAATTATCCATATAGAACATCAGTTTGAAAGGACGATGGGTAAAATGGGACCGATTTTGGCCTAAAAAGTGTAACGTAAGTTATACATGTACTTTCATGTTTTTCGGGTCGCTGAATACGATGGTAACATTTTTATCCGCCTAAACCCGTAGGAAAATGGTCAAAATTTGTCTGAAAGGGGTTGAAATAAATTACTATTAAAAGTGATTTATTTTGACCCCTTTACGGTGAATTTTGACCACTTTTCCACGGGTTAGATAAATAAAAATGATACCATCGTTATTCAGCGACCCAAAAAACGTAAGAATACATGTATAACTTACGTTACATTTTTTAGGCCAAAATTTTATCCATCGCCCATTTCGTTGACGTTACAATCGATTCCCATTTAAATTGAAAGTTCTCTAAAGGGATGGAAGGACGAATGTTCAACGTCTGTGTATAAATCCCTTCTATTTTGAACTCACAGAATAGTATTGGTTGTTTTCATTTCAAGATATTGGTGCGATATACAATGCGTTGACATCCATGACGTCAGAACAGATAGTAGGGGCCCATTTGGACACTCCGTATCATATTCGTAACGACAACGACCAATGCCATTCTATGATTTGTGGATTGGTAAATTAATGACTGAGTAACTTTACTGCATGGGCTTCTCTCAACCATTTCTTTATCAAAATAATTTTATATACTTACTCGGACGTATGTTCAGAGTAAATTTATTAAATTTTCAAATTATAATATATAATATTGATTTTTATTTAACAAAGTTTTTAGTTTTTATCGAAGAAATATTTTTAACTTTATTGTTTCGCATAATCGCATAATTGCATAAGTTATTATTGTCAGTTACAAGATTCCCGGAAAAGGTTAATACATAGATTATTACTTGCAATTAGTCGAAACTATGGGTTGCACGCTCATTCATGAAGTGACTTTATGCCTCATTGCGAAAAACAAAAAAGGAAAAGAACTCATTCAATATTTACCACGAGATAGCTATCGAGCTCGATCGGAACTCGCTCGCCGATCGCATACGGAGGTATGTTGCGGAAAAAATCGCGGCAACGTCGTGTCCGGCATGATTTGCGATTATTGACATCCACGTGCGCATTTGTGATCAACGACCCTGACGACTGATGACGCGCGCCGTCGCACCTGTTAAGTAGTTGTCACACGACATTCCGCGATCGCGAAGTACATGATTCGCAATGACGAAATACATTTTATGACGATGTTCCGTATCCCAGGTCGCCCCTGTTATACACTTGCACTCCTATGTCGGATTTTTTCACCAATCCGCTGCACTTTCGCCCACAGATGCCGGGTGTCTGTAGGCCAGACACGCGCTGTTGACAGTGTTGACACTGTAATGTATATTTTGTGAAAGTTGACAAAGTATTTGCATGCTACTCTCTTCTGGAATAATTTTGCACAGAATGGGAGAATGTCATTGCAAAATGTTTCTATCAAAGAAAATATGTTAGAAATTTTCCGTTATATTAGAGCAGCAAATAAAAGACAGAGTGTCCTTGTAAAAAATATTTTTCTTTTTCGCTCGAAATTATTTTAAAAAAGTAGGATATACAGTCATTGTTTTTTACTGTATGTCAACATTGAGGACAAATGTAGGATTCGCCGGAATTCGCAACCCTAATTTTTCTCTTTCTTCTCTTACGGATATCTGTCCCTTTTGGGATACAATATCTCCATTTCTCCTTCTTTTTCCGCGATATTCTATGTTTCAATTTCAGCAGAAACTGTAAAAAATTGCTGTGGCCGATGTTATTTCACGTCAGCCAGGTTTAAACTATTGGAATCCTAGTGATAGTTATTGATAATAGAAGATCAGTGACTAACAATAATTTTAATGTTAAATTGAAATATGTTATATTAATTTTTATGAAATATGAAATACTATTTTTTTATATCAAGATTAACGAAATTCTGCAGTATTTTGTACAAAACGAATTTGGTTATTGCAAAAACCTACATAATTATTATATTTCAAGCAATTATCTCTAATAAATCGAAGTGAATAATTTTATACTTATCGCTATTAATAAATTTTCTAGTTTGCAAAATTCTAATGTTCTATTTTAATAAAAATAGAAATGTTCTATTTTAATTTGTAAAGTATGAAATTTATATGTAAAAATTTATTGTAAAAATAGAACAAAACAAACTATTATTAAAATTTACAAATATTATTTAATATTTATAAATTTTATCTTTATATTTATCAAGATTTTTATATATTTCTGTACATTTTTTGCTGAATGAATAATTTTAATTAGATGCGTTATAGCAAAGGTAATAACGAATTTCGCGATATCGCGTATGTAGGGCAGAGCTACGTGGCAAGAATTAATTCTTCGTTAGCGTTGCGCAATGTTTTGCTAACGAAGCTACGGATATCGGCGAGTAGAAGTGGATAAGTATTCGAGGAAAATTCACGGACGCGAGAGATGAAGCGTTATGTAAAAAATAAAGGGAAATGGTAAATTAATAGAACCGGTCCGCAGATTTATGCCGGCGACCTTCCATTCGAATCCGACATCTTTAGCCGTACTTTAGATTGTATGTACTTCTCGGAGTTCACGAATCTTATTATCCCAAATATTATCCCAATGCCAAATCGGAGAAACCAATGTCGTGCTAGAAGAGAAAAAATATCTTCTTCTACCGACACCAAAAAATAGCTACACGTTACATACATATGTATACATAGCTTTTTGTATCGCTGTGACAAAAAGAACGAATCATCATTGATGTATCAGATTATATTTAGTTGGTATTCAAAAAATTAAAGCTGTGTAAAATTGTATATTAAGTTGTGACCAAAATTTGAAATATGATTATTGATAAAGTGATGACTCATCACTGATGAGTTAAGAATGTATCATTTTAATCAATTATATTTGTTAAGATTGGAATTAAAATAATAAAGCTCTTATTAGGTACTATATTCCTTATGTTTTAGCATTTACTTTAATCAATTTTATGTTAACACCCTCTGTTTTTAACCTATATGAGCATTATTTCGATTTATAACAGTTTCTTGAAGTACTTACGCCATTTTAGCGAAAGACTGTACATCTCGTTCGACTTCTCGCTTCCGAACTACAAAACAATATTATTGTTTTACTTGTGTGTATTGATCTAATCACACACAGCTTCTATACACACGTACATACATACATACACACGTGTGACGGCAAATAAGATTTATTTAACAGGTTTCCTGGTTTTATATGTGCGTCAACGCGTCACGACGATCGCTTTTCAACCTGTATATCGTTATCGAGTCTTGTGGTTTTCTCCACTCACTTTATCGGAGAGGAAATCCGCGCGTAACACGATCGTTTGATCCATTAGCTCGTATCTTGGTTACCACACCGACAAAAACTGCATCTATTCACACTGTTACAGTTGTCCCACACGCAATTAATTTCGCTGTGCTGTTGTTACATAACTGACATTCTTAACGACACGCAAGAATGACTGACGTAATTGAAACTGATCAGTAAATTGTTGCAATAATGTTATAATCCTTAAAAATTCAATTTATTCAATTTTATTTTATAATAAAAAATATTTTTTTACTACTCGGTAATTTTTGTCTTTAAAATTTTTTATTAATTATTTTCAGATATATTAAGATTATTATGAAATGAAGAAATAGTTGACGGTTACGAGATTGTCAAAATATGATAGCTATTAATTTAATTATTGGAAATTTATTGTGTACTGACCTATATATTTATGTAGCGGTTTCAGTTACTCCACTTGATCCTATGCTTAAGGAGCACTTGTAACTTGTAACAATCTATATAGGTTAATACCACAGCTTTCCAAACAAAGTGGACTTCCAGATAATTATCTTAATGTTATACCAATAATTTAACACATAAACTTGTAAGTTAATAATATAATGTTAATTATTCACTTTGATAGCAAACTTTTTTTACCATTCTTCCTTGAAAGCTTTACTTTTAATAAAAATTAATAAGGTATCACCTGGAACTGACTCGATATTAGCTTCCTTAAAAAATTTGATCTTTTCTACTATTTACGTATCTTTTGTCTTTTATACTGTCATCCTTAGAGAGAATTTTTTTCACGCGCGATGTCGCTTTAAAATCACTTTTTCTCATTTTCTTTTCTGCTGCTCGCAGCAATTTAAATGTAACTTCTAAGAGTCCTGGGTTTTGGCGTGCACTTCATGAAAATATATCGAGCTCACCATACGAATATGACATACATACGCGCCCATGTATGTATGGGGTGTCTATACATTGTTGGGCCTATAAATCGCCGCACAAAACATCTGACCCTTCTGTCCACTTGCCACTGACAGACTGTCTCATGTTTCGTACACAAGCGCGCGAACACACACTATACACAACACACAAGTATTTCATATGAACCCGACGTGTTCGCAACGAGCTCATAGTTGTTGACCTATACTCGCATTCCCTTTTCCGTGATGGAAAATGGTAGCCGGAAAATAGGTGGCTGGCACTTTTTGACAAAAAGTAAAATCTAACAAGAGAAAATTTGAGAAATTTCGAAAATTTGGTTTTAGGCTAAAAAATCTAATTTTACGCGAGTGAGAAATTGGAAAGCTTTTGAGGTAAAAGCGCGTGAGTTAAATTTACATTTAAATTAAATTCGTTTAAATTGAAATTATAGGTACACTAGTTTACGAGGTCTTTTTTAAAAACTGCATGAGGTTTGAATATTACATTGCACTGCAAACTTTGATGTATCCTCAGTGATGAGTTTTCCAACGAGGCGGTGGACTTCTCTTGTTAAAGGCGAAGATGCTGTTACTATTTCCATCCCGATGTCGGAACTTACGAAAAGTCATTTCCATCGACAACTTTATGACAGTAGCTCTAGACAGTAGCTCTTGATGACATTTGCATTATCCTCATTAAAATTGGAACAATTTTGACCAACTCCAGGCTTGGCAGTTGTTTACAAGTACAGTTGTTTACGCTTTTAATTTTAAAACAATATTAAAAAAAGAATTTCATTCTAAAAAAATATAAACTTTTCTTTTAGCATTTGTGTAATTTATATATCACTAATATTAATTAGAAATCTATAAAGACGTAGACCTCATGTCATTTCAGATATCGAATGTAATTTTGTAAAATACTGTTAAAGCGATAAAGAAAATAAAGAACGAAAAATTTTTGCGGGGGAGAAACGTTTTGCGGTTACTGTTGATTCATCGGTTCATTTTTCCTTCGATGTATCGGGCATGAAGTGAGTCGCGAAGGAACCGGGTTGCTGTGTTGACGTGAACGTAAAGTCGTTCTCTCTGGATTTTGTATTTTGTCGAACATTGTATCCGAAATTAAACGAGTTTTATTAGCCGCGTAGATACTCGATCGGAACTCAGATTAGCGACGCGTGATTGATGATTGGGTGAGAGTAAATTATCCCGGCTGGTTGTTGTTTTATCGCCAAACACGCGCGGACACTTCAGCACTCACATCACGATCCTCTTCGATCGCGGTAAATCGCTAACAACTGTGACGTCGTTATAGGCTCTTGACAAACTAACCGGATATTGTGTCATTAACATTTGATTAATAAGAAGCAAAGTATTCAGCGTGACATGGTCGTTTGTGGCTACACATCAGCTACAAATCTTACATAATTGAACGCTTTATTATTTTTTTTTCGTTGATTCCATTGATTTTTTTCAGTTATTTTTTCATTGATCTTCCATTATATTTCACCATTTATCTCGACAATTTTTTAAAATTATTGTTACATCGTGAAATTATTATGGCGACGTGATTAATCGATATTTAATCAAGATTCAAAGAGATATTTTCTTAGAAATGTTTTAAAGAAAATATTGATGCAACGATTTTGTATTCAACGCGTACTGTTGAAGTATCATACACTATCTGCGCATATTAAATCAGCACAATTTATTTTAATAAATTTATTTATATTGCCAAGCAGAGAAAGCGGATTAAGTCTTCAGCAGAATTTAATAATTTTATTTATTCTCAGGAAAAGAACTTGTAGAATAATAATAATATATATTTTTTAAAGTACACGTATATTTTTAAAATATTGTTCTAGGAAATTGTTTCATGTTTCTCTTTATGTAAAAATTGTTCGTTTTTTCAGAATAAAGTAAAATCAGTGATGTTTCTTAAATTGCGCTTGCAGGGTCAAGCTCTTTATTCCTATTTTAAACTACAATTTGCATCTAATCCACGATTTATTTTCGTCACGAAAAGGGCGTTGCGCTTCCACCGTCCATTACGAGAAGAACAGTTTACGGATGCTATAGTTACGTTTCCTCTCGCTGCATGCCTCTCAAATTCACTTGGGAGCATGTTCCACAGCGCTCTACGTTATAGTGTAACGTGTACCTAATGTGTATCTGTAGTACATTGTGTAAAATGTTCCTGCGTATATACCCATACAACTCGTGCTATCCTACTCTTATTCGGAGTTAACAAGGACAGGATTGCGGAAGAAGGATTATTTAATCTATATGAATACCTATGTATCCAAAGCGTAGTAGGTACTTTCTCATCGTTGCCAAATTACTAGGAAAAAACGCGTGATCTATTAATATCTCATTCTCAAATGCTATATATTAAACATAAAAAAAGCTCGTATTTTTATGTACTTTTTTGTTTAAAGACCATACTAATATTTAAAATAACATATAAAACATATAATAGCACTGAACCAATATACAAGTTCCACAGAAAAAATATATGTTAGTCTTCTTTATAATCCTAATTTTTCATAAAAGTTTGGATTAAATGGGTTAATGGGTGCGATGCGTAACGAATCTGGCGATGTCGCGTAGATCGATAGAAAGAATCAATCCAACGTAATGCCGAGGAGACACTGGACGATGGCTATTGGGTTATCCCTTCTTTCTTTCCGACGAAAGTTCACGGCCGTGCAGCTTGCGGTGCTTCGTTCAATCTGTAACGAGATTAAGTTACGTCGCGGCGAGTGCTCCCGCGGCGTTACGCAATTATGCAGCTGCGACATCGATGTTCTGTACGGAGATTTAAGGAACTTTTACATCGGTTCCTGAGCCTCATTACATGCGACGACGACGCTAGTAACGAGACCGTCGACGCTAGCAACGACGTGACGAACTTTTTGAAAAGTTCCGGCGACTGCATCCGCAACTTTATCGCCTATGTTACATAAGCGATTTTCAAACATTTTCTTTGCCCGCGGTATATCTATTTACTATATACGTGATATCTCAGAGACGTATTATATATAAATATTTGAAGTACGAATGGAATATCGTATTTTGTATTTTGAATTCAACTTTTAGTGTGTATGCGATCTTCAACCGTGTAACTTATATTTTACATTTGGAATGGATTCTTCCGCGTATCTTGCGATTTGTATTGGAAACATATTTTAACGATACCTATATCTTAACTAATACTGTTCGCTGTGAAGAATCGCGACACGTTCTGTTGAAAAAAAAAATTAAGAATGAATACTATACATTTCCGTATATGCACGCTAACCACGTATTTATAGTAAACATTAAATTTGTATTAAAAAGTTATTTGCAAAATTAAGTTTCTGTCTTCAATAGCACGATTTCTCCGCAGCACGTGTTTTTAAATGCCATCACGTTTAACTTTCCAGATGTTTATATTATTAATTAATTCTCAGCACTATGTACACAGCTGCCTCGACTCTGCTCTTTCACTCCGGATCGCAAGGATATTATCGTTATCGTTGTTTCATTTGATTCTACAGCGGCAACGAAAACACATAATCCTGGAAATGTATCTTTTAATCTACGTCGAACGAGATATCGTCGCGTCGTAAACAGTTGCGTAATCTAGATGTGTTTTATTTCATATGACATCATTCTGTTTCGCACCTTCCGATACCTATAAGTACGGAATCACGCGTCGAGGTACCGCTGAGATATCGACGATGTTGCGACGACGGCAACGCCTAGACGATGGCTCCGCTGCAATTGCACCCACGTTTATCGTCCGCGTCGAAATAATGAAATTAGATTGCCCTGGATAGAGTTACGAGCCGCCTGAAGTAGCGATAAACGAATGATCCACTTGCATATCGGCGTGGTGCAGGTGACCGCGTTGCGTTGTTACTGTTGTTAGCACGATCGAACAGAAAACGACGCGTATTTGCTTCGCGTATTCGGTCCAACGAGAACATTATATGTATGTGGAACTGTATGGATTACAGTATCGGATATTCTACACATCTCGAAGAACACGCTACTTTCAATTTTTTTCGTTGAGTTGCAATTGGTTGATTTTTCCTGTGTAATCTATTGTATTGTGTATTATTTTTTGTAGTACTTTGATGAGCGAATGTGGAAAGAAGATAAAATTCAGATGAGATTTATTTAAGTCTGAATTATCCATAATGTGGGATTTTTCTAATAAGTTTTTGGAAAGTAAAAAGCGTAAAATTTTCTTTTTATTTTTAACATATTTATGTACCTAATAAATATTTGAGATGTAATAGAATCGAAATTTTTGTTTAAACAGAACTCGATAAGAGACTTCATGCAGAAAAAGAGTTTCTCAAATTATTGCTACTTTGCTTCATAATTACAATAATTACTATAAGTAACTACCGAGGTAACTACTATCAAATCTTTTATGACTTTACAATAATTCTACTAGCTTTATATTTGTACATATTTTTACAGATATGTTTTATACTATAGGTAATTTTACACAAATACTCTCAACTTTTGTTTATAATAAAGTTAGGCGACTGGATATTCTGCAATATATATTTAGTCATCATTATTTATTCATCCAATACTTTCTAGTACCTATTTTCACGATGCGCCTATACATAAATCAACGCGGAAATTTATTTAAGAAGAAACCAAAGAGCACTTTTGCCGGGATTTTATCGCGTGTCTGCGTAAGCCGCAGGATTGCGTCGAAATCTGCCGCAGGACATAAGATTACATCTTTCCGAATGTATTAATATTTGAGGGGCGTGGGCGGGCGAGAAAGAGCCGTTCCCGTCTTGCAACAGCCTGGCGAGAGTCGATAATTTGGAGTGACAGGTCTTTAACCCGGCGATAGATTCGAGTGGAAATAATATAGTAAAGCTGGGAGGAAGGGAGGGAGAGAGAGAGAAAGAAGAGGTCCTGCTGCCCGGGCTTTACGGCAATAGGGCGAAACGAAAGGGCGCTTCGTTTGCTTTCAATAAACACCATCGGCTTGTCGACGTACAGCCGGGTGCACGAAAGTCGACGCTTCCGATGGATGACGGAGGTGAAATATGGAAGTGGCGCTATACATATACCGCCATTACACGTTGCAGCATCCGACATAGATATGTACGGTTACGTGTAGGTATATGTGCATGTGCGCACTCTCCTTTCGGACTCCGAGGTCGAACGCGAATCAGCTTAATCCTTCGAAATTCGCCGTCATTAGACGCAATTTGGTAAAAATCTAGCGATCCTGCACGTGCAATTTATCCGTTTGATCCGATCAGTTGCGCGACGCATCTGCGGAGGCGGATTTGTGTGGAAATTTTATACATTGCGCGGTAAATGTAGGAACTTGGTCTTCCGATCTCCAAGGCAAGGGCGTTCGCGGAATAATTCGCTTCGTAAGTAACTACTTGTCAACTTCTTAAGTTTGTAAAATGGGAATAGTAGGCGGCATAATTTTAGTTACTTGGGTAGTCGGAAGCTCTTGCTGGGACTCCTAAAATTATTATCAGACTCCGGAATATCACCATCCGTCTCTCTGTGCATCTAGCAGAGGATGCAAATAGCTCATTGTACAAAAGTTACGACCGTCTGCATATGCTTCCGACTACTTCGCTTGATCCCATTTCGAGAATTCCATAACTTGTGATATTCGCGATCCTATCTTCTCTCTCGTAAACCACAGTTCCCGGATGTATGTTACGAGATTTTTTTTGCCAATCAATTTCAGAATCAAGGTTGCTAACTCTTCTTTGTATCAGCTTCAGAATTTCATCGTTATATTTGTTAACAAAGACTGAATAAGTACACAAAAAAATACGAAGCGCATTTTTTGCGTTCTTTATCGAATTCATACACACATGTGCTCTCTCTCTCTCTCTCTCTCGTTGTTTGCTTTCGTCGACACGGAGATACACATACCTAAGAGCCGTTTTACCGTGGCGTGTCACAAGGGCTGCTTTGTGGCGAGGCCATGAGGGGGAGGTAGAAAGAGGGTGGTTGCGAATCGATGAAAATCAAGGGTTAGAGGAAGGCTGCTCGGGAGGAGAGAAAGAGCGGCCAAACTCGGGATGAAAATAGCCGACCAAACTCCAACTTTCGTTGCACTCGTACAATATGGTATTGTATGTCGTAGCACGCGGCCTCGCTACTCGCTCGTATTATTGGCCGCAAGGGAGGCACAAAGTACCACGAAAGACTCGCACCCAATTTCTATTAGATATTCATATATTCATATGTATTCACGTATTAAATAATCCTATGTGTAATGAGAAAAGACCTTTTTCACGTTGTATGATAAATTCCAATAATGTAAGAAAAAGTCGAGGCCCGAATGTGGATTATTAAGGTGAACTTTATATCAATGTCATATAAAAATGATTCTTTATTCGATGAACAAGATAAAAATTTTTAACTGTTGTTACAAATATGTACACTGAAAAAAAAAATATTTGGATCCAAAAAAATATTTATTAGGTTATTTCTAATAGCTTATTTACTTAATATAATACAAGATTTATTTAGAATTAGATAAAATATATAATTTTAAGATATTTTATCTAATTCTAAATAAATATTGTATTATATTAAGTAAATAAGCTATTAGAAATAACCTAATAAATATTTTTTTGGATCCAAATATTTCTTTTCTCAGTGTAGGTATTAGAAATTTATTATTTTTATATTAATCGTAAATTCAAACAAATTGTAAATCAAAGAGAAGAGAATTAGACTATGGTATTTATCCAGATTTAATTTTTATCAAGATTTAGTTTTAATTTCGAGTTTTATTGCGTTTTAACGCAACCGTGCTTGACCGTTTTACTACACTGGTCAACAAAATCTTATCGTTTTCAGATTGTTTTTAAGGGAATAGGTATTTTTTACTAATTTGGTTGCGCTGAACAAGAATCTGGCCTTGAAAATAATGAATTGGCTCTGGTTTTTTAAATAAACGGGGTCAAAAGTGCCAAGAAACGTGTTTTTGGTCATTTTTGAACACTTGTAGAAAAACAACGGGAGCTCCTAGAACCTTCTAATTTGGATGAAATAAAAGCTTAAACCTTGTCCTTTTAGGCTATAGATCGAAATATTAGTTGCCATTAACTTGGAGTACTCAGTTTTTTATACGAGCGCGCACCGATTCCGCCACATGCTTTCCTGGCCGCGCGCACTGTTCTCTCCGCTCTCCAACTATTTTATCATTGGTATTAAGTTAATTTGAGAGTGATTTACTGTTGTTGATTCTAGAAAATTTTTTCTTTTTATATTTTATTTTTCATATTTATATATACATATATACATACATATATACATATATAATTATATATTTATATATAAATATAAAACTATATTAATTACCTCGCCGACTGGCTTGTGTTAACTTAATACCAATGATAAAATAGTTGGAGAGCGGAGAGAACAGTGCGCGCGGCCAGAAAAGCATGTGGCGGAATCGGTGCGCGCTCGTATAAAAAACTGAGTACTCCAAGTTCATGGCACCTAATATTTCGATCTATAGCCTAAAAGGGCAAGGTTTAAGCTAATTATTTCATCCCAATTAGAAGGTTCTAGGAGCTTCCGTTGTTTTTCTACAAGTGTTAAAAAATGGCTTAAAACACGTTTTTTTGCACTTTTAATCCCGTTTTTCATAAAAATTAGAGCCAATTCATTATTTTCGTTTTCAGATTCGGAATCTACGGGAAAAGAATCAGTTGCCATTGGCCCGACAAAAAATCCGTGTTCCCCAGTGTTATCCTTCAGGAATTTTTCGTCATCGAATATCGGAAAAGTTCGTCAGGGTATCAAACTCAGTCGACTAGAATAATTATCATAAAATTGTATAATGAATGCAAATTGGATGAGAGAATATATCAAAATCGCAAGAAAACAAAATTAATATGTAAGGGATTAATATGTAAGACTGCAATTATGTATATGTAAAACTATCAAAAATATTTTATAAACCAAATTGAGAATTTTAATCGACGTAACTGCCAATCAAGATATACGCATTAAGATTTGAAATTTATTAAGACTAATAAATTTTTTCAAATCCTTTTCGTGTATTTCCATGTATGTACACGAATTTCCAACCTACTAAACTGCGCGCCGACCAATTTGTCAGACTTTAAAACACAGTTTCGTTGGAGTAATTAAAATCCCCTACCCCCCTGATTGATAGAATTTATTGCGAAAAATATTACCTCAGCCAGGATTCGAACCTGGAACCCCCCGCAATCCGTGTGGGCACACGGATATTTTATAAAGATATTAATTTCTGTGTGTATTTATTTATAAATATCAAATATACACTTGACATTTGAATAGAATATAACAAAATAAAGAGTATTTAATTAAATAAAATTAAATAAAAGATATAGAATATTAATTTCATATAACAGTTTGATATCTTGCATCACAATTGCGAATATATCGCAAATTGGAAAAACATAGAAATTACTTTATAATAAATAAATTCTTTGCAACATAAAGCGCTACATAAAAAATTGTTAAATTAAAAATGTATGATTGCCTTTATTTTTGCCATTGGAAATTAGTGCAATTATTGCGAACATTGGAATTACTATATATGCAAATTGCAGTATTATCTGTATAATTTGTAATCGCACTGTATAGCATTTTTAATATATAAATTTAACACATCTGTGTTATTATATATAAAAGGTAATTTTGATATTTATAAAATCGAGAGTTTACATATATTATGTATGTAAATTTTATATGCAGTGATATTGTATTTTGATTATATTATAATGAAAAAAGAAAATAATTCTATTATTTAATTTACTTTGAGCTCAAGAGCAATTAACATAAATTCTCGAATAATACAATAATATTTGATTATATGCGAATGAGAATAATAACATAAGAACTGCAATAAAGAGCAGAAAAAGCGTAGGAAAAATAGATTAGTTGGAAAATTGATATAAATTCAGCACCCACCTTTCGCGATGTGCCTCGATATCGATGTATCTTCCGTTGCACGCCGGAAGTGGTTCAGAAGTTTTCTTGCATCGTTCCATGTTGATTACATTTTACTTCACTTTACATTCACGACACAAAATTCACAGAATTGAAGTTGTGCACAATGCAAAATTTATGATTTTATATATATTCGCGAATTTATTTTTATAATATTTTTTAGAAGTGGATTTATGGCAGGATATGACATTTGTGAATTTTTTAGTGGTAATTTATCGCGAAATATTCAGAAATTAAGTTTGAAACATATTGTATATCGCAAAATATAAATGACAGTTTTTTTTAAATATAACGTAAATTTAATTTGTATTTGTTTCATTACTTCGTTGCTTTACAATATTTTTGTGAAGATTGCCTTACTTCGCAGTACCTCTATAAGTTAACGTTTTCATAACATTTCCACAAAGATCGCTTCGCTTCGCAACACTCTATGTGATTCTCAATTTCGCAATTCTATTTCGAATGTTGACAGTAATCGCAATGTCGAAATTGGTACGTAAGATTGGAATCTGAGAATCATGACATATTTGAAACATATATAAACTGGTATGCAAATAAAGTTGCAAAGTTTCTACCGTTATCGCGAAATTTTAATAATGTGAATCACGTCAATCTAATTAAACGAAATTCTATTTAATAAATTTAATCGCGAATTCATAAATAAGAAATCATAAATTAAAACTTGTATACATATAGTGATGCGGGGAAATCTATTCTCTAAATGGAACAATACTTCAATGTACGAAATTAGTAAGAATTCTTATATACGTGTCATTTCCGTGAAGAGAATTGAGAAGATTATTGTCACAAGAAATAATTATATCGTATATACAGTATCATTATCATTATTATAAAATTTATATGACATTTATTGATATTAATAGCAAAGAGATATTTTTGTTATAAATAACGAAGTCACAATACTGCTGTAGGTAAGGAACTCCTTGATATATTTTAGTGCATTAAATGTCGCCACAGTATAAATGCCGAGAGTATTGTTATGCTCGCACGCGATAAAGGTATGTAATGTTACGTATGATGCCTTGACCTCCGTGTGATTTTGAGCGAACGTGCACCTGCCACGCACCTCAACAGCGGCGATCGTGACCGTTTTACCTACGTACTTGAATGACTAGACGTTACAGATCTTTTAGTATCTTTTAGTTGCTGAACGTTCTTCTTCCGCGCAACACAACGAAAAAAAAAACAAAGTAAATATAATATCGTAACTATTTTGTAGTACATATCATAAAATCTACCAAGTTTGTTAAATGTTTTGCTTATATGCAAGAAACACGCATATGTGTAAGAGAATAATGACTACATTCTATTATACTAATTTATCAATTTATCATGATTTACGCGCGCGTTATGTGGATACCAGGTATATTATTATTCTATATTTTATTATTATCTCATTTTATCAGATATACTGTTATTTCATATTATTAGCTATAAAATCATTATTAAATAAGTATAAGCTTGATACCGATTTATTAAAAATATGAATTTATGTTATGCATGTAAATGTGTGTAGTATATTAAATTATTCAATTCTATTAAGATACAAACAATCTTTGATTTCTCGATTATTTCACTCATAAGAAAAATCTCCTTTTAAGTATTTAACCCTCCGTCTGACAACAGGGGTATTTGGTGTCCGAGATAAAATAATATCTACTCATAACTTTAGAACCGCCAAGCCTGCTGGTCTGGCTCCTCACTCTAAAAAAAGTAGGTGGGATGGGGGACTCAATGACCCAGAGCCGTTACGAAACATCAACATATCGCCAAATGCCGAGCAAGTCAAATCTCGTACAAACGTCTCAGACCCACGGGCACCTTTGCCGTATACCTTTTCTTAAGTAAAATTTTGCTAATTATTTACGATAAATGTTGTTTTTGGTCGAAAAACAACGTCCCCTTAAAAGATTTTGACGAATAGTTGCTTCTCTAGTTCAGTTATTCTCAAAAAATGGAATTTCGGACGGCGGCCGAAGCTCGGCGGACGATTTTTTTTCAACATACTTGGCATATTATATTACATAAATTTTTAATAAATGATTAAAAAATGTCATATGCCATATTATATATAATTTTGTCTTTAATTTTTAATTTATCAACAATTTTCCCTATCCCAAAAAGTACCATTTTAACCCTCCTGAATAATTCAACTTTTTTCAAGATATCAATCTGCACTATTTTTTTTCTTAAACACTTACCTCTGAAGTAAAAAACCTTAAAAGGATTTTTTTAAATACCGCATAGAAAAAGTTATAAATTTTTTAAGAAACCCATCTATTTCCTTCATTCTTGTTCAAAGTTTATTAAATAAAATATTAAATAAACGATGTTTATCAAAATGACTATAAAATCGTTAATTACAATGTAGGGGAAAGTGGGGCACGTTGAGACACCTAAACTCAACTCGCTGTATCTTTGTAAATATTTATGCTAAAATTCTTTTCAAAGTGACTTCCAGCACAGATTTACTTAAATTTTGAAATTTTAATAAGTTTATTGGTTTAGCGTACTTTACTTTCTAAATAAATAAAAAAAATCAATTTTTGAAAAATGTCAACCTGCCCCACTAGTGGGGCAGATTGAGACACCCAGTGAGGAAGGTTGAGACAGTGTGCGGCACAATAAAACACATCAATTATTTGTGTTATGATTTATTTGTGAATATATAGGTATTAGATAGGAACAATATTAAACATAAAAAATTTTAAAGAACAAAGAAAAACCTTTTATTTGAGGTTTTTTTCTGTTGTCTCGACCATCTTTAATAAGCAACAAATCTAAAACAAGAAACAACCTTTTAAAATACAGTTATATTTAAAGATGTCTCATTTTGCTCCAAAAAGTTTTGTGTTTCAACCTGCTTCATAGATATTTGTCTCAAGGTGCCCCAACAGCAGTTTTGAAAGCTAACAAAGCTAACCCGAACTAAATTGATTACTGTGCAAAAACACAAACTGTGGAAATTAAACACAACTGTATAAGCTATCATTTAGTGATAAATCTAAAATTTCTACAATCATAATCAATTAATTAATTTAGTTTATCTTAACAAACTAAAATTTACTTTTAATACTCAAAAACATCTTTTGCTCACAACAAAACAATGCAATCTGACTGCAAAAACTAAAGTTATGTTACTTCCTAGATAAACAAGGCATGCAGTGATGATAGTGCAGCCCACCTAAAAAACCCCCTTCCCCTCCAAACAGCAATGTCTCAAAGTGCTCCGTGTCTCAACCTGCCCCACTTTTCCCTACACAGATGTTTTGTAAATTTTTTCAGATTTTTTTAAATACTTTAAGGTAGGGAAAATAACACCGAACGCGACAGACCCCTATATTACCCGGAAGGTCCCAAAAATACGTTGTCAGACGGAGGGTTAAATAATAAATGATTCATGAATCAAAGTTTGATGAATCGAAGTTTTATAAATCAAGGATTATTTCAGGACTATGAATTTTGATATTTAAGTATAGGTTGGTAAGAGTATAATCATAGATTCATAAAATTATTATTATTCTTTAAATAACAATTGACTATAAATATTGACCTCAATTTATTATTTATTTGAAATTATACTTCCTCTTACCGCTACTTTTACAATTAGATATACCTGCATATGTATATAACGGCACGGTTTGTAGTTAAAGAATTCTTTTTCTTTCATGGATATTTTTGTTCCTTTCGGGACACAGTTTCTCTCCATTTTCCAATATTCTACTTCGATTTTCATTCGAGAAACTTTCAAGAATTGTCGCAGCTAGTAATATTTCATATTGTCATGTCTAATCGGAATTTTTCCATTGACCGTTATTGACAACGAAAGACTCGCGACTAGGGAAAATATTAATGGAGAACGAAAGCATCGATCGAGTTTCGAAACGGTCCCTCTCTTCACCGATCGATGACTCTTTATATTCCTAGATCGTCATTGATTATCGTCAAGGATCGTTCGTATCGACCTATCATATGTCGGATGTTACAAGAATACTCGTGGCGGATAGCGCGGCGAGGAAAAATTGAAACGGGACGGATTATGGCGTGGCCTCTTCTCATGTACATCGTAGATGTCGGGCCCTTTTCCACAGCTGAGAAATTTTATCGTATAGGCCACGTGGCTTCGGTAATCGATCAGCCAAATCGGACACGCTATGCGCACATCGGGATCGATCATTCGGCGTATCAATCGACATGGAGAGCGGTTTGACATCTCATCGATTACGGAAATGTGTTGCACGCGAAACGACTTTGTATCCGTCCATCGCTTCGGCATGACTTCGTAGATAGACCGCACTTCAAGCCCTTTCAGTAAATCCGATCAGCCGGCAGACGAGGTTCATCGCCGACGTAAACATTGCGTGAAACGAAGTTTCTTTGGTGAACGACGGCGGATTCTTATCGCCTAGCTTTCACGGACAGTTGACTATAATCCCGTATAGTATTAAATTTCTTCATATGATGACTATTCGATTGGTATAAAATTTTACTGATTGTGAGAAAGTTTTGCTTTATCTGTATCTCGGCATGGCTGATGGGCAAATATCCTAATTAAAGAATCGGAGTTGAAATTATATTTAGGTACAATATGCGCGTGATATAATTTTCTTTTTATAGAATCATAAAAATTTATTATATACTAAGTAATTAGATTCTATATTAGACACTCTTTCATAGAACTCCTTCTTGTTTAGCAAAATGCACAAATTTAAATAATCTTAAAATTGTAAACCTGAAATATGGAAAATAGATATAATTGAATTTACATTAACCAAAACCAAAGTCAGTATCTAAGGCACGTTTAATTCTTTGTTATTCATTACTAATATTTAAAATCTTGAGCCAAATAAAATAACGAGTTTTAAATAAAAATAATAAAAATGTCAACTTTTCTTTTAAATTCATTATAATATTATTATATCGCTTTCTGTATCCTGCCTATCGACTTTTATGTTCGTCTTTTTAGATATTTTTATATTAAAAGTAATAACAGCAATTTTCTCTTTTTTTCGTCAATTCTAAACGCGAAAAACTCTATTTTTTAATCCACGTTAGGTAGATCTCATCGTTGCAACGAATCGACAATTGCTTCTTCCCTTGTCGGATGGGGATAAAAGATATACGAAGATGGATGCCGGATACCGGAAAGCACATCCGTTGGGCAACCCAGCACCGCGTAAAAGGTTAATCGCGGAAAATCGAAGTTCCCGGGGCGAGTTCCTTGTTTTTCTTCGGCCTGGTCGGCGCAAGTGTGCGCAAGCTGCCGCGGTCGAAAGGATAATTCTTCTCTCGGCATCACGTCGTGGATGTTATTCTATTGGGAAGAGAATTTGAGATTACGCGGGACACAGAGCCGGACAAAATTGTTCCTCGACGACCCAAATTATATCCCACGGAAAGTTTTTCACACGATTTAGGATTAGTCATGTTAAATAAATCTTTTTAACAACTCGATCGGATAAACACAGCCTGTCGCCACGCAAATACGTATAGGTATCCCGAAAGATTTGCGTGTGTACGTTTATTGAGGAATGACGCGCACACTCGATATGTTGAGTGGGATGATTAACATCCATCGAGTAAATGCTTAATGGCAAAGTTTATACTAAAATCGTTTTATTATAAAAGAGACAGGGAATATTGATTCGATAGTGATTGCGAATTTGTTAAAAAAAAGAAAAATTTAAAAAAAGGAAAACTTCATCAATTGCGATTGGAAATCATCGCATTGCCCCATTTAACCAAAAGTATCAATTATAAATAACGAATATAGAAAGTAAATGTTTGCCGTAACAATATATTTTCAAAAGTTATATCTTTGCTTTTCATTTTTTATCTACACTTCTTTTCTCTGAAAATGTATTTTGAAACTTTTGAAGTTTGTACGAATTATATACATTTTTTTATCTTCTCTAATTTATTATCGTAATTATCTTTTATCTTATAAGCTGCGTATTTTGTGTAAGAAATTAGAAGAAAGGGAAATAAATTTCTGTCGCGCGCGTTTGTGAACTTTATCGGATCTCCTGCATATTTTTTTTGCGAAATTAATCCAGAATCCGAATTCACCCAATTTATAGCGACTCAGGCACAGGAAGTTGAATAACAGTACTTTAAACGAAACGACGTATTTCTCAAGATAGATCGTCTCTCGTGTCTCTTTTATTCTCGGTGGTTCCGACAGCGCAGCGGTAACGATAAACGACGAAACATCGCCGCGTCTGATACACGTCGCAATGAAGAAGTGGAGGTGCGCTTTTATGCTTATGCACAAACTAAGTGCAACGACGAACGGCCGTCTCGTCGTTTCACTCGCGTTTCATTCGCGAGCGGCTGCGGTGTAACAACGCGCAAAATTTATCCACGCGCCGTTTTATTCATGAGAAACGCTGCGTCCTCCCAGGCGTCTGGCTCGCAGTGTGCTTGTCGAAGAAAAATGGCTGGAATGCTCGTTTGTTATAATATTGCGCGACGCAACAAAATGCATTGTACTGCCGTTGCATCTTCAGGAGCCGCTATCCCTCTCTCTCTTTCTCTGTCTTTCTCTTCCTTTCTTCTCTTTTTCTCTCTCTCTCTCTTTATCAACACGTATTCGCTCGTATTTAGGATTACTGGATATCAGGACACGGATTCCCGTAATCCCGGCCATACCTCAGAAATTCGTGAGAATCCTGTCGTATCGCTCCCGCCACCCCGCTCGGCTTATGCTATATGCCGCCGCGGGGTGGTTGCTGCCGGGGTGGTTGCTGCCGATTTCCTCCTGTGCTGTAAACGGGGGCGGAATGATGCGATGTACCTCGAGGTGCACTCGAGGCTTCTGCCTCCCGCATTCGAGAAGGTTTCCAGCCCTTCATAGGCTAGGTTTCCGCCTCTTTATATTAATATACAGAAATATCGTACGTGGTGTGACGGGCTCACGAACGCGCATCGCAATTCGCAATATCTATTTTCAGAGCGAAGAAGTCAAATCCCGCCTACGTGTGGATATAATTTGACAGTCGCATTTGAATATATCAATATGAATAATATCGGATCGAAGTGATTCGATAACAACCTCTGACGTGGATATGCTTATTTCGAGGCTTATTTTTTTCTGAACACCTTAACTGACTCAAGTCTGTTGATGATCAAACATTTTAACGCGTTTAATTGTAAAACAGTAGAGGTATTCTCTTTATTTATATACAGGGTCTGTTAATTACCGTACCAATTCGTTGAGTAGGTAGAGCGAGTTAAAATAAACAGAAAAGTCCTTTATTGTTTTACGAGTTTTTCAATAATTAACAAGAAATTAATTAATAAAGATTCGCGAATCAGTGTATGTACGTGCGTGCGAATCGGCGAGAAGAGACACCAATGTCACACGACGATTGCGGTCGCTACGCGCGCAACGAGATATTGAGAGGAGCGTGCATCTAACAATAATTAATACGTAACGCTGTGGGTTGTCTCTTGTCGCTGAATTGCGCGGATGCACACTCATTCGCAGATCTTTATTAATTGAATTCTCATTAATTATTAAAAAACTCGCAAAACAATAAAGAGCTTTTCTATTTAGTTTAACCCAGCTTCTACCTACCCACGGCAAGTGTTACACTTATTATTATATACTTTGTATATTAGTAAAGAGAATATATGGTATATCTACTAAAACATGATCTAACCTTTATTAAGTTGGACCCACCAACGCATAATAAGTTCGGACCTTATAGTCAAAAATTTGTGCTATTTATGTGCTAATTTGTTGTTCTAGTCCGAATTTTGTTGCTCAGACCGTTTAACAGAAAATCGCGTTCAAAGTGGGTGGGGCCAGTTTGCCATTAAGCTGGACCCCTTTATGTCGGAAAAAATATAAAGTGACAATAAAAAATAAACAAAAATACTAGAATTTGTTGATGATTTGCTGCTCTAAGATAGCGTAAAAACATTTTCAAAAAAACAACATTTTTTTAAAATATCACTATATAACAGGATTGCACACCGGCGTGTCATTGTCAGCTACACTTAAATAATATGTTACTTGTACAATTTTGGCACCAAAATAATCTAGGAGCAATATACTATCGAAATATATACCAAAATCCAAATTTGTTGCTAACTCTAACACTTACAAAATAAATAGTTTATTCCGACCGCGCGCTCCCCACGGACGTTAAGTAATAAGTATCTTTACGGGAACTTAAGGGGTCGTCTCACTGTGAACGCTCGAAAAATTCGCTATTTTTATAAATTTTTTTTTTGGCAATACCAATGCAGATAATTGAATGAATGTTTTTAGTACTTATTAGGCATGCTTTAAACAACAAAACATATTTTTTGTAGAATTTTTAGTCAAGTTTATTTAATGGAAAATACAACAATGCGAACAAGTAAAAAAAAAAAGGTTGGTCCACGGCGGACATTGTAACTCCTTTTATAATCATCTGAAACAAAAAAACCAAAAAGATTCTTGATTAGTATGAGTGTCGCTATAGCATGAACCTCCAGAAATAATTTATGTTTGAAAATGAAAAAATGGGTGGAGGTTTAAAGAAAAAACTTGAATAATTTTATTTAAGGTTTTTCTTTAAACCTCCACCATTTTTTGATTTTCAACATAAATTATTTCTGGAGGTTCATGCTATAGCGACACTCATACTAATCAAGAATCTTTTTGGTTTTTTTGTTTCAGATGATTATAAAAGGAGTTACAATGTCCGCCGTGGACCAACCTTTTTTTTTTTACTTGTTCGCATTGTTGTATTTTCCATTAAATAAACTTGACTAAAAATTCTACAAAAAATATGTTTTGTTGTTTAAAGCATGCCTAATAAGTACTAAAAACATTCATTCAATTATCTGCATTGGTATTGCCAAAAAAAAATTTATAAAATAGCGAATTTTTCGAGCGTTCACAGTGAGACGACCCCTTAAAGCCTGGCGCGAGTGCGCGGCCGAGATAAACTATTTATTTGTCAAATGTTAAAGTTAGCAACAAATTCGTATTTCGATATATTTCGATAGTATATTGCTCCTATAAGATTATTTTAGTACCAAAATCATGCGAGCAACAAATTTTTTAAGTATCTTTTCGGGAACTTAAATTTCGTTGGGGGGGGGGGGGGGAGCGCGCGGCCGGGCTAAACTATTATTTACCTATTTTCAACGTTTTAGAGTTAGCAACAAATTCGGATTTTGGTATATATATATTTTGATAGTATATTGCCCCTAGATTATTTTGGTACCAAAATCGTACGAGTAACATATTATTTTAATGTAGCTGACAATGACACGCCGGTGCAATCCTAAGTTATATATGTAAATGGTATTTTTTTTTAAATTTTATTTTTTGTAAATGTTTTTACGCTATCTTAAAACAACAAATTAGCAAATTCTAGTATTTTTGTTTTTTTTGTCACTTTATATTTTTTTTTGTATAGAGGGGTCCAGCTTAATGGCAAGCTGGCCCCACCTACTTTGAACGCGATTTTCTGCTAAACGGTTTGAGCAACAAAATTCGGACTAGAGCAACAAATTAGCACATAAATAGCACTAAATTTGTGACTAGGTCCGAACTTATTATGCGCTGGTGGGGAGTCCAGCTAATAGAGGTGTCATGATCTATTATATTATAACGAGTGAGATATATAAAGACAGAATTATATGAGTCTTTCACGTATTGAATTTGATTTCATCTTATAAGGGGACAAACAACCCTTGACCCCTTGAATTTTGTTAAATTTTTAATATGTTACAGGTACATACACTCCATTCACTAATACAAGATACGATAACTCTGTCCAATGCGCAATAGTTTATGGAATATAAATGTTTAATAGTATTTTGTGTGGCAAGTGTGAAAAACAACGAATTATGTCGCGCGTGAAGTTGCCGCATGAGCCGAAGGCTTATGGTGCATTTACACGAGTACGAGTGTGAATGCACCATAAGCTGAGGCGAATGCGGTAACCTCACGCGCGACGTAATTCGTTGTCTTCCGCACATGCCACATACAATATTTTTTGTAATGCCTGTCGCGAAAGTTCGATTTGAGATTAAAAAATTAATTGAAGTTAATATCAAATAAGATGGTTTCGCACTTTTTGACAATTCATCAAAATATGTCATTAAGACATTTTCCGAAAATGAGGTTGTATTTTTAGATGCTGTCTATTCTATAAATTTTTCATAAATATTTATATACTTATTTATCTCTCGATTTCTTCGGTAGTAAATTCTCTGTGGCAGATCCAGCTGCTTCTACGAGTTCCACCGGCGTGGACGGTATTGGACACTCGTTTTCTTTATCCATTTTATCCTTCTTGAATGATGACAGTTGTAACGAATTGACGTTTTGTCTCGCGTGAATTTCGTTACGTTCAAGTTTGTTATGTCAGTCGAAAATCGAAAAAGAAAAACTATCAATCGTGAAAGAAAAGAGGTTTTTACCGCACTAGTGCGGTAAAGTGAATCGTAAAGGTGCTTTTCTCGCACTAGTGCGGTAAAGTAAGGCATACATTGAATCGTTGAGAAATAAGCCACTTTCCGCACGCTAAACAGCAATCGAAAATCGAACTTTCGCCACAGGCTTTGCAAAAAATGTTTTTTTCAATATCAATGATAAATAAACTATGCTATGTAAAGAAGTTGCATTCATAAAACGCGCTTTGTGCATATTAGTAATGTGTTTTAAATGTTTCTATGACAGATAGTATCCACACAAAAACGTGTACACCTTATGACCATAATACATATATTAATCGATAGTGCACAAATTGAAAATTTCGACACCGAAGATTAATTCCGAAGTATTTTTCTGTACCATCATTGATTCGATGAAACCGTTTTCTATTTTAAAACCTGTCAAATCTCACGATTCAAATTGAGTAACATTTTAGCGGCTGCGCAGTGAAATTTCGCTGTAAAATTTTTAAAATAAATTTTTGTTTTTACATTTTGATTCAATAGACTGATCTCGTTCGCTTTGATTTATCCAAATTGTTCGGCGTATCGTGGCGATTAATTTCTAGGAAGCGACAGACGATGATCATGATCAATATAAACATCCGTGTATTGGCGGAAGGCCAGCGAACTGCCTGTTGAGTCTTCCTCCGTCAGAAATTTCACTCGACCATTCATTGTTTTCGTGACTTCGAAGACAGCGCGCGAGTTGGCTGAATCGCGATATTTATATCGTCCAACGAAGGCCAACGCTTATTTCCCGCTTCACCTCACTGCTACTGAGGCCTCTTACCGGCGCGGCGGCCCGCGGTATCGGTGTTCCGAGTTTACGTTGCATTATTTTCTACAATACGACTACGTCGCGGCACCGCACAATGCGAATGATAAATACGCGATAAGGCGTGTAAGTCGGTGAAATATATATTTGTTACATTGTGTTTTAATGTAATTAAATCGCGTGCATAAATCAAGTGCAACCGCAATGTATGTGCAATGCACATTTAGATCTAACTTAAATCCGAGCATAAATCTAATGTAAATGTACATTATTACATAGACAAACACTAGTTAATAGTTAAACTAATTTTTACGTATATGGAAAACGCTACTTTCTATGAAACATGATGTTTTTCAGAGTATGTGATACTTTTAATATATATGCAACTGGGTCACTTTATGTCTGCAACACTCTATGTAATGGCTATAAATATAACTTCAGCGTTACTGATAATCACTCTTTTTCCCTCTTTCTCTCTCTCTCCCCCTTCCTCTCTCTTTTTCTCTCTCACTCTCACTCTCTTTCTATAAAACTCTTAGAACTATAACATTAAATATAACATAAATAAACAATAATTTTAATTGTCGCGTCCGTGCGGTATGTGGAATAGATCGGAAGAAATGCGCTTGCATTCCAAGATTGAAATATTATAGCCGTTATCGCGCGTATCGTCGGCAATCAGTTTCTTATTGCCATCTCCATTAACCGCCGCACCTCGCTCTCTTTATCAAGATCCGCGAAAAGCGGGGGCTCAGCACAAAGTTCCAGTAATTGGAATACCGCTTCGCTGACTTTTTAATTTTAACTTGTTCTTGTTTTTAAAGATTGTTTTCAGGTGTCAAAGATGCATATATGTATACATATACTAATGCTCGCAACGAGCCCGCAAGGATGTATGTGTCACATCTCAAAGCATTACCAAAAATCTAAAAATTTCACAGATTGTTCTATTATTACGTCTGAGTATCTGTGTAAAATTTTAGCACAATTCTCTTATTGGTTTAAAAGTTATTTGATTTTTTGGTTTGCATTGATTCTTATCATATCTCGGGATTGGCTGCACCAATCTTATTCGGACTGGTCGCAATCGAAAGCTTGTATCGACATTATATTTAAAAAATGTAGTTAGATTTTTTATTACGGCTTTAGTTTCTGAGATATTCTAATCGAAAGTTTGTTGAGGCATGAATTTTCTTCTTATTCTTATAATTTGATGAGGAAGTAGCATTACGAATTAAATCAAATTTTTTACATATGCTAATGAAACTCTAATAAATATTCGTGCAAGAGTTCATTTGGATCCACTTATTCGTTTAAAAGTTATTTACCTAAAACTGTAGCAAAATATGAGTCAGTACGCTGCATTCATTTACTATTGAATAACGGTTATGGACGTGGCGATGCAAACAGTTTTCGCTTTGTTTTACTCGCTTCTTGTACATAATTTCCGATACCCATTTCCTTTTCCAACGATATTTATCATTTTTCGGCATTTTAAAAGATTTACGAAGATTCAAAGAACTTATATTTATATCTTCTTGCGCTCGAAATTTGACAGGCAGTAATGCCAACGTAGAAAATAATGCGGTGTTGTTATTTAAAGCTGGCATTAAATGGCTTATATTTTGTTTTAAAATTATTAATTTAATATATATAACTTATTACTTTTATAATAAAAACTTATTAATTTTATAATAAATGTATATTTAAATTATTTGATACCTATATAGTAACCGAAAATCGTTTTATAAATTATTCGTTTTTTCGTTTTTTGCAGTTGGTTTCAGGGCATTTTCAAAACCAAAATTTTTTGTCGTTGATTACGAAAAATATTAATTATAAATATTCCCTTTCTTGAAGACGTTAAGAATCTTGTTATTTTACGATAGTTGAACTTCTTATGTAATATAAATTTATTTATTTTATATTTCAAATTTCAAACGATACAAATAAGAAATCTGCAGTTTTTAAATTTTATTCACTTTTTGCTGGTATTGTGCAGCCCAAATATCCTTAAATTTTTGAGTTAAAGGCCCCCTGTGACACTAAAAAATTTTAAGTGGGACCTCCAATATTGTAGTACATCGTTTGAAAGGGCATAAAATAAGAAAAATTTTGGCGCAAACCAGAGGTCGATACGTTGATCCGTTCGGGAGTTATTTATGGTCAAAGTTGGAAAAAGCCAAACGGGTCAACGTATCGACCTCTGGTTTGCGCTAAAAATTTTCTTATTTTATGCCCTTTAAAACGATGTAAAATGGGGAGCAAGAATGAGTTCCTTTTTCAGTGTAGATGAGCATAGGTAAGTATGTGCAGTAAGTGCAACTATCGTCCCTACAGATAGCGCGCTTATCTACACCGAAAAAGGAACTCATTCTTGCGCCCCATTGTACTGCAATATGGGGGGTTCCAATTAAGAAAACATCGATTACACTGATCTGGCCTTGAAAAGGCCACTCAGGGTTAAGTCCATATTTTCATCATGTGGCCCCTTTCAATCCATGTAACTTTTGTCTGAAACATTTTTGTCTATCGGGCTCAGTTTTCGAGATATTCGGTTCGACTGTTTAAAATTGGACACCCTGTATAAATATTTCAAAATTTTTTACTTGATTTCCGCCGAAATTTATAACATAATTTGTGCCTTTTTGCAAAAATTATTAAAATCCTAAAGAGAAGAAGTAGTGGAAATTTTTTGATCTAAATTTTTTTTTCAGTAATTTTTTTTATGCAATATATTAATTTTTTTAAATTGAATGTGGTGGGTTTTTGGGGCTTGTATCTTGTGTAGGTACTTAAATCATAAAAGAATTGATTCGTAAAGGTTGGTTCATTTACTCTGTATTAGTACAATGTAAGCGCAGCTTTTTTGTTCCACAATCGTGAAATCGGTACATCTATTTTCTCCCTTTGTCTTCCATTCTGTCGTGTATCTAACGGCGAGAAATGGGTACCGGATAATTGCTGAGAGTGTCTGGCGAGCGGCCAAACTATTCGCCTGTTGTATGTACTATCTACCAGACGTTTTGACCTACCGTATATATGTATTTCGGACGAGAATGAGAGCGACGTTTAGAACATGTACTACTGAACCGTGTATTTATAATGTACGTCATTTTCATAACAATAAAAAATAGTAGTAATATCATGAACACGAGAGAAAGATTTTAGTTTTTACAGAAATTGAATATATAACTTTATTGTCATTGATGCTTGTGATATCTGTATTTTTAATAAGAGAATCTGGGAAATAATATAGTACATATAATGTAATTTTGGAAGTATGTGATCTAAAAAATAGAATACTAAAAATGTATTAATTGAGGAAAATAAAGTTTTATCATTTTTTATCGTACCATTAGATTTGTTTCTCTATAAAAAAAGTATATAGTTTTAAAGCGTTTTCTATATTTTTATAGTAATTTGCTACATATACAAAGAAAGTTTAATAATACTACTATTGATTAACGAGAAGAAGATTAATAAGTTCTTAATGACGACTTATTTACAAGAGATCAGTATCTTTCAAATGAACCTTTTCATTTTTGTGTCGTTGGAACACGTATTACGAATGTAAGAGATTAAAGCTGACTAAGCAAGAGATCTCGGCCAAGTGCTACTAATTTTGGCGTATACTCAGCGTAGATTAATAGATATGTCCAAGAAAAAGAGTTCCTTGTAGCTTTAGACAGATGCTTACGGAGGTCGTTTAACCGTTAGTGGTCCAATGCCAACGTGAGATTTATTTACTCTCGCTGTAAGTACTATGTCCGGCGTCACTTCGCAGAGAGTGCTCTCGTTGGCAATTTGTTGTCTGCAAACCGTCAGTCGATGTAAATGATTCTTTTTATGCCGGACCCTCGTCGCGCTACGTGTCATTAACAATGTCATTAATAAATGTCCGCGAATAATCGCGTTTGCGATGCGGAACGTGGGTCGAAATAAACCGCGCGTGCAATGAATTTTAGGAGTTTTGCATTCATCGCGGCTATTGTTGCATTGCAAGTGCACCCAATCGCGATTTACGACGGATTTTGTCCACACATTTTGCACGATAACTTTATCGAATCATTTCCCTAAACAGTTCATAACATCCCATCCATCTGTTAAAATGGCAGATTGGAAATTTGCGAAATCCGTTTATTTTCGGGATTTCGAAAAATAGCTTTTCGAAGTAAAAGAACGCATCTGTTCAAAATTAGCTTTTTCAAATACATGAAAACCATCAACCGTGTAATTTTTCGCGACTCAGGTATTGTTAGCTTCGAATACTATAGAAAGAGAAAAATATATCTTATATGTTTAAGTTTCGATATCACGAGTAAATGTAGAGAAAAATTTTCTGCCAATGACAGCTGGAGTTAACTTAAAAGTAAAACTTGTCTAGAAATAAAAATGGAAAAAGTTAAAATCCAGTTAACTTTATTGGAACGGTCATATGGCGTGAGAATCAGAACCGAAGATAATACCGATTTCAATTCTACTGAAATGACAGTTGGGGCCGAAGATGCTTCGTGTACTGAAACGTTATTGTGTGACCTAGGGTGATTTTTTCCGGGTGATTCGACCGATTCGCTGTCCATTTCCTGTGATTTCTCGATTGATTTCCTCCTGGCGATTCGACTACTCTTCATTCATTTCCCGCGAGTCATAGCTTTTTCTCTGGACGGAGAAAAGCTGCCACGTCTGAATTATCAGCAGTTTTCAACTATTAAAACTGTTGTGTTTACATCTCGATATAGTAGACATGCAGAAATGATTCCTGTGTTATTTGTGATGATTATAAAAGTGCAGTTGGGGCGTAAAGTTTAATGTTTTCCGCTCATCAATACGTTAATAATTATAGAATTTCTAAAAATTGTATTCCTTGACTTTTAGTATTTTGTACTAGCAACTAAATATAAATGTTTAAGAAATTGAAAAAAAATATTAGGCGTACAGCTGTTACTGTAAATATTATTCAAAGCTAAACGGCCGTTTCTTACAGAGCTTTAAGGTGGTTCATGCAGTACTTGCAAGTCAAATAGGCAACTATTCTCATTAGTGATAAATAAGTGTGATTTTTGTCCGTAAAAATCAGCATATAATTAGATTTATTATTTATGACATCTTTAATGTTATACGACCTCTACGTAATTAAAATATTGAGACAAAAGTCACTTCTTTTACTAGAGTTTTGAGCACGGTCGGTATACACGACTAGTCAGCAGCACGCGTGGTAAGCAGTCTTCGTTGCCGCGATCTATATAACCTTTACGTAGAATTGTCAAATATGAGCGAGCAGCCTCGACGTAAGGGAAGTTTCGAGACAAACGTGCACAAACGTGGTAAACGTTGAAAATTTTGAGATAAGTATGCGCCTTACGCATCAGCTGACACGTGCGACGTTGTGAAGCTGCCGCTAGTGCCGCTCGAGTCCAGCCATCAGTTTCGTGTTGTCGATTTAGTCAATCGAAAATTACGTTTTATTATTATATCGTTCGGTCAATGAACTCGGGCTTTCGTCCAGTATCTTACAAAATGTTTATTGCATCGTTTCGTCAGTTTTTGGTTCGTTCAAGTACATTTGAAGTATTGCAATTTTTGCAGCATAAGCGCTTTTGCCTCGTTTTTCGCATAGGGTCTACCCCCACCGCGATAAATTGGCAAAGTTTACGGACATATATCTCCGGAACCAATCGGTTAAAAAATCCGAAATTTTACAAACACACTCTAGGAACGTTAACCTTTCATTTCATATCACATTTTCCGGGCTAACTACATATGACCTAAATGCATGAACCACCTTAATTTAACTTCTCTGATTTTTCATTACCCAGAGAAATTCGAGCAAGAATCACAACTTTTTTTTATTCAACTTCATCTCTTGTCATTTCTTTTTTGATATAAATTTTGATTTTGCGTGCGAATGTATGGCACGACGAAATCATTTCGTATCATGCCATATTTGCGTTTTTATTTAAGCTTGATAGCAATGTAGGCTAATCACAGATTTGTCGCGTTTTTTGCCATCTTCATTTCCCTCAATTCTCCATTGTACATTAATACTTTCTTTTGGTCGCGAATAATCCCGGCAAGAGAGCTCCGCAATCCATGACTTTATCTTATGTGACTTCCTCCTTTCTCCCGTATAAGTTCCGCTCTTAACCCTTGAGGTCGCGACACCTTTTTGTTGCGTACCTGTGTTGCACGACGCGACGTGCGTCATCGACTCACCGTCCGTTGTTAGGTCTCTTTTATTTTTGGTATACACGCGCACGCGTAATTCCCCGGCATGATTGCCATCAACGATATGAAGCGACCTGATGCTTCGAAAGGTGGAAAAGAAGTAAGAAAGTTTATGCATTTTATTTCACATTTCCGCATAAATATTATATTGAATTAATAGAAAATATAGGCGCAATAAATAACATAAATATAATATCTGTTTATGATATGTGTGTGTTTTCTCGAAATATAAAGAATTTTAAAACATCTTTGTTTTCATATCAGGATATTTAGGCAAAAATTGTTAAATTTAGTATCTGTAAATTGAGTAGGGGAGACCGGGGCTAACTCGACACGATTTTTTCAAAGGCAATTTTCAACAACTAATTAAAATTTTTAAGCAAATTCAATGGTACACATTTAAAAAGTGTTCCTTTAGGTACAAAATTGTTTGAGAAAGTTTTGCTGTACGTCGCTTTGTTTTGCCCCCAGGAGAGGAAAAGTGACGCGAAGACAAATTTTCAAATTGAAAAATGCCGGGACAAACTCGACACTTCGTCTAATCGATACAGTTTGGCCTGAAACTTATTTTTTTATTGTCTGAAAATGAAATACGTTGTTTATCGTGTATTTAGAAAGTACAAAAATTCGGAATAAAGCAAAACAATCATTGGAAATAATGAGAAAAAAATTGTTGAACTTTCAATTATCTTCTTCTGAACTCATGTCTGAAAAACAATTAAAGCGGAGTCTACAATGAGAATTTAAGGCGCAAAATTAAAGTTTTAAGCCTTAAGCCGTAAGCCGTAAGAAATTGACAAATTACAGTCGAATATGAGAAGAATACTCAACTGTAATTTGTCAATTTCTTAGTGCTGGTCTACAACCTTAAGGGTATTTAAGCTCTAAGCCGTAAGAAATTGACCAATCACAATCAAGTATTCTCCTCAAATTCAACTGTGATTGGTCAGTTTCTTACGGCTTAGAGCTTAAAGCACATATTGTAGACCGAGACTTACGGTTTAAAGCTTAAAGCTTAAATTTTACGCCTTAAATTCTCATTGTAGACTCCGCTTAATGCAGGTAAACTCGCGATCGGCCATGCGTGCAAATTTGTCATGAGCCATAATAAACGACAATTTGTCTTGACACCCCAAATATTTCTACAGTACTTGATCTTCATTTTTTCCTTTTTATGGCAAGTACAGCTTCTTTCATCATTTCCTTATCTATCACTGGTCTTTTTCTATTGTATGTACGAACCATATTGCTGCAAGCCAAAAGCAAATAACTTATTTACAACGCTTTATTGAAATAGATTAGTGTCGACTTTGCTCCGGTGGCGTGGTGTCGACTTTGCCCCGAACTGTTTTTCACTTTTGTCACTCCAAAAACATAAAAATTTTAAAAATATGCAAAAACGATTATCGGATTTGTATAGAGCATCGAATTTTCCATCAAAATCACTTAATGGTAGATTCGTAAGAATATAAAGCTTGATGAAAGAGTAGAAATTTTCGAGAGATCAGAAAAATTACTTTTCACCAAATTCGAAAACGCTTATGTCGCACTAGAAGTTACACCATAACTCAGAATGTCACCAAATTCCGTTGACAACGCTGGCACATACAGACGCATTTACCATAGGAAAGGCAAGTTTCTACGATAGATTTAAATAGGCAAAAAGCCTAGTGTCAAGTTTGCCCCGGTGTCGAGTTAGCCCCGGTCTCCCCTACGTAATTAATTGCGTTTGCAATAAGAGAATACAAATAATTCATGATTATTCTGATAATAAGAGTTGTCTTTAGATCCTTCGATGATGATGACATTCTTTTATCGTTGTTGAATAAAATATAAATTTTTGATGCACATATAAGTAATTTTAAAGAAATGTAAAAAGGGGCGCCAAGTGCACGTGCTATTTGAATGCGAAATAAAAGAATTACTGGGTAGAACGTGAATTCAGTTTTGAGACGATATCCGCGTTTAAAAAATCATATGTACTTTCCTTGAAGGGAATCGATGCAGAAAACGCGAAGAGATCTCACATGCGATTATAAATACATGAAACACTATTTTTTTTTTTTCTTTCGAGTCGACTATATTACGATTCGATTCGAGCCGAGGTACGATTTAATTGAGAGGTCATCGATGACCGGCCGTCGAAATGCGCTTCCAATGATCAGCGTGAGTGCTCGGCGAAACCTTGAAATATTGATTTGCTCGTTGAAGCTGATTTAATCGGCAGTCTAGCATAGAGTCCTCACCCGTTAGAGTTTATAAACAACGATCGGCGTTGAAATGCACTTTTATCCACCGCTGGAAACGGGCACTACTTTTTCTTCTCGTGAATCGTGTATCTATACTGTATCATATTTTCGACTATTTTTATTGTATTATAGTCGAATGCCGCGGTGTAACGTTACATCACTCATTATCAGGATTAAACGCGTATAAGAGTTGAATGAGGCAGGAGTCGTAAACGTGTCGCTTGTGTTTAATGTATTTATTAGATAAGGATATCAAGTTAGACAATGCGTATATTGTAACGCGACAGGGGATTTATGATCGAGATTAATGAGACATGATGTGGATGTACCTATATGCCGCGTAAAATATATCTTCGTAATCACATGAAAACACAATTGGCGTTTCTTTTATAGGTACTTCACACGCTAGGAAAATAAAGAATCTCCATAAAAATTTAATCAATTTAATTCCGTAAAAGAAATTGCGTGTACGGGCGACAATTAAGGGGGGCAACTCATGTAACGCGCTGAAAATTCGGTGATGTTCCGGAATTTTGTTTGAGGATATTATACGACCAATTCTTTTGAAATTTTCAGGGTATGTTATTGTAATATTGAACTACTAAAAAAATATTTTTTGACAGAAAAATAATATGTATTTTATAAATAATAATAATGTTAATCTGATGAAGTCGCTTGTCGGCGTGCAATGTAGCGCTGCTTGTATTTATCTGAAACAAAAAAACTAAATTGATTTCTTTTTTGTAGGGCTTGCGTTATTAATTGAACCTATTTTTAAAGAAAATAATACAAAATTGTAAAAACGACACATTTCGTGTTAATCGTGAAAAATTGTCGTGTTACATATGCAATAAAAATAATTTATTTAAACAATACAATTGCAAATAAAGGTTCAATTTATGAGGAGTACTTATCTAAATGTGTGCACAGGGAGAACTCAATCGGATGAATAGTTTTTGAGTTATCTTGCACGCCAATTTTAAAAAAGTAGTTTCAAGATAAACGCGTTTATTTATAAAATACATATTATTTTTTTATCAAAAAATATTTTTATAGTAGTTTTCAATATTACAATAACATACCCTGAAAATTTCAAAAGAATTGGTCGTATAATTTCCTCAAACAAAATTCCGAAAAATCACCTAATTTTTAGCGCATTTACATGAGTTGCCTTAACGAAGAGATTATGCAGGATATTCCAAAGCAATAAATAAGCGCTATATGAAAAGCGCTTGCTTGAGAAAGGCTCGCTTTATTTACATCATTCAGCGTCCTGGCCGATTTGATTCATCACATTTGCCGCGTTCAGCAGTCGTTGCTCGATCAAACATTTTCGATTCGCAGTTTGTCCGCGTAATTAAAAGCTTCTAGTTGAACGTAGGAACGGGCGATATTCTCCTGGCCGTTAATTGCATCCGTGTGTGCACGGGACGCGCTTGCATGCAGGCGCGGAATCGAGCAAATAACGAATACGCGGTGATTCACAATTTACAGAACGTGCGAGTGTGGATTTAATATAAATTTCTCGTCACGAAATATATCCGCTGCTGTTTCAATTTTGTACGCACTTCGCGGATGACTTGCGGGTTAACTAACTCTGATTAACAATTAGCAATGTAATTTTATTACATCGTAGTTCGAATTGTAACGTTCGTAATGACGACGAGAGAAAACATCGACGAACTTTGATATGACCATATGACGTATGTAGAGACTCTATTTTATCATTTATTTATTAAGACATTTAATTGGGTAATTCTGTAAATAACGTCCACAGAAATAAACTGACTTTTAATTTATTAGGGAATGAATGTATAGGTATCCTAAAATATTCTTTCGATTCTTTCGGAATATTTTGTGTACAAATTGCATTTGATATTGAAACGACTATACATTGCAAATCCATGTGTGTTATTTTTACACGCATAAATGTCTAAAAATGACACATTTAACTGAAGCTCTTTTTAAATAATTTTTCTTTATGTGTTAAATTACGTCGTTTAACACGATTTACCTAATCATATTAATTTAAAAACTGATACATTTGTATTAAATGACGTGATTTAAAACAGCAGAAATGTGTAAGAAGAGCTTCAGCTAAAACAACATATTTGGATTTGCAGTGTATTAATTTATTGATGATGAGATTTTAATAACATTATTAATCGAGCCTTAATGTATAATATTCGACGTTGCAACATGCAGCCACGATGTAGGTACTTAATCCGTCTACACATAGAACTTCTCAAGCGAGAAATTGAACTTGGAGAGACCAGGTGACTAGCGCGTCTACTTGACACTGTAAATATTTACGCGCATTGTGTAACGTGTGCCATAGGATCTGATAGGTTCGTGCATTGCTGTTGCAGAAAATATGTACGATACAGATTGTACAAAGTTGATATTGCACGATCCGGGGTAAATCCGTAGTCCGTACATTACTTATCTCGCGCGTATTATGTCGGTTGTCCAAAAACCACGCGATTACAATAAGATACTGTTGCAACAAATACTAATAGAACGAAATTTTTACAATGACTTATTTAAATCCAGCTAAACGAAAATATTTGTGCGCGATTGTACAGTTGCATCGAAATTTATTGTAATAAGTTGGTTATATGAAAGAATAGAAAATGTGAGCGCTTCAGAATGCTGAAAGTAAAATTTTAATGCTAAAAATCTGATTACAAATTTTTTCACGTTTATTTTGCAAAATTGATATTTGCATAAGTAGGTATTATTTTGTATCATAAAAAAATCTTATAAAGAAATCCTACAGATTTTTGTACAGTATTACTACCCTTGGCACAAAAAATATCAGAGTTTTTCCGAACATATAAAAATGATTTCGGGGATATGGTATACGTACAAACATTTTTCTATTTGCCAATTATTTTCAATTATTATTAAATCCCAAAATAACTTGATCTACTGTGCCCCGGTTAAAATTTTAGTCAGTAATTATGTATGTCGAAGTTGCGCGAAATCGACGAAGAAAATGGAATTCCGAACGAACGTCGAAGTGATCAGGAGGAATTAGGGGACGTGAAGTGCCATTAAAATTCCGTTTCCCGCATGATGGGGTAACTGTTTTTCGAGATTCGCAGGAAGTTCGAGTCCTCGTGATTGGTGACTCTCAAGGAAGAAGTGTCTTACTTTAGCACCGAGAAACCATGAAACTTCAAGATAGAGCCTACCTCGAAAGACAGAGAAAGAGCCTTTGGAACGATAAAATCGCCATTTCGAGAATCCTTTCGCCGAAGTTTCGTCATGAGAGTTAATCGGTGGTTGTCATGATCCATAGGAGGCTTCGTCCTGCACTGACGTAGATTAGGGAATCCGTCGTATAGGACGAAGAGAATTCTCATTCGTAGACTTTCGCGAACCTTTTCGCACCACTTATCTCTGCTTTATTATGTCCATTCCAGACACTTCGACGCAGTGAATGTGCTATTAAATTTTAGAAGCTTCACGTTTAATAATCGTATTTGCGTGAAAGGATGCTTGCGCTAATTAACGAGCCCGATGGTAGCGACAGAAATGGATTACTTACACAACCGCGCGATGTGTGACTATTAATATCGCAAAAGCTTAGTCGATTAAAATATTAAATTAATCGAAGAGTTCATCTGAAAAAGAAAAAAACTGAAAAGAGGCGTATATTAATTACATAATTCTAGCTTTTTCTCTTAAGATTTATTCAGGTTTATACATCAAAAATAATTTTTAATTAGATATACATATATAAAGTTTAAATTCCCTTTCGCGCTCTCTCTTTCTCTTATAACTCTCTTTTCTTTCAAAAATTACAAAATTTTAGGATAAAATTTGTACAAGTAATAATTTTAATGTAAGCATGTAGAAATGTGCTTTATATGGCCGGGCTGGATCTTTGTACTATAATAATATTCGTGCATTTATATACATTTCTCAGCCTAACAGACCGCGCCGATCACTGTCGGTCTTAAAACATAGGCCCAAACTGAAGCCGAAATAGTACAATCACATGATTAAATTGATAATCAATTTAATAATACCGATGCTAATAAGCATCTTAGAATCATTGCAAAGGAATAATTATTATGTTTTTCTTTCAGTCTGTTACTAGTGATATATTTAAATTATTATCTTGATAAAAAGTCCACGGAAATAATGTCCGTGTCTACTTTATTGCAGTTTCCGGAAAATGGGAGTTTCAGAATTGTCGCAGAATGCAAATATAATCTGTGACTAACTGGTATATATACCACTCATAATCTCATTGCATGAGCGACACTATAAGTATCGCGTTACGCATTAGCAACCGCGCTTAATTCGAGGTACTTGGGTGACGTTGAAATTATTTTGGCAAAACCGACGATCACGCAAACCCTTCCTCGGGATATAAATCGCTCATGCAATTACTGTTCCACCGAGAATTTGCGAAACGAAAATTACATTGTGCTTTACTACTGTGCCAAATTTCGTCTCATAATCATGAGTGTAGGTACCTAATATCCGTTTCACTTCAGTTTTGATTAGTACAGATCTAAGAGGCCTCCATAAGTGTATTTAAACGATTTTTTATATGCTTTAACTATATGTATAGTTAATTAATTTTTTTTAATGGATTCTCTTATTATATGATAATTGACAATGTTACTTCTAAGATAACTTTTAAAAATCGTCGTGAAATATCCTAGTTTATTTAATTTATCAGAGATATCTACAAAATTTTCGAATATTTTTGGCTTACATAAATATAGATTGTTAGCAGTTGCTCATGATACGCGATTGATTCTTTCATTTACACAAGATATCCGCTGACAAGTTTATCCCGTTTGTTGTTGCAGGGGCTTCGGGAAACAGGGATATCAGTGCCAAGGTAAGAAGGTCAGACCGATCTCATCGGCTCTACTATTTGCCCAAGGTACATCCTTGTGGAGGAAAACTAGGGACACATTTCGCTTGTGTTTCAGTCTGTAGTTTCGTCGTTCACAAGCGATGTCACGAATACGTGACCTTCACGTGTCCGGGGGCCGACAAAGGAGCCGACTCGGACGTGAGTACCGATATTATATTTAATATCGCCGAAAAAAAATACGTCTCTTCTCTTCACAACCTTCTTAATGCGCAGACTATCTCACCTTTTCTTGCTTTTGCCCTCAGCCAAGGTTTTTTCCTCATGAGCTCTCGATGAATGTGAGATGGAAACTCCGTGAGTTTCCATAGATTTCACTTGAAATATACTTGCTATAAAAATCCAGTCTTGATAGATTTGCTGAATGTAAGATGCGCCGTACGGAATTAATAACAACAATAATGTAGTATAATAACGGTTAAAGCATTTGTCAAATATGTTATAATTTTTTGTTTTCTATATTTTTTTACTTTACTAACTTTGTTTTATGAAAAAATTTTCTTTTATAATGCGTATAATACTAACACGTAAATGCGTTGAGTAAAGAGTCGAAAGTGGATAAGGTCTTATCTTCTTTAGTAATAAAAAAATCTTTAATTATGTTTCTATTTTTTTTTAAGTTTTCGAATTTTTGAATGCAATATTAATTTGTCTGCTTACACAAAAACTGTTTTGATTAAGTTTTATGTTACTCTTGCACTAACGAGGTCCGAGGACGGGTCAAAACGTCAGAAGTATAACAAAAGTCTCTTTATACTAAAAATAGGTCACCGAGAGTAGCTTGAGGGCTGGTCAAGCTGGCAGGAGAGTCAAATAACTGTTTTACACGTCAGCTTTTAAAGCTTCGTGCCTTGAGTAGGCACGTATTTCATCATCGCGGCTCTTTGATTCTCAAAAAGTTGAGGGTGTTTTGTAAAAAGAGGAAAATGTTCACCGATACATCAGATATTAATGTGCCATTTTAATAAAAGAACGTCACTAAGATTCTTGGTCTGTGATAGATGATGATGTAAGATATTTCCTGCGTAAGATGTCGTAGGTCAAATTTATCTCTTTTAAATACCAAAAAATCAAAATCACATATAACGACGCTTTAATACTTATATCCGATATATTTATATAAATCTATTACAATCTAAGTGTGAAAATCGTTTATCATCATTTTCGAGTGTCATGAGACTCGTGAGAGATATGGCTGAAACGAGATTATTTGATTATACGTGCTGCCGTGATGTTAAAAACTTGTAATTGATAAAATCACTATTGTTTCTCCTTGAAGTGTGGATTTAATATGAAACTTTTCATAACGAAATTATGATAGGATAATAAATTATAATAATATAATTTGTTGTAAAAAAGTAGAAATGATAAACCTTCGTTAACCCTCAGTTGTCACAACGTCGGAATTTCCCGTTGTTTGCATTATGTGATTATGAGTATTGCATACCCGAGCAATTTTCAATCGCTTATATCTCGGAGCCAATCTAATCGATTTTAACTTTTTTTTTTTTAACTATAAGTTTAGATTCTCAAGAAAACGATAATCATAGTTAGAACACTCAAAATTCATAAGCTTCAAAGATATTTATGAAAATACAAAAAGAAATTTGAAAAAAGTATTTTTTCAAACTCCTGTATCTTTACTTTAAAATAAGATAAAACACTTTTAAAATAGGTTAATCGAAAGGTTTTGAGTTGTACTTTAAGGTCCTGGTGGTGGTTTGACGATCTCTTAAAAGAAAATACTTTTTTCAAATTTCTTTTTGTATTTTCATAAATATCTTTGAAGCTTAAGAATTTTGAGTGTTTTAACTATGATTATCGTTTTCTTGAGATTCTGAACTTATAGTTAAAAAAAAATAAGTTAAAATCGATTAGATTGGCTCCGAGATATAAGCAATTGAAAATTGCTCGGGTATGCCCTACCCATAGTGACAACTGAGGGTTAAGAGAGCTATACGTTTATAAACAAAATATAGCGGATAATAAAACTGAAATGTTTTTTTTTTTATATATTCTCTTTGTTTCTCTCATTGCCCATTGCTTTTCTTGATTCTTGACTCTACTTACAATCAAAATTCCGATTTATAACAAAAAAGTTTATTAATTGAAAAAAATAGCTAAAGTTATGCAGAATTTCTTTCTATATATTGTAGCAACCCTTGAACTACATTCGAGCGACAGTAATAAAATTAAGGAAAAAGGAATGCGTGTACATGACGGTGGAATTTTCATTACATTAGTTCGAACCGCAAAGAGTCAAGTTCCGCGTGTGAACGTGGGAGAATGAGGTATGTACGTGACGGCGTTTTACAAGCGTAGCGTTCAACTGAGTGTGCGTTAATTGGCTGCTGCACGGCCGGCCGCTGCTAAACGCGTGTGAAACGTCGTCCACTGTCCTATCGTCGTAAGGTGCTAAAGGGTTGGGGAAGGGTGGCAGCACATATAATCAATATCGAGGTCATTTTCGAAGGCTGCGATAAATCGCGTGCCGCCGTCACCTTGTAAATGGATAATAATAACGCATACGTAGCGCGCGTCAGTAATTCGTTCGGTCAATCTACCCGTAAGAAGATAGCCTTTACTTAACTTGACCGCACATTAGCAGAAGCGGACTAATTAGGCTACAAATACACCTAGTAGCATCTTTTGGAAATTGCGATGTTGCGTATATTCGTATCGTCATTTGCAAGAACACTAGAGAAATTTGTCTTGTTGCAGATGATAGCGTGCTTATATTATATTTATAAAGTTATTAATGAAAGCGAAAAGATAATTGATTGGATATAAAATTATGAAGACAGCCCGTCCTCAGAATTATGATAATTCGTATATATTTGATAAGTTTCACAAAAATATAAAATTACTTTATTAAGATATAGTATATTTTTGTTAGATGCTAATAGAGGTAACAAAAAGTTATGAATTTAACAATTCTAAGAACGCATATTTTTAATTGGATGATTTACTGCAGGAATTGTACATTTTTTCCTTTGTGACATTTTATTTACTTTTGTTTGCCATGTTTGAATTAGGTTCTTATAGTGTCTGTTAATAAACATCTTAGCGTTTTTATTCGTTAATAAAAAGAGAACGATTAAACTTCATGGTACGGATATTATTACGCTGTCCGGTGCGTTATCTCCGAATTTCTCCACTGTTTGTGAGATACGGAAGACAATATTTCCGTGAGAGTGCAATGAAATTTACCGCAAAACACCGGGTAGCCGTTGTATCCTTCTTATCTTTCGACTGACAGGACTTAGCGTCGCTTAAAGGAGCAACGAGTTAACGACGGAACACCGAGAGATAAGAGGATAATGAGATAAGAAGATCCTTGGCTGGGGTAAAAAGAAAGGAATGGGAGAAACAGCTACACGGGGGCTAAGAGCTGTACATTCTTCTTTCATATTTGTCTCGCACCGCGCTCACTGCCTATTATATTGTCCTAAGCGTCCTTTTGCGCTTTGTTTAACCACGCTTGTAACCACGTCCGCGCAACGATTATCGAAACGAACAATTACATCGGGATATTGTTCCCGATATACTCGCCTGGGAGGGCAAAGCGTTTCCGGCTCGAAACAATTTCCCCTTTATAAAAACAAAGTTACTTCCTCTCTATCGTTCAGCAACTTAGGAATCTAATAAAACTTCCTTGATGATAAAATTGTATACTTTTCTGTTTTAAACGAGTAACGAATATGAGTAACGTGGGATATGTCGCATTCTCAGCTGAAGTTCGACCTTGATGCCTAGTTATTTTAGCTCTACAAAGTTTCAGCCAAAGTTTCAAACGACATGATAATATTGATATTAGGATAAAAGTAAACTGTCTGTTAATACATAGGGTTAAATACATCCCACATTTCTCTGCTATACAGTTGACCCAGAACAGACAGTTGGCCAGAGAACGTCGACCCAAGACGATATCTGGGTGTTCACGCCAGACAATCATAAAGTTTTTAAAGATGATACAGAGTAAGTCTTCGATATTCGAGCCGCAAACGTTTTCCCCTTGTCGCGCCGGGAAAAAGTTTTACTTATCTTTGAAAATTTCCGATGAATTAATCGAGAGCCCCCGCTGTCTCCTTTTGATTCTGGGCGCTGACTTCTTGTCCTACCTTCCTTTTATGCTTCTGCGCTTCAAAGGTAATCCTTTCCGCGCCTATTGATCCGCGCGAATATCGGCGATCATGGTTTTCCCCGTATAAGGCGCATAATGCATTTTCATTGTTGGACACAGGCTGCGACAAAGAAGAAAAAGCGCGCGCATGTAAGCGAGCGTAGATAGCTTCTTTTTCTTTATCCTTCTTGTGTACAGAAGAAGTCGCGTAGTTAACATACGTAGGAATATAATTCGCAAGGTATTCCTATAATATATATTACCAGTTTCATCGAATAATTTGGTGCATTTATGTTTCGCGAAATGTGGTATTAAGTACCTTGCGAATATCAATGCAAACATTTGAACTGAACCTTTTACAACCGAATTTTTATCTAGAAGAAAGAGATTTTAATTCTGTATAATGAGTTATCTTTACATGATTATGGATAGCTCAAGAATTTTTTAATAATACTTGGATGAAGCAATATCGAAATTTTGGCAATACCGCAAGGATTGATATCGTTATCCCATAAAAACATCTTGTGTAATATATATGACATTAAACTATCTGTAATTTTTATTTATCGAATGTGAATCATTTTTGCATTGTAATTACATGAAAAATATATCAAAGCTACCTACATAGGAAATAAAGATATTTATCTCAATTATATTACTTCACTATTTATAATTTGTTTTTTTGGTCTGGTTATTATTTTTCTTGAAAGAGGAAATAGGAATAGGCGATTTGTGAACGTAGATTTCATTTAAGGCTCCTGCCTACAGTGCCTACTCGTCGCTTCTATCTTTGTTTAATGACGTCAGAAGCGAGAAATCGCATGCCAAAAATTTTTGCGGTTTTATGTTGAAATAAAAAGATATATCCACAAAACGCAATTGTAATTGATTCAGCATATTTGTAAAATATACCGAACACTTTCCTTTTGCTCTGATAATCAATAAATAGCTGTAAAATGACAAATGAAAGAAGACAGGTTAAAAAAGTAGATTGCATGCCACATTAATTTTACGGCTATTTAGTGATTATTAAAGCCAAAGGAAAGTGTTCGGTATATTTTACAAATGTGCTGAATCAATTACAATTGCGTTTTATGAATATATCTGTTTAACGTAAAACCGCAAGAATTTTTAGCATGCGATTTCTTGCTTCTGACGTCATCAAACAAGGATAGAAAAGGCGAATAGACAGGAGCCTTGATTAATAAAAGTAATATCTCTTTAAGTGATTATAATGCAAATACCGTAGCTATCACGGTTGATGATTTACGCTTCTCAGTCTCCGCTCTGCGTTTCCGTCGACTGAAAACGGCGACATCGCTCTTCGTTTGACGATGCTTTAGCTGGACAGCTACGTGATTTCTAGCAAGGTGGTTACGAATAATGAGCTACACCGAGGAACGGACTAATTGAGTTTACGTCTCGACCAGCGAAATTTCTCGCTTGGCGAAACGGAGGCACCCGTTTCCGCGATGACCAGAAGCACCGGAAGGCTTAATGCACCGGTTGCATGCCGGATTCACGACAACCGCTAAATCCCACGAAACTTCCTGCAAGCTTGTTTCGATTTCCGTTATCCTACCCTCGAACATTATCTAGGAAGCAGCGGCAGTAGTCGACTTCGGGAACGCTATAGCTGCGGGCTGCTGTTTGATCCTATTTGTATTTAAGACTGCGCCGTTGCCGTAACTTTGTATCGTAACTTTGAAAAACATTATCGGTAATTTGAATTAGGGGAGATTAGGGCTAGTTAAATTGTTATACATGCAGATTGTTATACTTAATATATTTCTAGAATAAAAGATGATAGAGGAGACCGGGGCTATCTGTCTACGAGGGCTATGTGTCCACAGTACTCTCATGTGTTAAGAGATATATATCTCGGTAATTATTTAGATTAACAAACTCCCCCTCCAATATTCTTGACTTTAATATTGTCAATTACAAAGTCATTGGAAGGGGGTTCGTTAATCTAAATAATTACCGAGATATATATCTCTTAACACATGAGCAGTTCTGTGGACAGATAGCCCCGGTCTCCCCTACTATACAAAGAATATGACATTGTCTCGAAAACATTACATTAATAATTCAGTGATCACATTTTTGGAAAGCGTAATATATTTTTCAAGATGAGTAGGTATATCATTTGTTATAGCCAAAAGTGGAATAAATAAAATATAGATATTATCTTTAATATTTCTAAATTTATTCGTAATACATTGCAGTTTACTTTAATAACATATTCAATTTTTATTTATGTTAACTTCTTAAGAAATTTTTTTATTAATTATAGTTTTAATTGGAAAATATGGCAGAGCGGGGCTAATTGTGGCGGCTAATTATAAGTTGTTACAGCTTCTTAGCTTCAAAGAAAGGTTCATTACATTTATGTTTATTATATCTTATATTTCTAATATATTGTGCAGAAAATAGAGATTATTTTTCCAGTTTTTTGTATAGTAAATTAGTGTTTTTTTATCATATTTTTATTTCGTTAAAATAATGAAAAATTAAGTATATGATAAATTGAATACATTTATCTTTATCATATACCTATATACAATATTCATGATATATACATATATATATATATATATACGTATTGCCATTATTTGAGTTTAAAAAAATGTTTATTCAATGCATTAGTTAAAGTATTCGTCTGCACAGTTTTTTTTATTTTTCTATCTTTACGTAATATATTTGAAATAGCTTACAACTGTCACAACTTACCCCATTTATGGGGTAGCTTGTTACAAGTTGCCTTCTGGTATTTTTTTAATGCAAAATAAATAAATTATAACTTTACATTTAAAAAATATTTGTAATATAGTATAAATTTTTGATAAATCTCTTTGCAGTATATATCCGATTCGTAAGTTAGCTACAAAATATTATCAATAAAAAAATGTAACAAAACTATAGCTACGGTCTCCTCTATTGTCAGCCTCGAGCGCCACGTCTGTTAACGTAACAACGATAACTAACGGGAAGTCAAAGAAACATGTTCAATCGCCAAACTTTAAAGAGCTTGCAGGTATGTTACGGCGTTTCTAAAGTAACACTTCGTTTCCAGGCAAGAATAAACTAAATTAGAAAACTTCTTCTTATGAGAAAATTTTTAAAGCTAGAAGAAGTTTAACGGACTTCGAAAGACTAATCTTTTCAATTTGAAGAACGACGCTTCGTTTCACTAATTTATTGTCACATAGTTACGACTTACTTGATCTTTCGATTTTGAAGAACATTTTTTTATTCTGATTGCTTAAGGGCCATGACACACACAAAAACTTAAGCAGTAAAACGTAGGCCAGGCAGTAAGGAAATCAACAGTTTGGATTTGCTAGCGCTTAAGTTATGTCTTAAGTTCTGGACTGTGACTGGCTGATTCGCTTACTGCCTACGTTTTACTGCTTAAGTTTTTGTGTGTGCCATGGCCCCAACATTTGTACAACAACAGATGCGTAAGCACTAAACTTAATCTTTAAAAGTTAAACATTGAGCATTATACGTTTTATAACAAAATGTATTCATAGAATGCAATTACAAAAAATACGTATGTATAGCTATCGTTACGATTAATATTCTACTTAGGTACATTAAAAATTAACAAACTTATTTAACATTTTGACTGCCATGTCACCCATATTTTACGGGTAACGCGTAAATTTCTGCAAGAGCCCTATCACCTATTTGTAGACAGTTTTATTTATCCAGTTAAGAATGATTTTGCTAATTGTAAGTATTTAACCTACTTTAAAAAGACAATATAAATTATATTAAGACATTACAAAAACAATATAAAGTATGAAAATGTTACATTAGATTTATTAAAAACAGAATTTATTTTTCAGTTTTTCTTATATCTGTTTCAATCACAAAAAGATCTATTATTTCAGTTTCTTGTGAGTAACAATTTTATTTATTTTATCTAAAATTATATCATTAAATATATAATAATATAAATATAGATATAGGTACTATATATATTATATATATATATCTTTATGTTTATTTTTTTATATAGTTTATTTTGTAATTTGATTCTGCATGTTTTATAAACAGCGCATGTCTCTTTCTACCAGAGCTCAATGCCAAAATCAGCTTGGCAATCAAAGTGTTAATTAGTTCTAGTGAAAATTAGATATTCAACAAAATAATTGATGAACGAGTGAAGGAAATTTATTTATTAAAAACTGTTTAAAATATACTGAATTCTCCAAATAAATTCGAGGGATAAGTAAAAATTAATCTTTTGTGAGCAATTAGATCAATCTCATATGTTCAATCTCGCTCGAAGTAGTCATTATGTCAGTAGTCATATGTCATAGTAGTCAGTTCTGTGATATGACTCGGAAATTTTTTATTGCGCATTATTTTAAATTTCACTCTTTCAGATTAGATGGTGGTTAAGTGGTTATTCTCGACTTTAAACCATCGCATTGCGCTTTAACTGGGAAATCCAGCGATCTATGGCCGATTTATTCCTATACCATTATCATTACGTCTCCATGATCACAATTTCCTTTCTCCTCGTCATCATCATCAAATCCGAGAGTCTGCGTGTGTGTGCACGGTGTAATGGTGTAATAACGCAGGACACGCGGACGAAGCACCATTTCAAGCAACACACCTACAACAGCCCCACCTTCTGTGACCACTGCGGTAGTCTTCTCTATGGTGTCATCCACCAGGGCATGAAGTGCCAAGGTATCATATGACGAATGAAAAAGAAAACGAAACCAACGTAAAGTCAAACGATACGCACAACAGATTCAAACACGCAGTCCACTCAGAGATACAATTCTCCTAGAGACACAGTCATCCGACGAGGATACACGTTCACACATATACACACACCCGTGTAGACATATACATATATGATATATACACATTTATATACATCTACACGATGTACAGTACACTAGTAACACGTTTTTCTTTTTCTTTCTCTTTTCTTGGCCCAGCGTGGTGTTGCTTTGTCTTCGTATTGTACTCCTGTATAGTGTTTCTTGGTCTATCTCTTGCTCTCTCTCTCCTCTTTGTAAATAATACTCGCTGTAAATATTGTATAGAAGTTCTACGTCGTATCTTCGCCTGCCGTCACAGGTGGATACTAGAAATCCGATTAATCGCATTAACAACGATCGCAGGTGAACGCCGCAGCGGACGATTGACCCCCCCTGTTCGCTCGCGTTTCAACGTATCTGCTAATGCGATTAGCGGCGCTTTTAATTATGTATACGGTACATCCTCCGACGTGGATTTTACACTGACATTGTACATACTCTGTTAGGTGGCTTTTGTACGCATTAACTGCGTCTCTCTGTCAGCAGGAACATGATTCACATGTGGCTGCGTATGTGTGTGCGCGCGTGTGATGTGCCATGTGTGGATTATTACATATTAACTTGCATAACAATTATGGCTATGCACTGAAAGGGATGATGTTATATTGAATTGTCTTGTGGCAAGAAAGGGCAAGGAGAAAAGAAGAGAGAATTTACGCGCCAATGCAGTTAAGCCTTGTGTCCACGATGCTAGAACTGTGTCCGAGTTTCAGTTTAAGCCAATGAAACTGCTACTTTTCTGTAAGAGCTGCAAGTTGATTGGCTTAAACCGAAACTCGGACGCAGTTCTAGCATCGTGGACACAAGGCTTTAGAAATACATAAAATCCGGCGAGAAGATGGGAAAAGGCGACAAACGGAAGAGCGAAGGGCACACCAAAGGAAGTGTGATTGAGTTTCACATCGGAAATGTTCCGTTTCACTCTCGTTTTCTTCTTGTCCTTTGGGAAAGAGTGTACCTTACCAAACCTTTTACGTATCTTCCTTTTGTTTGCTTCCCTCGAATATCGCGCGCGTGTAAAATGACCCTTTGTGCTTAATACGTCCTGGTTTAATATTCGGTTCACACTTATTCGAGGTGTATATATCCACATTTGCGCTCGGCTCGGAAAGTTAGTGCTTCAAAAGGATGCTTTTCGTCGATAATTGGATGAACTCGCCTTTGAGTATTTAGGCCGGTATATTAGATGTGTTCTGGACGACATAAGAGAAAAGGAAAAAAAAAGGAAAAAAAGAAGCTCGCTTTGACAATTAGTCCGCGAGCCATCCACATCGAGGGCGCATTTAGTCATCGATGTCGAGCGCGTTATATATTTTTCCTTCTATGAGAAGTTTTCCCTCCCCTATCGAAGTTGTAAATAACACTTGTACAGTTGTAATGTGGAAGAGAGAGATTATCCGACAAGGGACTGTCGATCTGCCAACCAAGTTTGCATTTATAAATAATATCTGTGCAATCGTTGTGTGATTTGTTCATGATCTGTATAAATGTGTGCGTGTCTGTGTCTGCGCGCGTGCCGTACGTGTGTGCATGATGGATGATATAAAATTCTACATGTACCTAAGAAGAAAGATAACTAGAAGCTAAATTTTACGAGTAGTTTACTATTATTTAAATATGTTAAACCCCGTTATAGCGTTTATGAAAAAAATTAGCAAAGTTACTCCAAGGAATAAAGAGAGTATTTTTACGTAAATTATTACATAAACGTTATTGGAAATAATATAGAAAAGATTTTAAGGTTTCTTAAATATATTTATAAAGTGTGCTTCTATCTGCTTTTCTTCCCCGTATTTTTCTTATGCGCATGTAGATTGATGATCGTCTTACCATTCTGTGTCTTTTTCACTGTCACGAGTTTCTGCCGTTGCACCGTAACCGCACAAAAGTCGTGCACTTTTCCGCTGTATTTTCTTGGTGTGATTCTTCAATGTATTTCCCCAAGTCGTTGACGTCATTCTTCGTTTATCTTTTTTTTCTAACTCTCTTTGTTTGTACTTTGCCCTGATATTGTTTCTCGTGTATTTCACAATTTGTTTACGTTTATGCTCTTTGAAGCTCCTAATTATTTCTTTGACAGTTTGCGACATTCTTGCGTGTTTCCTTGATGCGTGCGTCTTAATTTAACCCAGCGAATTATCGATTTCTCCATATTATCCACGATTTATCAGCAGTTCAGTTTCGGACTCACAATCAGTCGTTGTTCGTCGTCACGATTGCTCGTTCGTAACAGAAGTTTGCGACAACGATTTTTCAGGTCCGGCTATTCTCGAGAGAATTTCGCAAGTCTGAAACAAACTACCATTTACGAATTCAATTCGTCGCTTGCCTGTGAAAAATTTTGCGATATTTTTCCTCCGCACTAAAAAATATACAGTAACAACAAATTGTAGTAGAATTTTTCATAATTTTAACTTATAATTAATTAATTAATTCTTTGATCAAAAACCATTTTACTTAACAACTCTTCTATATATTCTATGAAAGAGATTTAAAAACGATAAGGATTTATCAAAGGATTCAAAATGAAGAAGCCATTTTGTTCAGTAAGTTTTCACTTCCATGTTGGAAAATAGCTGTTTATTATCACACAATTTGCTAATCTTTTAATTGGATTTTCTTGAAATTAAGTGCGCATATATGCCACATAATTTAAAACGATAAAAGACGTACGTAATATGTAAGATTGAAAGTTTTCGATGTACATATGAATGAACGAATAAAGAGTATAATGGATATCTCACATTGCTAGATTTTCCCTTATAGATTATCTCACGTGATTCGCTTTTATGCTCCTCGAGCACGTTTATCATTTCTTCGTCGTGTTGAGCAAAGCAATCGCGTTCCGCTAATCTTTTCGCGGCGATCAGCGGCACGCAAACCGCAATTTTGCATACCGTCGATGCAGCGATAAAAGCGGCACGATTAATCTGGTCCTTAAGAGGCGTGAGCTTAAAGGGGTGTCTTTTCACGACAGGATTGTCCGATTAAGTACGTTTAGCATAAACATAACGATTCGCGCATTTGGTCGCTCAATCATTGGTTTAACAATTCGCCGTATGAAAATGAGACGAGAAAGGAAATAGATGCAGAAAAGGGTGAATTGGCACAGTTCCAAGATATATATGGGTATATCGTACCGTCTAATTTCTTCATTTCTGGCTTGCCAGATCCCTTCGTTCTTAGCTACATTCCGTTCGTATTGTCGCTCTTATTGTCATCGGCGAGAGAAAGATGAGAACAATAGTTTCCCTGTAAATTTTTTTAGTGTATTCACCTTTAATATTTTTGTGGTCGGGATTTTATAGATCGCTGAAAATGCTCTACGAATAGATTCTTTAAATCGTTTCTGTTGTGAGAATCTTGACATTGTTCCAATCAGCATTGTGTGGATCAAATTTTTGCATCAATTTCAAATAATTTTTTCATGATAAGAACTTGATATTTAACACAAGCAAGTATTTTTATGTTTCTACGTAAATGATGCGTCTTAAGGGACAATAGGATGGATGGGTAGTGACGTCTGTCGTATTTTTATCAAACCCGTACAATAAATTATTCATAAATAAATATAAGTATAAAAAAATAAGTTTGTGTAAACATGAAAATATTTATGAACATGTAAAAGGATATAAAAATAGAGTTTATTATTTTTGGCGTTGTATATGTTGCACAGAATTCTATTTGCCTATTTGAAAAAAGATATTATTCGTGCAACTTTAAACGGAAGAGATCAAATAAGCAGCGCAAAACTTCTTAATGAAGTTAGAAAACAGTTATAGTGTACGCTGTTCCCGCTTGTAATCCAATTTCGAGGTTTATAATTTTTTAACGCTAGGGGAACGCGCTGTGTACTTTTACTTTATTCATTTACAGTTTTATCTCACACTGATTTCAATGTTCATTGAGATATTCCATTTGAGTACACGGTTTTATCACGTAGCACGACAAAAAAAATTCAAATTATATATATAAATTCTATGAAGCTTCTACGCTTCTCTCGCTGATGATTTCATTTTCAAACCAGATTATGATTAAGAGTGGCAAGCAGAGAGAGAGTGAAGTTCTAACGAAGATACCCAGGTGCATTTAGGCGATATTCGCGTCGGATGCATTCGTAAGGCCGTGACAAAGGTCTAGTCTTTTACGGGAAAATGCCGGTAAAGGATTTCCGCGAAAGACGAGCTGACGCTCGGCACGTGAAGAGAAGGGAAGGAAAAGGGCAAACGACTGGCGTGGAAATTAATTAAATGGTGGAGTCCACGGCCCGGAAGAAAAAACTGGAAAACGGAAGTGAAAGAGGTTCTTTGTGCATCGCGAAAAAAAAAAAATTTCGAAGAATTCAGTAGCTTACAAGATCTTGTATATCTTGGATAATAGATTTTTATTTGCGCTACTTCCACATCGTGAAAAAGAGGTCATGGGAAAATTTATCGCCTAATGCATCCTGAGATCAAAATATAATAATTTCTATTTATCTTTTGTACTCAATAGAAAAGAAGAAGCGAAATATTGGTTAAATGCGTAATTTGTTGGTTATTCTTCGCAGATAATAAATATTTTCTGAGAATCGCGAAAAAAGACGCATAGACAATTCTTCTTGCGACGATTTTGAAGGTTAAAGGCTATTGGTATTACAATTTTATACTACATTGTGCGAGAATTTGTTTGGAATTTTTAATCGGATAGTCGAAATTTTGTATTGTGATTTCATTGTTGATAGGTATTGGTTGCAGTTAACACTGCATTTTTCCACTGACGTTCTTTTGAGAGCTTTGAGTGAAAGCCTTTCCTGCACCGGGTCCAAGAATAACGCCACTATTGACCATACAGGCTCGATAATAACTGGTGATAGTCTGCCCACGTCGATGTCTCGTGAAACTGATTTTTATAGTCTTTTATGCGAGGGATTTATATTCATAGTAACGACAAATTTCCAATCGACCGTCGTGCACGCCTCGAGTTGCGCGCAACCTTTCAGAACTCCACAAGTAATATCTTGTTAGGGAATTTTCGTATGATATTATGTGCGTTATTTCGCCGTTTTAAATCTTCTCACGTATATCTGATCGTGAAATTGCACTTTTCTTCGTGCAGTTGGGAAAACTCGTTGAAATTATTTGCATTCCACGATACTTATATTCAGTTTGAGAGGTAAAATTATTTTGGATATAGTATTCAAAACACTTGAACAATGCGATGGTATAACATTTTCGAAGGTTGTACATGGTAATAACTACTTCATTCATCAGGCATTCGTGCTGTAATAATTATTTCTTCAGAATTACAGATCAAGAGGTGAATTCTCTGACTACAACACAAAACACAGGGACGATTTATTTTGCGCCCATGTCTGTATTGCGCCAGGTTCCGTTTGAGTTTATGACAAAGCGAAAGTTCTCTTTCGATTTGTCGAATTGCAAGCAATAAATTTAATTCATAACTGAACGAAAAACGTGCTTTGTGTGCCGGTTGGGAACTTCACGCATACAGAATGTCTAGATTTATAAATCGTATCCACACGTGTATCGATATACTCACAACGAATCAGACTCTGTGAAAGGAGTCCAGTTGCACCTGTGCGGCACACTCTCATCAACGATGTTCATCGTAATCGTGTGCGCCACCTTATCCTTAATGTTCATCATCACGTGGTCCGCGTGCACGTATATTCCCTCTTGTTGCTTCTGCCTCACCTCAGCTTTTGGGAAAAGATTGCAAAAAAACAAAAGGGAAATAAAAACAAGTTTTTAGGGTTTAAGAGGGAAAGGGGAAATAGAGAATGGGCTTAATGTTTTTTTCCCGGAGCTGGATCCCCCGTTTTGGGGTATCGATCGGCGCACCGCCACCGTCCGTCTCGATTTCTCCGCCACACAGGATCAGACCACAAATGAAGGACCGGGCTTCCCCGGGCCCCTATTTCTTGTTCCCAGGCGAGCCAAAAGCACAAATGGGAGGTTTTCACGTACCTGACGCCGACCTTCTGCGACCACTGCGGCTCGATGCTTCACGGTATCGCCCATCAGGGACTCAAGTGTTCAGGTAGTTAAAAAGCTAAGAAATCAAGCCGCGCTTCAACGACACGTCAAACCCATCAAACGGTTAGATATCTCGCACATCAATCCCACTCCGCCACCATTACCATTAATTCCCGTCATAGTTTCACAGGAATTTGACCATCTGGGTCTGGCCCGAATATCTGTCCCGACAAGATGATCGATTTGACGGGTACGCCAAAATTTCGGATATCGATTTTAGTCCCGGAATATTATAATAGATAGGGGATTTCCGCGATTTCCGTGTTGATATAATAAATATCATGTAAGAGATGCGATGGGATATATAATTAATTTGAAATTTTACGAGTAAAGGTGATAAGGACGGGATGTTTGCATTATTGGTAGTGTTACGCGGTGGAAGAACAATCGCGTTACGGTTTAATGGATGGTAGATATTGTTATTATGGAGGGCAAAGCGAGAAATGCCGATAAAAAAGAATATCGAAAATCCATCGACGGTGCGAACGGGTAATTCGTTATACCGCTATTAATAGCTAACATATCGATATCGCGCTTCCTCTCGTTGCGCGCGTTTCGCGCACTTATTCGGAGACCCAGTTACAGGCTTTTCAGATCACGAGGCCGCGCGCTTGCAAGCAGTATAGAAAAATACTCGACAATTAAGTCCCCTTTGTTGCTTTTATCTTGTGGTGCGTTAAACCGCTTTAAAGTATTCGCGGCTAATTTACCGCGAATTTAGTACGAAAAGAATAGATGCTTCTAGTTCCCAGCACTAATAGAGCGCCGTTAGTATTAACTTTCACTCAAAGATTTAAAATTTTATCAAATTGCGCGACATTATCAGCAAGAATGAATAGGAAATTTTTTACTTTTGATATGTAAATAAAATAAAACGGTACTAATAATTATTCGAGTAATAATTTTACATTTCAAAATGGATTAAACTATTTTTTATCTCACTTGGGCTGCATTATTTATATTCATTTATTCATACAGTAAATGGTTCGAAATTAAATTAAATGATTTTAAGAGGCATTTTACTTGCGCTTTTTTCGTTAAAATATGATTTTTTAGAAGTAGCGATTTTCCAAATCCAACAATTTCTGTATTCATCGCTATAATATGCGTTTTTTGAAAAATCTTTGAATTGGCACTAATTCGTTAATAGTATAGTTAAAAAGATAATCTATTATTATTTTAATTAAAAATACGCTAGATTTGATTAAGAAAATGCGTCGAACGAATTGATCGAATGTTCGCGCCGGGGTATCAGACGGAAATAGATGTTGGGTTGAACCCAGGTGGGGCGATATCGACTTCAGAAGTAACAAATGTTACTTGAATTTTCTTCGTCGTTCGTGAAACCCCCGGGAGAAAGAAGCATTGGAAATGCACGGATCAGGTGACTCGAAATTTCGTATCTCCATCAGCATTCGCATCGAGCAAATTCAGGGATCGTGTGTCGGAGAACCATTTGCTCAACGACATCTCGCTCCATCAGACACTTTGTCCAAACGGATGCCGCGAGGCATAGTTTTACATTTACGAACCGACGACTTCCGATCACCGACATCTGGGAGAATCTAACGCGAAATTATGCAACGGATCTTACGTAAAGTTTAAAAATTTGCAAAGAATTGCAAAACATAATAAATTCTTTGAACTTTTGTATTTTCGACAAAATTTTAAAAAAATGTTTTTTACCGTGCGCAATAATAATCAAATCGAATAATCCTGTTGTACAATTGCTTTATTCGTTTTTCTAAATTTTGTATACTTAAATTCTTTGGCTTTTAAAAATAATCCGAAAAGTTAAGAAAGTATTTTTAATATATTGTATGTAAAAGTATAACTTTTCTTTATGAAACAGAGAGATTCCTCCCAGAATGATCACCAATTATGCGATAGTGCCACTCGCGCCGCTCTCTATTTTCGCGAGTTTCTCTCTAGTTTCTCGTTTTCGCGGTTGCGACGGTCTTTACGCGCCGCGCCATTACAACTGTCGAAAGTCGAATAAATTTCACGGAACGTGCATTATTTAGTTAGCGCCTCAAGGCAATAACGCACGTACCTATCGTCCAGCTTTTCAGCTAGAAAACGACGATGTTTTTTTCGTCGCTCTTGCCGTTTTCGGGGTCGCCAAACAACTGTTCTAAAATTGCGATGCAGCGAGCTTTTATTTGGATATACATCGCGAATACACATGTCGCGGTGCAAGCACACTTATACGTGCAAACAACGCCCTGATTGACGACAGTCTGTGATAAAACCGTAGGAATTTCCTATATACTTTTAACAAACAGAAGAGCCGGTTGAGCTTGATTTATCGGAACAATCAATTTGATTATAAAAATTTGATTATGAAATACGTGCACGGAAACCCAACGAATATGGTCAGTCGTTTTTATAGCTAACTTTGTTAACAGAAACCATTCAAAAGTCGACCAAGAAGACGAGAGACATTTGCAGTGTGATAAAGAATGTATTGCCTTATACACTTGTATAAACTTTTTCATCAAAATCTTCCTTGAAAAAAAATTATGTCTTGAATTCAGCAAAAGTAATGTATTATGATAATTACCTTTCCACTCAATTATTTATTTATTTTTACATTGTTCCGTGCAAATAACAACATTAGAAATTTAAGAAATTGATTAGATTGCTCGCTCTTTTTTAGTGGGATAAAATCATTTTATTTTTATCTATAAATATAAATATATCTGGAATATTAGGTATGTATAGCGAAAAAAGAACTAACAGTTTTTGAAACGTTTAGTTCACAATTTTTTCTGTCAGAATTTGAAATGTAAAATACGATTTCGATAGAAGATTTAATCTTCGCTCTAATTACCACAAATAAATATAGAGATCATTTTTACGAGTTTTTATGGCATTGAGATTCGAGCTTTCTAGAATCGTATCACTTGTAGCGTTGATCGGAGCAAGAAGACACGGTAATTTAAATTCGAGATCATCCTGAAAGATACAGAACGCACGCGATCATACCCGCTTATCAGCGTATCTTTAAACGTCTGCAGAAGATCTCACTTTAAAAACCAGGGTTCTTCACTCGAGTGTGGTTCACTTTTTGCGCTTCGACATTCGCGCTGCGGGTTTTATACGAGCTTTAGACCGCGTAATCATCCCTCTCGATGCACTCAAAAGAAGTATTCCCCCCGCTGCGCCGCGCCGTCGAGAAGACCCGCCACCTCAGGTTCGCTTGTACCTCACTATCTCACCGTCGTCGCCTCTCGTCTTGCGAGCTCTGTGGAAAAGCTTCCGGACGACAAGATGTACGATTACACGCCGACTGACACAGAAAACGTGTACCGGGCGACGCTCACGTATTTCGCCGTGAATTTTATACGCGGCGAGAGTGGCACGGAAACGTATATATCGGGCGTCGTGGTGACGCGATGAGGATACGTACGTGTCGTTTGCGTATGTTCTACGTTTTCTTTCGGAAAGATAAGGGGAAAACTCATCCGCATCTCATCAGAAGGCCTCGCCTGTTTAGGGACACCCTTAAGCGCATGAAACATATCTTCCGTACGATCACTCGCAACCGTAAGAAAATCCAATCGACTGCATCACCCCGCGATTCGAACGGGTATGTTACTTGAAATATAGTAATTCATACCTGTTCAACGATAATAGAATATTAACGTGATCGTGTTATATATTGGTCTTATGATAGGTATACCTTTGACCTTGATGCATTTTTGATTGTGTTATCACACGCCTGTATACTATACACACTATATCGTATCGCTGCCGCGCGCTGCTCGGTCTCCTCGTTCTCTCCGCCGCGCCGCGCCGCATGGACGGCGACCGCCTTGTGCCTATCCCCGACACGACAAAGCGCGAGCAGAAATGTATTTTAATATACCACTCTCCATTCTTCGCCTATTCACTCGTCGCTTATTCACACGGCGCATTCTAACCCCGCGTCGTGTGTATCTCGCCGGGTGTTGAACACCCACCGATGCACCGTCATACGCATCTCTATTAGTGTATTACATATGTATATAGAGATTGTATATATTACATCTATTTAACGCAACACTCTCTTGGACGAGTAATTATTATTATAACTATTAAAATGGAGTAATTACATAATTAATGTAGTAAGAATTGCGATTTCAGCGATTGTATATGCGATTATATGTGCGTGCATACAGCGAAATTCTCAATAAATGATATTTATAATTGGATTAATTAAATTTATTCTTACGATTTGTTTCTGAATCTTCTCGCGACTTTAATTTTGGTTTCTTTAAAAATGACAGTTTCTTCGACGGCCTTGAAATCGATTTCTTTATATAGGAAAATTTCCAAAGAAACCATTATTTGATTAAAGTTTTCAATTTTTAACACGAGTGCTAACTATCTTGATGGTAGGTAATTAAATCTTAGTTGAAAGAGTTCGAGAAGATAAAGTCTTTAAGTTTAAGTGAACAGTGAAGTTTACTTATTTAGCTGCGTATTAGCGGCTTAAGGCCATCACACACAAAATGCATAACGTCGCATAAGCATAGCATAAGACCGCTGGACCAATGAGCATCTTACGTAAATTAATATGGCGACTTAATACTGGATGTTCATTGGTCCAGCGGTCTCATGCTATGCTTATGTTATGTTATGCATTTTGTGTGTTATAGCCCTTACTTATTACAGAATTTACGTTACTCAGTGTTTCAATTGTTTTCTTTAGCGTCTTTTTGCTATATTTCCCTTAATTGTAGCTTTCTCCACGAAATAATGGATACCTGAAGACAATCTAAAAGAAAGTGTAGATAAAAGTGACGCTATCATGCAGTCTTTACATGTAAATAAAAATTTCTCTGTATGTACGTATTTCTGTGTTCTACGCACTGATGCACGATATATATGAATTCACATACATATGTATACACACACATACATGCACATATACACATGAACATGTTTGTCGTGTATGCATGTAAACTTTATATATATATCCACGTTCATGTAGATTTACAGCGTTCACTTATCAGCGCGTGAATTCAAATACCTAATCGTATACCCTTCCTTAGCAGACATGCGAACCTCTGATTGCATACTATGTGTTGGCCACTTGTGTGATTATCATTCGTGTTACCCGCAGTTAGCTTTTCGTTAACATGTATTTGTACACATTCACACATGTAACTATTCACCATATTTGTATCGGACCTTTCATTACGTTAGTAAAGATCTCCGTGCGCCAAGTAGCGAGAGATCTTGTAGAGTATTTTAAACATATGTACGCGTGGGAATGTAACGCCAACAAGAAACGAGATCATGCTCATAGTTTATCTTACCACAAAAGAATTTTTTTTCTTTCTAATACCTATACAATCCCAAAATGATTTTATTTTTATTGTTAAACAATTACGATTTAAAATAAAATGAAATGAATGGAATCGGAGAGCGAATCGCATCTTCATAAAAGCTTGTTTAGCCGATTTGATGTATTTCAATTTTTGCGTTACGAGCTTTCTTCAAATCAACGGGAAGCAGTTACTTTCGTATCGTCATCGTGCTTTTCCTCTGGGCCGTTTTAAATTCGATTCACTCTGCTATTCCATTCATCCGTTTCATGGTTCCCACTGAATGCTTGTAGATGCTATTCTCATCAACATGAGAAAGAGTGAGCGTCTTTCCTGTATTTTAAAATATGAATCGTCTCGATGTTCAACTTCTAGCAATAAGTATAGCGAATTATTTTGAAAGCGGTTTTAGCAGAGATAATGCTAGCTATAATGCAAACGCTGTAATGCAATGCTATAATCGTGCAATGTTATAAATCGATGTTCTAAATAAAAGAAACTTGTAAATATCTTTTCAGGTTTTTATCGTTGCAGGACCTATATTTATTGCGACGAATAAACCCAAAGATCATTTTCTGTAATAGGTAAAAATTATAACAGCTTTTTGTCTTATTGTCTAGACGTCAGCTTATATAATTGAAGAATTCGGTTTTAAAGGTTGTAACAATATATTTGAATCATCTCTTTAAGACGTGATACGCCGCTTTCGAAATAAATAACTCATTCATCTCCCTGATTCATGAATCTCCCACGCGTACGTATGCGTAATCGCAGCTACGCTCGAAAATTTTAAACCTTAAAATATCAGAGAAGCGATGTAGCCGATTTAAGAATATATAAAAAAGGTGGACGAGCAGCCTCGCATAATTCGAGCGTCAGCTGCGATTTCGATGGTCGGCTGGAAATTAATGACACAACGAATCGATCTTTCTGCGGCAACATTGAGAGAAACAAAGATTATTGATGATGGTCGATGATGATATAATCGATGATAATCTGATGATGTAGCATGCGACATGAACGTGCACAAGAGGTGCGAGGAGAGCGTACCGAATCTATGCGGATGCGATCACACCGAAAGACGTGGTCGTATACACCTGCACATCTCATGTTCCGGTAGCAAGCTATCCATAGAAGGTAGGTTTAAAATTCTTATATATTTTCTCTTCTCTACTCTTATCGCTCTTTCAATTTTTCTATCATAGAATTTATGCCGAACTGTCTCTTTTTTTCTCTTTCGCGCTTTTTAAAATCATAGAATTGTTTCAGTGTCACAAGTTTATCGATAATACTATATTTTATACAATTACAATATATTTGTATGCATATATTGTGTATTATTTGTATTATTTTTATATTATAACTTTCATGCAGTTATCGTTAATGAATGTACTCTCGTTCTTTGCTACCCCAGATTTTTAGATTAAGGATATTACTCAAATATTAATATATCGTAAGAGAGTTATGTCATACCCATTATTATATAATATTACGAATAACAAAATTGATAACTGAAGATTTATTTTGTAATAATACAATTTATGGCAGCATTTTATGGTGATATAATCCATGTTTTATTATTTTCAGTGATATAAAATATGCTTTCTCCGTCTTGTATCACAAGAAGATTTGGGAGAGCATTTAATATAAAACGTAATTACTTTCTTTTAATATTTTTTTATAAGTCAAGAAAGAGGAAAATCTAAAACGCTATGTTGAAAATTATATAATACAATTTTGTTATTCGCAATATTATAATGAGCATTACCTAATCATATTCAAAAACTGGTATACATATAATAGAATTTCATTTTTGCTCATTTATTCAGTACTTTACTCAATGATAAAAAAATATGTATTTAATCTTTTTGCAATTTCTACGCTGGTAAAATAATGTTGAAAAATCATATTCCACTCGTTTAATATAATAATATTTGAACATGGAAGGCGGACTTTTAATTTAATTAATGGATGCATCTATATTTAATCTTGCTGCAAAAAAGATTTCTGGTTTAAATTATAATGTAGTGAGTGCCGAAACGCGTCATACATATTGAATTTTCGTAATGTGTTTACGGAGGTCATTTTTACGATAAGATCATTCCGCGATCAAGAAGAAGCATTGTTATTTCCTTCTTCGTGAAGATCTACCATAAATAAATAAATTAGGTATACTTGAATCGCTGATTGTGCGGCAAACGAATAATCCGAAACGGATTTCTAACGATTCATTCGAGATAAAGATAGATGACGTAAAGGGGAAGACGATCGTTAAACGGTGCGATAATAATAGCTCGTTATTAGTGGCTCTTTACTATAGCCGGATATCTTATGAATAATCTTGCACGTTAAAAGTAATTAGAAAGCCCTTCCTTTTTGAACGTCCGATTTAATGAAACCGTACAATGTCATCGTCGATAAGGATGATCATTTCGGATATATAAGGACGATGTAACAACGGCATCAGAGATGTTATTGGTCGTTATCTATGATCGCCCGCGATATATCGAGCCTTGTAAGGGCCAGGTGAACGCAGGCGTTATTATCGTAAGGGCGTAATAGCTCTGAATACCGTTACAACCTGAGAGCGTAATTACTCGCAACCGGCATTAACGCTCCGATATCCATCGTCATCCTCTAAATTCGCCATGGCTAGAGTGCATTAAATTTTCCATAGCTCTCGTCAAATCGGTTCACCGAGAGTGATGCTATTACGAGATATTCCTGGCGAACCTTACTGCACCACAAATATCTCGTGTCAGAGGTCGAAGTGCTTCAATCATAATGATGTTATACTTAACATTTCTTTAATAATTTTTGCTTTATAAATATCTTAACTGGTATTCAAGTTACAGAAACTTGACAACTAATTAACAAGCGATCGTTAAATATAAGCTTTGTGTATATCATCTTGCCTCTCAAAGATATATTACATAATGACTAAAAAGAAAGAACAAAAGAAGAACAAATACATACTTTAGCTCTATTTACATATACGATAGATACACACTCTCACACAACATAGGTACACCGTATATGCATCATATTTTATAAAAAATTAAACATTTTCGCGATAAATTATTCGTGCAATTGCTTTATATTTGACATTACATACATATTTTAATAAAAGATATACAGTGCGCATGTATAACAATTGCAAGTGTGATTTATTCTCAAAATTGTATAACGTTTACACACGTTACACAATTTTATTAAATTAATGTAAATTGCTTTTTAATGCAATTATTTGCAAAATTGTTTCATTAACGATATAAATTGTGAAAAAATATAAACATTACAATAAATATAAATTCAAATAAATTTTTATCTAAGCTAACTGTTATCATAAGCCTCGTAGATCGACATAAAATTTGTCAAGAATGGTCATTAAACGTGGTGTTAGCGTTTACGGATTACGCAATGCCCTGCAATAAACTTGTGAAATATACCATGGCACTCGCGCAATACCATCTTGCCGCGTATCGCAGTATCTCAGTGACTCGATAAGCATCGCGGAGAAACGGCGCGTCGGCTGTCTCGAAGCTCTTATCACCTGTCGATTATCTCGAAAATTAGGTTTCTTCGAACTCATTCGCGGCGAGCCCGATTGGGTTACCAGAATATTATCGCCATGTTCTCGAGGTTTAATTAAAATTAGCGATAAAATGGATTAGAGGTTTCTTCGTGCAAAACAAAACGTGATTTTTCTCTTCTTAATTACATTCTTCTTAGCCACATCTCACCTCCGGCCAGTAGGTTATTAATTACATTATTGTAAAACGTCAGACATATTTGGCGTAAAAAATATATAAAAAGGAAATTATATTAATGACAGTTTAAGAAAGATCGATGGGATTCTTTTGAAAAGCGAAGCTTAATAAGAAGTCAAGAGAGCCTTATTTAAGCAATAAGCATGCGTCCAATTTTTAATATAGTTTAAGAACATTGTATTATGAATTAATTTTAAAAATACATAAACATTACGAATAATAATAAGAGACTAATAAATTATGTATGTTTCAAAGCTTACAATTAATATTTGATAATTCTCGCGATGTATCTTGCAGTTTGTTTGCGACACGTGTTTGCGAAATTTTTTTAACAATCAATACTCTCATTTTTCAAAGTATTCTAAACGTGAAACTCGTTTTCCGGATAAGTGCATGCTCCGCAGCTATCTCGCGTCTTCCTATATTCATGAATTCTTTCCGAAAGACATCGATTTGTTCGTTCGCAGTGCGAGAGGGACGAAATCTCATTCCGATGGATCCGAATGGGCTATCGGATCCTTATGTTAAGTTGAAGCTAATCCCGGATGCGGACAACGTGAAGAAGAAAACAAAGACAATCAAGTCGTGCTTAAATCCAGTATGGAACGAGACAATCACCTTGTAAGTCGTTTCGTTCGTTCGCTAATTGAGCACCAAGTTCGCATCGGACAATTAGATCTTTATTCCCGAGAATTAAAATGTTTCTCTAACGATAAAGTTTTGAGATGTTTCTTCCCAACCAAGCCTGACGAGCTTGAGCATTACGTAACTTAAAATGATAGATATGTTTCTATTTATTTATTCAATTATAAAGTCATGAAATAAAGTAAACCTTGATATAGATTAATTCGATTTTGGCAGAATATCTTCTAAATTAAAAAATATAGATACACGGAGAGAACGGTTTTGCTGAATTATCCAAAATTTTAGCTAGATATAGATCTGAAAATAATTTTGTTGGACCATCAAAATAATTTATGTAGGACAACAAAATTTTTGACACTCTAGCAAACAGTTCGAGTGTCCTACATAAATTATTTTGATGGTCCATCAAAATTATTTTCAGATCTATATCTAGCTAAAATTTTGGATAATTCAGCAAAACCGTTCTCTCCGTCGTGTACCTATTAAGCAAAAGATTTATAGTAAATATTTTTAGTTCGTGTAATTTGTTTTAAATCTTACCAAGTTATTCTGTTTTATCGATGTTGGTGAACTACGCAGTAGAGATTAGTAGTTCTTTAAATAAATAATTCTATGTCAAGCTCTCTATTTTATGACAAATTACAAGGTCATCGAAGTAGGAAAGATACATCTTGAGATTGAGTTAGGGGAGATTGCAAGGATTACTACCCCCGTAAGATAAAGCAGCGCTTAGCAATCTGGCTTTTACTATTAGCGACCTCAAACCCGAGGATAAAGATAGGCGGCTGTTGATCGAGATATGGGATTGGGATCGAACATCCAGAAACGATTTTATGGGATCCCTATCCTTCGGCATATCGGAGCTTATTAAAGCGCCTGCAAGCGGGTGGTTCAAGCTCCTCACTCAAGAGGAAGGAGAGTTCTACAATGTACCTGTTCCTGAGGAAGGCGTCGACCTCGCCGAGCTTAAAACCAAAATGCGGGTATTTATTTACTGGACAATGTGTGCAACTCGTGATTTATTTTTAAAATACAAAATAAGTACGTCACATTCATCATTTGATACAGAAGAGCTAAGTTAATGAAAAGTTATTTTGAAATAACTTGTTTAATTTGTTAAAATAGCTAAATCAACTTTTCGATAAAGATAACGAGGTGATTTTAAATAATATTAAAAATTTATCTGTGTGTGTGAAATGTTACTTTCTATTTTGTATTTTAAATAACGATTGCTCAGTCCTGGCATGACTTATACGCGAGCCTTTCGCTGACTTTATTCAGAAAACTTCAGTGTCGAAAAAGACACACACGGCCCAGGACAAGGATGTGCCACACAACATGGGCAAGAGTGATCTGATACGAGCTAGTGACTTCAATTTCTTAATGGTACTTGGCAAAGGCAGCTTTGGCAAGGTAAGTTTTAATAATCATGAGAAACGGCTGCTTTACCCCGCAATCGGCTGCATCTCGACGGAATCAATTAATTCAAGGTCTTGCTGGCGGAGAGAAAGGGCACCGATGAGCTGTACGCCATCAAAATCTTGAAGAAGGACATCATTATCCAGGACGACGATGTGGAATGCACAATGGTCGAGAAACGTGTACTCGCGCTCTCGAACAAGCCGCCCTTCTTGGTGCAATTGCATTCTTGTTTTCAAACGATGGTACATACAGTACTTTTTTTTACTCGTCCGAATTACATACATTCTTTATTTACGATTATTATTGAATACGGTTTTCAATTATACATTTAATTAAATAGTTATAAATTGAAATAAATTTCTCTCTTATACCTAAAATCTTTTTATCGTACAATTTTTAGAAGAGATATTAAGACACCTTATATTTAGTTTAAAATTACGAGAATACCACTAAACCATAATCTATTTTAAATTACTAAAAAAATAAAACTCATCCATTTATCTTTCCAAAGTTTGATTCAAACGTTAACAAAATGGATTAATCCGCTCTTGTTAAGTTTCCTATTAAAATTTCCGCAATGAGGAACGTTGAGCAAAGAGCATACAAGTTCTCTTGTATACGAACGATGCGAAACGCAATGAAAGATTAACTGAGACACTTGCTTACGGCTTACAAAGATCCGCTTTCTGCTTTCCGCTTCAGGATCGCCTGTACTTCGTGATGGAATACGTGAACGGCGGCGATCTGATGTACCAAATACAGCAGTGTGGCAAATTTAAAGAGCCGGTGGCAGTGTGAGTATTTTAGTGTTCATGAACGTGCTCCGCTTTAACTTGCGGATCGATATCCTTAACTCTATTAAAGCGCCGTGAGAGACGACGACGACGTGGGAACGCCGCGGACGGGAACTCTCGAGCGATTCACGTTGTCGAACTTTCTCAACACGTTCCGAATACGAAATGAAAACCGATTGTACCCGGGAGATGTGTCTGGTCGTACGCGCGGGCTTCGCTTTGTCGTTATCATCATCGTCGTCGTCGTGACCTTAATTTTTACTCGTTAACCGTGTCCGTAATGTCGCGATTTCATTATTTTATTCCGCATTCACAGCGTTCCGCGCAGTTTCACGTAAATCTCATTCTTAGAATTGATCTCGACGACGACGAGTAAGATACGTCGGCCTTATGCTTCACGCCGCTCTCCTTGGTTGCAGATTCTACTCGGCTGAAATAGCGATCGGCTTGTTCTTCTTGCACTCACGCGGCATCGTCTATCGCGATCTCAAGCTTGACAATGTCTTGCTGGACCAGGACGGTCACATAAAAATCGCGGACTTCGGCATGTGCAAGGAGGGCATCACCGGTGACAAGACTACCAAGACCTTCTGCGGCACGCCCGATTACATAGCGCCCGAGGTAAATGTTTAAATGGAATTTGTATGAACAAGATGTTGCAGAATATTAGCGCGTGGACGATGGAATGTACTGTCATTCTTTATGAAATTTTAAATCAATTTTTCCTTGACAGAAATGTACAGGAAAATTATCCTTTCTCACAACTTTTCTAATTTCAACATTCTGTATCCTGCTAAGTAAGCTTCAAATGAAAGTTTTCTGCTGAGATACAATCAACTTTAAATTGAACGATAGATGATACTATATTATTTATATTTTTGCTCTTGAAGTTTAATTTACGAGGAGCTATTTATTTTTAAAATATATATTATTATATTAACACACGCGGAAATTTGGGCTGCAAAAGGTTGACTTAAATATCGCAAGAAATGCGTTGTATATTTTCGCCCATTCTGAGGATATCCAATAAGTGGAACTTCGGTGTTGTCTTATACCTGTCGGAGAACTTACCGTTCTCATTTCTGCGCAGATTATCCTATATCAACCTTACGGAAAATCCGTGGACTGGTGGGCTTACGGTGTATTACTCTACGAGATGTTAGTAGGTCAGCCACCGTTCGACGGCGAGGATGAGGATGAACTTTTTTCCGCGATTACGGACCACAATGTCAGTTACCCGAAGAGTCTGTCTAAAGAAGCCAAAGAAGTTTGTAAAGCGGTATGCATGTCTTCTATATGCCCGTATTATCTCTACAGCTTTCTGGAATTTAAATAAAGTTTAGACGCTTATATACAGAGTCTCAAGAGATTTATTTAAATACGTTTTAAAGGACTTTAAAAGAAAAAAATCAGAATTTTCCTTCTGTGGAAATGTCGGGTGAAATTGGCGCAATTTCTTGAATTTCAATGTTGAGTAATTAAGTGATGTTTCTCTTAACGTTTTAATGTAAACTCTAATGATTTGTAAATAGTTCTGATAACTAATAATAAAAATTTTTAACAAAAGTGCAATCTGTTTGAATGTGTAAATATGTGTATGATACGTCCAGCTAATTACAAATTTTTAGCTCACACGCAAAATTCATTTGTTGCAGTTTCTCACAAAGAATCCGAGCAAGAGACTAGGATGCGGAATGCGCGGCGAAGACGACGTGCGAATCCACGCATTTTTCCGGCGTATTGATTGGGAGAAGATAGAGAATCGCGAGGTGCAGCCACCTTTTAAGCCAAAAATTGTAAGTATTTTTGTTGCAGATATTTTAAAAAAAATATCTAAAACAACTTATTCTTGTTTGTGCAGCAACATCGTAAGGATGTGAGTAATTTCGACAAGCAATTTACCTCGGAGAAGACAGATCTGACCCCCACGGATAAGCTGTTCATGATGAATTTGGACCAGACGGAATTTATGGGTTTCTCGTATCTCAATCCGGAGTTCGTGCAACATGTTTAAGCGAATATTTTTTTTCTTAGACTTATACCCATTCTTCACTTCATTCCTCGTCATTCATCTTTCTTGTTATCACTCAGGGCTCTCTCTCTTTTTCTCTCTCTCTCTCTTTCTTTCGCTCTATCTCCTTATCTTTGAATCTTAATATAGCATTCTCATGACAAAAACGAGCGAGAACCTGGGACGCTATCATTTTTGGATCTCACTAGGATTTTACGCGAGATTCTTCGATGTATTTCTAAGGTTGCTGATCGTATGTTGCATTATTTACGCTGTAAAGGACATAAAAAAGAAAAAGGAACACGGCATAGATGCTGGTTTATCGAATGAATTTGAATAGCTGTCGCAAGAAAAAGATGAAGCTGACGAACGGAGAAATGCGCGTGGGGAAGAAATACGGTTCCCCACAAAAAGAAAAAAAAAAAAGTGATACGATAGCAAGAGGGAAATTTCAAAATCGATGTCTTCGTTCTTTGCGTATATTATTATGCATTTACTTCAGTAGTCTCTCTACTGTCGCCTTCCAGAGTATATATATTATATATATTGGACGAATGGATGAATATATGATTATATATACATATACATAATATATATATATATATATACAAAGTCATTATGGCATATATTACATATAAATATATATATAAATAATATATATTATACATTATAAATTTCTATCGATATTTCGTTAATGTTGCACTTCTCGTCGGTTTAATCTTCTTAAGTAGCGGATCTTTAGAGCTGGGTCCTTAGATTCTCCGGACTCACGACGGGTAAAGAATTTATTAGTGCTACGTCGAGGTCAACTCTCATATTGACACACACACACACACATACATACACATATGTAAACGTATAAAAATACATTCACACATATACACGTATACTCATAAGCCACGTATGGCTTTTCTTTTTCCTTTCTCCCTTATTCGTTACTGAAGCACGAGTCTGAAAGTCTTTTCTTATAGTTTCTTCTCCATTCTTCGATGGGAGCGCGGATACAATTACAGGTATCATACTCGATAAACTCGTATACCTATATATACATTATGTCAGTAAGTAATGACGGAACGTTTTTCGATGCGAGCCGAGGGTGCGCTGAGTCGATCGTGGCCCGATGCCGATAATAAGCGAAGCGATCGCCGCGTCGAATAATACAGAAACGGAATCGTATAATACAATAGTTCCGCGTTTATGCGGGGAGGATCGACAATATGAGCGCCAGCATGACCGCTGGCGTGTAAAGTTTTATGCACTCCTCGCTGATGTAATGCGCCAGGCGATATTATTCGACATAATAACGTTTTACGCGAGATGAGATAACGTTTAGGAATGCTATGCGATTAACTCGTAACTCTCTACAATTACATAAAGTTTCTTGCCGCATGCTTGAACGGATTTTATCGTTTTACGATGTAAATTATTATATTCTGAAATTCTTTTCCTGGAGGCGAATTTTTAATACGTAGAAAACATTTGTGCGCAAATGATTAAGTTTGCATTGTCTGACAATCGAAAGGATCAAGGACAGCGCCTTGATCCACTTAGCGCTTTCCTCGCGCATCTTTGTAATTACTCGGGTACGCCTTCTCTCACCGAGACCTCCCGGTTCATCTCGTCGAGCAGAGCACGATCATCGGAGGGAGCTTAGAGAGACTTAGTACAAGCGAGTATATAAAAACAGAAGACACTCATCCGATGTTTTTCTCTTCGATCCTGTGTTTTTTTTTTTTGTTTCGATGATCGTGGTACACGTGCGCAATGACGATCAATAACACGATTAATAATTATTATCGATTAAAGCGCGAATCGATTAATCATAATTAATGTAGACGTAGTCGACGAGCTCGACGCGAGCTTTCTCTTCGTTTTTATACACTCGATATTGGCAACTCGACGAGCGACTCTTTCAATTATTCGTATTATGATGCAGTTGCAATTGAGGCGACTACGACGAATTTACAAGAGTGCCAAGACGAAAAATAATGATAGAATTTCCTGCGTTTCAAGGATCTATAGCGATGAAATATAATCATATCTTTAATCTCTATATAAGTTCTCACAGCGCAAATCATCGTAGAAAGACAGAGAGTTGCAATCGCTCGTTGAGTTACACGATATATGTATAAAAATAAATATTCAAGGACGAGCTCGTATCCTCTTCCTCGTTCCATTGTTCGTCTCCTTACGTAAACAATGAATTTCCCAGATCGCCTCGATTTTAAACGTCATAATTTAATTACGACGGGACTTATCTACCCGCCGCGCAATATTTTTGATCAGAGGAATCGCGGAAGAGTTCACTGATTAATGAGATGTTTTTCCAGTATTTTAAATTGAAAAACATGTAATTTGTTGCGGTAAGGATACGTTTTTATAGGCGCCGTTAAAGCCGCCGTCACAGTAAAAGGATACGAGTTCGCGTTTCTTTACAACTTGAGACTATCGGTTATTATTGAGCGTGTTCTGAGATAATAAAAGATTTAATGTAGTTCTCGGCCCTTTTTTTCAACGGGCGACTCTTGTTCTTCGATCGGGCGACTTCGCGCAGTCTCACCGCGAAATTATGGTTCTCATTTTTGCGTCGCGCTGTCCGATATAATTTCGAGATATCGTAACGCCAGTTGAAACCGGCACTTCATCGTTCTTTCATTGTATGTACGTTGTTAATTATAATTTGTATTGTTGTATTATATATGATTATATTACTGTAAGTCAATGTGGTAGTTGGCATACTAGCTCTCTGCACATCCTGCGTTCGCCGCATTTGTTCACGTCTTCGGATGTTTACGATAATGCAATTTTTCGCTTACCCACGATATTATAACAACTTTGAGAAACGTAATAAAAAATTTCTGCATCCGTCAAGGTGAGAAATGTACCAATTCCATGTCCACAGTCACGAAAACCTGATACCGTTTTTTTGTGACAGATATAACGATATTAAATTCGTTTATTTTGTTAATGCAGACCTGAAATATCCCTGCACGGGGCTGCGCGATCTGTGCCCGAAATCTATTTTTGTACTAAAAAAAAAAAAAGAAATTGAAATTAGTGAGGAGGAAACTGTTGCTTCCTTCCCTTTTCTACGTGCGTCTATCTAATAAATCTCTCATTGCTACAATTATGGCACCTTCTAGTAGAGTTTTTTAGTCTGGTCCAGACATTGTAAGAAGGCACCGATAAGAATAGCTGATAAGTCGCAGTTGCTGATGCATATATCTGCGAGAGAGAGAGAGAGAGAGAGAGAGAGAGAGAGAGAGAGAAAGGGAGAAAGTGTTATTAGGCTGTAAATTTTAATAAGCGTGATCAAGTAGAAGTATGATTTTGCAAGAAGGATTATCTTTTTCGAATAAACAGCCATTTGAGGTCCGAGCTTAGATTTTTAGTAGTCTTATAGTATTTCCCGACCAAGCCCGGCACGTCAGCCGGACCCATTTCCCGACCAAACCCGACACGGTTGACATGCCTGGGCGAGGTGAACGCTCGGTGTTCCGGGATGAGGGAGATTTCAGGTTCAAACCCTGGCTGAGTTGATATTTTTCGCAATAAATTCTTTACAGTTTTTTCCGGCGCTTAGCATTAAAGAGTTAAATCGAATCGATTTAATTAGGAGGGAAGGAGGGGATTTTACTACTCCAACATGAGCTATGTTGTAAGTCTGACAATTCAGTCGGCACACAGTTTACTAATGTTGGAAAAATTATGTGTATACACATCACAGAAATATTATAAGACTACTAAAAATCTCTAAGCTCGGACCTCAAATGGCAGTTTATTCAATATTGATTGAGATCAAAGAGCGGTCCTTTTTCACTTAATATGAGATTATCTTTTTATCTTAATTAGTTTGGTATGGAGAATACTTTTATTTCAATAATAATATATCCGATTGGTAAAAATACAGTCGTTAATAGATTTGAAAAAATGGGCTCTCATCTATTAATATTATTCAAAAAACAGAACATCTTAAAATATTTATATGAAATCATTATTTGAGAAATAATTTTTATTTCTGTACATTTATAGAATTAAACTTGAACGAGTTCCATCTTATCTGCCAGCATAGATGCGGTTTTTCTTTGATAAAAAGAAACGCGAATCCATCGTAAGATATGCACGATCCATGTTTCTTTATTTTTATGTAAACGTTTTGATTATAGAACAGGCAATGCGTTCGTATTCATTCTCGTTTCTGTATAACCAATCAGTGACGACGATTGGTTTGATGATAAAGTGATAAAATCTTCAATGAGAAATAAGTGACAGTGATTTTATAATAATTGTGCTGGCGCTTTTTTTCTTAATAGAGATGTGATGCGGTATTAGCGTTGTTGATCTCTGTCTATCTCTTTCCCTTCTTTTCATTCACTCTTCCTTTGAACCGTTATTTTTCTGTCTCTCTTTCTTGATCTCTCATTCTAGGTGTTACCCTTTTTAATCTTTCAGAAGGTAAGGAGTACGTTTTTATTGATACGAGATTTCGAAGGAACTGATGCAGCGAATACGTGCGTTTGTCCCTCGCGATTTTGAATGGGAAAATCCGGGAAAATTTCGTCAAATTATTTTGTGAATGAAAATTGAAGGTCCGTTAACAGTGGAAAAAATCAGAAATTAAAAGTAGATCTCTAATATTAACGTTATTTATACTTGTTGCACATTTAATATTTTGTTGTGAAATAATGAATTATTTTACCGACGAAGAAAAATAAGATACTTATTTGTTGAAAGCAAGATGTCTCTCTTTCAGAATCGTGTAGGTACTGTAACGAGGTACATGTAACGCATTTGCGGTGATAAAAAATAATTATTATTTATAAAATTCAAGTTATTTCAATACAAAAATGTCTTTGCGGCTGAAATACGATTATACGTTTTGTTGTAATACAATATAGATAAGAATTTATTTCGTTACCTAATATCTCGCCTTTGTAACTTATATATTGTATTTATATATTTATTTTTTCCGTAGAGATTCAAAATTCTTGAAAAGCATATCCGATCTGTAAATAATTACTAATACTTATTATAATTTAGTTAATAAAGCTGCAGATGCGCGGTGCGTAAGTACTACGCGCGTAATCGCGGAACGTATAGTCAAGCAGTTGACTGGCGCATTAACACTTAGCACTTAAGTTAAAGAGAGAGATAGAAAATAATAAAGAGAAAAAAGCATAAAAAACATAAAAAAAGAAGGTAGAAAGTAGTCAGAGATATAGAATGTTTACGAGGACAATTCCGATCGCGCGTAGCACTCTCTATTTTTCATTCTACCATACTGTAATAAAATCTGTCGTTCTCTTGATTACGCCTATATACAGGGTGTTTTGGGGTTAAATGTCCTAACTTAAAATATGAATTTATGACCTTAAAACTAGAAAAAATTTTCCTCTGAAGATATGCCCGTAAATGCTTTTTGTTAGAGATATTGACATCGAACATTTTTATTAAAAAATTTTATGAAATTATTATCGGGTTATAATAAATAAATTAATAGTGTGTTTTAACTACTTTATTACTAGAAAATATGAAAATTTTAACATAATTAAAATTTTATTCAAAGTTCAAAAAGACGGTCTTGAATATTTTTAGACAGGCTTGGTATCTTTCTTTCACGACAGCAATGACAGAGCGGCATTGGATAGCTGTAATTGTTTCACATGCTTGAATAATTCTTCTTCGTAAAGAATTAATGTCATTAACCGGCCTTTCGTAGGCTTTTTGTTTAATAACACTCCAAACAAAAAATCCAATGACGTTAAATCTGGAAAGCATGCAGGCCAAGTCCTGCACGACCAATTCTCATCGATCGAGATAATATGAATACTTAACCATTGTCGTGGACCTTTGCCGTAATGTCAGGACAACCATCTAATTTAAACCATGAATTCCTTCTAATGTCTAACGGAACATATTCAAAAAGATTATAAAAATTATTATTTAAAAATTATAGAAATTTGTCCACATTAAGCCTTGACAATTACAGCTATTCAGTGTCGCTCTGCCACTGCTGCAGTGCTGCCGTGAAAAAAAAGAAGCCTGTCTCAATGTTTAAGGCCGTCACTTTGAACAAAATTTCTAATTATGTTAAAATTTTCATATTTTTTAGTAATAAGTATTAGTTAAAACACACTATTAATTTATTTATTATATAACCTGATAATAATTTCATAAAATTTTATAATAAAAATGGTTGGATGTCAATATCTCTTAAATAAAGCGTTTACGGGCATACCTCCAATCCCGTGCGAGCGAGTGCCCTATACGCACCTTTGCTGTAAAACCATCTCACTTCCAGATTTCTCTGGAAAGAACAAATATTTGTTACTTACAATCAGTAACAAATATTGCCTATTTCATTCCATTATTGCAATACCATAATATATACATATACAATTGTATTTATTTATTTACCTACTTATGTTTTATGTTTCATTTTTGTTTAATTTAATATTTTTGTTTAATATAATATATATTTATTTAATTAGTATTTAATTATATATAGAATATATTGTGTTTAATTTAATATATATTTGTTTAATTTATTCCATGGAATGCATAATAAATCAATAATGTTATTTTTTGTCCAGGATTGAATATTAAATCCTATAAATCTGTCCAAGTCAATCCATTTTAAGGCAGCGGATCTATGCAATGTATACATATTGTATATAATAGGTATATGTAATAATTTGTCGTAATTTGACAAACAAGTGTCTCTGTAATATATTTGACGTAATTGTCATAGATCCATTACCTCAATTATAAAATTTTAAACATCACTCACCAACCGATGCGCAACAGCGGAGCAACGTCGCTACGATGATTCTGTAATAAGCAAATATAAAATCCAAATTAAAGCAGGACAGAAGAGAGACAGTCAATATTTCAAGAAATAATTACTGAATACATAACATTGAGTTCTATATTTTAGTTTGTAATAAAATAATCACGTAATGTTTTGAGAAAACTATTCATTGAACAAAAGCTTCTAGGACATAAAAAATTGAAATCTTTTCCTCTAATTTTAAATAGCTATCTAATTGAAAAATAAACAACCCTTCCACATAAGGTATATAATATATAGATCAATTATATTTACCGCATGTGTCTCTGCCGGCGCCTGCGATGCCTCTCTCTGGCCGCCTCCTTCTCTCAGGCTGCTCGGGTTGTCAGCTTCGAGCGCGGCACTTGACACGTCACACTTTCCACATTCGCGGTTCGCGAGACTCTACTGTATTTCAAACTATCAATTAAAATCACAAATAGATCGCGCGAAAATACGCGATGCGAAATAATCGAAGTTTGGCACTCCCGTCCCGCGTCACTTCGATTCCCGATTCGAGTAAATAGATCACGCGAAATACCTGCTTGACAAATATTCGTCACTTAAATACCCGCGCGAATCACTGAACGTATAAGAGTTAAGTAATTGCGCGAGAGAGAGGTAATTGCGTATTGTACTACGACGTACGGAACAGTTCTGCCTGCCTGCCGGCTTAATTGTTCTCACACGGTGATTTCACGTAAACGAAGTCAGCCGCGTACAAAAAAAAAAACAATACCAAGGTCGCGTGCCACTCCCGATAACATTCATGATCAGAAATACAATTAAAATGAAATATCACACGCGCAGTACGCATCAAAATCGTAAACTTCGCAAATGTAAAACTGCGCTATTAATATTTTACACGATGACGAGTCGCGACTGCCGGCCGTTAACTTACGCGACGCAAAATACGCGATATTGCGAAGCATTCACGAACGGGCGACGTATCACGGCAGTGTTGCTTAAATCCGCAGTTACTTAATTAAATTACTCGATATGACAATATCACTCGGCTCTCTTTCTCCTTTCGGAGAGAATCGATCGGAGATAAATCGCACGATAATTCCAGCATAGCGTTCAAAAGCGCGACGCGAGACGTTCGCGAGATAAACGCGACACTCGTATTTATATATAACACGACGGAGCAAGCGACTATCGCCCGCGAATATTACAACGAAATACCGCAAATAATTTACAAATTTTCGTACCTTTGCCTCAACGTCTCCGATTCAAGCGAGCGATTCACGCGATACATCCATTCCGGATTTCGATGAACACTTACGCTTGCGAATTGTTGAGCGCGCCGATTATTGCCGCGAAACTCGGAACGAGGAGCAGGGCTGCGTTCAGAAACATCACCCGAGTGTCCCCGGGTATCATTATGTCCTTGTTTAACATTCGGTGAACAACAAGGATAAAATGATACCCAGGGGCCTCGGGTGATGTTTCTGAACGCAGCCCAGGAGTGCCAACGCACGAAGGAGCGCGTTTCGAATAGCACACAGCACAGCACTGAGCACACAGCATGGCGACGAACGCGCGGAGCACGAACACTTTACACCTGTGCGAAATTAATCGGAAGAATGACGAGTGATTTTCGTAGGCAACGGTACGCTGAGCGTTGCTGATAACAAGTGACAATATTCGACCGGTCACCGACAAGAACAATCGCCCGCGCGCCGACTTCGAAGGGTAATGATTCATTCAACGGTCGCGACTTAGGGATGTTCGATTCCGATTCGATTCTTTAAAAGATCGATTCTTTTTGGTAAAAAGATCGATTTTTGAATCGATTCTTTGCTATTCGATTTCTTTGCGAATCGATTCTTTACTCTCAGAATCGAATAACCGATTCGTTTTTTCTCTTTTTGCTGAGATATATATATATATATAAATTTTTTTTTTTTTTAAGTTGGAGAGAAAGATAAAGCTGTTTAATTGGTGTTTCTGCTAGAGAATTTATTTGTCACCAACACAAAAACCAATTAAACAGTTTTATTTTGTCAACTTTAAGGTGCTTTTATGCCCGTATCACACTAGCGATTGGCGATTGCGTTTACGTTTGCGTCTACGTCTTTTGACCAATCAGAACGGAACAGTCGCTATAGCCAGAATTCAATTGCCTTGTTCGTTTTCGCTGCGCACTTCTGAACTAGTGCAATAAGTTAGAATGATAAAACATATATTTGTTTTGTTCTAACTTATTGCACTACGTTGCACTAGTTCAGAAGTGCAGCGAAAAAGAACAGACCATATATGGCGTCAGTTGAACTCAAACGTGAGCCGAGTCACGTATCTCAAAAGCCATATGTCGAAGGTCATCTTGTGCGGTGTGGATGTGTCTCGTGTGTTAGTTTGCTGGCCTTTGTGCCATTAAAGACTTTGTTTTTCCGCGTGTATCGCGTCTTTATCTGTTTATCGCGTTTTGTGAGAGTGGCTGGCCGTTTCGCGCCTTTCCGGGAGGCGTGGTCGTCGGGAGTTTGGAGAGAAAGAAGAAGTTTGCTTTATCGGCCTTTGTGCCGCTGTTTTTGTATTTCCGGCCTTTGTGCCATACACGTGTATGACCCTGGCTGCATTGGACCGAGAGGGACCACTAGCCATCAAAAAAGAAAGAAGAGTGTCTCGTGTGTCGTTCTAAAACGTTGAAACGTTGCGTCAGCCTGCAAAGAACGGAAAATATTGGTAAGTTTCTCATCATATGCTGTAAATAGTGTATCGAGCGAGAATCGGCATAAATTAATGAAACTGTTGTCATTATATGTTTCAGAGTCGACGATCAGCGTTGCCTCTGTGTATCTTACTTGGACGTATTACGTGTGTCGTCCTAAAACGTTGAAACGTTGCGTCAGCCTCTCGCTTTTGCCTTTCGTTCACTTTCGCATTTGCAAAGAACGGAAAATATTGGTACGTACAAAATTATAAACATTTATTGCATAAATATTTTCGTGTGATGTTTGATAAGATTGATCTGCATTATAATACTTTCATATTGCATGGTTTTATTTTCATTTCATAACACGCCTTTGCATTGTCTTCCTTTTGTCTCACAGCATTTTTGTCATTTCTCCTGTCTCCTGTACTTACCAAAAATTGTAATTTGAATGTTAATGTTAATGGTGACTGACTGACTTGGTGTTGAACAAAAAACAATACAAAAAGTGGGTATATTTGCTAATGCTGAAGTATACTTTTTCAAAATGTTTAACATAATCTCCTTTCCTAATCTAATCTTTTTAAATTATTTTTTCTTTCTTTTATTCTTTTCTTTTAATTAACATTTTTCAAGAATTAAAAAATATATATTTTTCATTGTTTGCATTTTACTACAAGAATATAAAAATATGTTTTACAGTGCCTAAAGTAAAGACATCTTCTATTTGGAAATATTTCATAAAGGACCCTAATAGTGGTAATTCTACATGCAAAATTTGTAACACAGAAGTGAGTACTGGTGGAAAAGGTGGTAATACAACCAATTTAAAAAATCACTTAAAACGAAATCATAAAGGAAATAAAGAAGTGAGTCTATATTTAGAAGAAAGTGAAAGCAGTAATAAAAAGGCTCCTAACTCGGAACAAGCAAATAATTCGGTAAATTAATATCTTACAATATTTACATGCATCTTTTGATCATTTTATCGCATAATTTGTTTACTCTTGTTGTTTATTTTCAGAATCAATTATCAATGTCATCTTCCTCTACAGCCATGCATATTGTAGACCTATCTGAATCTAATTTGGATGATCCTACTTCTTGTTCTTCACCAGTACCTAGCTTGTCAGGATCAGAAAGCAGATTTTCTTATTCGGATAGACAATCTGTAATCCAACCAAGGATCGATACGACTTTTAAACAAATACAATCATTTAGAGGTAACATTTATATATAATGGATCGAGAGGGGCGCCCGCCATGGCACTACGTTCATTCGCCTACATAGGTGTTAAATACTGCAGACTCTAACGTCCTTTGCATAAATTTCTTTGTTTTTTTCTTTCATAAATAAAGGCTTCTTTTAATACGGATTCGTTTTCAAACTTGAGAGTGTGCATTTCAGCCATACGTTTCGCAATTAATGGGTAATGGGTATACTTTTGGATTCTTGATTGTTTCAGTGGTTAGAGGGTAAGATTGACATTGGACGTTAGAGTCTGTATTTAACACCTATGGAGGCGAATGAACGTAGTCCCACGGCGGGTGCTCCTCTTGATTGAAAATTTAAACTTTATTGAACCTGTGCATAAATTCATAATATTTATCTTTTTAGAGGGAGGTAAAAAAGCAGGTGAAATCACTAATGTCATCCTTTTTATGATTGCCAAAGACAATATGCCTTTCCGGACAGTAGATAATGAAGGATTCAAGAAACTGATGAACACTATTGTGCCTCATTATTCTGTACCTGGAAGAAAGTCAATCACAAAAAAAATGGAAGAAAAATATGAATACCTAAGTGCATGTGAAAAACAAAAATTGGAAAAAATTCGTTACTTCTCGGTAACAGCAGATATCTGGACCGATGTACTCAACACCATCAGCTATTTAGGGATAACCGTTCACTATGAATTTGAAGGAGACTTGCTATCCACCACGATTGGTGTCACGGAAATGACAGAGCGACACACCTCTGAAGTTATAGGAAGATGGATGAGAACCATTTTACAGGACTGGCACATCGATGACGAGAAAATAGTTGTTGTCGTAACTGATAACGGAGCAAATATCAAAAAAGCAGTTGAAGATACCTTTGGGTCTTCTAGACATATTGCGTGTTTTGCTCATTCAATAAATTTAGTCGCTGAGGATACAATGAACTTTCAAGATGCAACAACATTGTGCGCAAAGATTAAAAAAATTGTCACCTATTTCAAACAGTCTACTATTGCTGCTGATGCGTTGCGGAAGGTCACCCATCTTAAGTTAATCCAAAGCGTTGAGACACGATGGAATTCAACCTTCGCGATGTTATTTCGATTTATTTTGCTCTCGAAAGATGTTGGATCGATTTTATTAAGTCTCCCAGAATCACCTGAAATGTTGACTACGTGTGAACTGCAATTGGCAAACGAAATTGTGGAAGTATTGCAACCACTTGAAAAACTTACAAGGGAACTTTGTGGAGAACGATTTGTCACCGCTAGCAAAGTCATTCCATTGCTCAATTGCTTGAAAAATAAAATCGAAAAACTTCGCGGGAGCCTAAAAACGAAAACTGCACTTTCTTTACTTGATCGTCTCGAAAAATCTATTTCTACGAGATTTGGACCCACAGAATACAACTCTATTATGGCATCTTCAACGATCCTGGATCCCAGGTTCAAGAAATTACACTTTAATCTGCCTTTGGCATATTCGAAAGCAATTACTCGTATTGCTAGATGGATGAGAGAATTAGATCAGGTGAATCAGACGAATGTGCATAATACAGTTGATGAAACGAATATGGAAATATCGGACAATACTGATGACCTATGGTCTTTTCACAATAATCTTAAAACTAAGAGTGTAAATACTATGCAACAAAACGAAAACGAGAATGACGAGATGCCAACTGACTTAAAGCACTACTTGGATCAACCAATGATAGATCTTATGGAAAATCCAATACGTTATTGGATAGACTTTGCATCAGTATACCCGACTCTCAGCGTTATTGCTAAAAAATACTTGGCAATTGTTGGAACGTCCGTGCCTTCTGAGAGATTATTCTCAAGGGCTGGCAATATCTTAACGGACTCTAAAAACCGACTTTCGCCCGATCATCTACAACATTTGTTATTTTTAAATTCACTGTCCATTAAAGATTGGCAATTAACAAACAAATAATTTTGTACGAAACAGTAAAAGTATATTAAGAATGTATGTAAAAAAAGTATAATAAGAACGTATGTAAAAAAGTGTAAAAAGTGTAAAAAGTGTAAAAAGAGTATAAAACGTATGCTTTGAAATATACTTTTTTAATATAAAATCTTTTAAAAATTTAAGGGTTAATTGTTTAATTACCTATTTCATTTATTAAAGTTTTAAAAATTAAAAAACACTAATTAAAATTTATTAATTCAATTTATGCATGTTTTAATTATATAAAAATAGTTTTTTTGCGATTTTTTAGATCGATTCTTGCAAGATCGATTCTTTGATTCCGATTTTTTAAGAGAATCGATTTTCATGATTCGATTCAGAATCGATTCAAAAATCGATTTTTCTAAGAGAATCGAACATCCCTACCGGGTGTACCAGGCGGCATTGTACATACGTACTACGCGACGGTCGCGTAGTACGTATGTACAATGCCGCCTACGCGACGGTCGCGTAGTACGTATGTACAATGCCGCCTGGTACACCGTGGCCGCACGCCGCGTCGCGTCGGCGGCTCGGAGCGTTCGAACGTGATTGGTCGGTCCGAGGGGCTCGACTCGCGAGCCAATCGCGTTCGACGGCTCACCTGATTGTGCGGCAGCTCGGCCGCGGCGGCTCGGCGCGCGCAAATAATACGTACGATAATACGTGACACGATCACGTCGTCGCGGTCGGTGCGGTGCGAGACGTTGTGGATCGTGTAATTTCTCTTTCTCGTGAACGAAAAGAAATCCGGTTGTGAGTGTTGTAAGCTGAACGTATGTATGTACGCCGAATATTCCGTTTCTTCTCGTGTCGATTGCAACGAGTGGGATGTCGTCGCTGACGGAATAAACGCCGAATGCCGTGCTGGACGCCGTACGTGTCACCCTCCCGGCTGTGATTTGGCGGGTTTCCTGCAGTGCTCCGTGATCGGTGAGTGAATTGTGCATGAGAAACAAATAATTCGAAGCGAGATACATCTGAATCTTAGGCCGGTAATCATAGTCGGATCTTATATTTAAGACCGTTTTTAAGTCCAATCTTAAGATGTCATGAACCAATCACAGGCCGGTATTCATACATTGAGAATCGAAATACAGTATAATAGTCAATTTGTAATAACCAAGGCTTGGTGAAATAGTTTCAACTAAAGGTTTAGTGATTATGACGAAATAATTTGGTTAATGTTAACAAATTTGTTAACATTAACCAAATATTTTGTTAGTTGAAACTATTTCACCAAGCTTTCGTTATTATAACTAAAACCTTTTTTCAGTGTGCGTCTACGAATAAATTCCGTCTTTCGTTAAAGAACGGGCACTCGTTAACGTAATTCATAAATGTTTTAAATTTATATATACGTGTTCTTCTTTATTTTTCATAATCTCTGCTTTACAGAAAATTAATGTTAAATTGTATAATTTATAAAAATTTATTCGCAATTGTTCCCGCAGTGCGGTGATCGCGCATACCATAAAAAATAATGAACCGTCGCCAAGATACTTAAAAATTATAAAACATTCTCTGTTGTTTGTTTCCTAAATATTATTAATTAAATAAAATTAAAATTTCTTATAAACGAACTTATTGCCACGCATTTCGCGTTTTTGTCTTGCAGATTTATTAGCAAAAAAAAAAAGAAGGAACGTTGTCAATTTGAGGGCGTTTTAAAATAAAATTTAGTGCTAAATTTTTTTCTGATAGCTATAATGTACTCGGTAGTACATGGTAGTACATTACAAAATCATAGCTGACACAATTTAATATTAATTTTCTGTAAAGTCGAGATTATGAGGAATAAAAAATATCGTACGTGAATTTATAACGACATTAATTCGATTAAGGGCATTTTAAAATGGAAATACTACCAGAAAAATTTTTTTCTGACAGCTAATACATTCAATTGTATACGTTATACGATACATAGAAAATTTTATAGCTGACACAATTTTTAATATTGCTGTAAAATAGAGATAAAGAGAAATAAAGAAGCGTATGTGAATTTATTAGCAAAAAAAAAACGACATTAATACAATCGAGAACGTTTCTAAATGGAAATATTACTACAGTAGACTCCCGCGCTTCGCCACGGGTCGGGACCGGAAGTGGCTTACTGCGGGCGCCCCCACCACTCGGCGGGCGCCCCCACCATTCGCAACCGTCGGCGCAGGGCGCTTGATGGGGCTCTCGCAAGGCACAGAATTGCCGTCTCTGCGTTCAAATATACCATTCGTATAGGACAATTTTTTTCGCGAATAATAATAACTAAACATGCACACCAAGTTATTCAATCTTTATTTATCGCTTTGTCTGTTAGTTTCTTCGATTCACCGATAAAACAAAATAAAAAACGTCACGTATTTCATAACAAAATAATCTTAATATGAAGTAACTGCAATTAGACTTTTCCATAGGGCGAAAAACAAAATAATAGTACCTTATTTTTTGATCAAATAATATTAACAGACGTTGAAGCGGAAAAAAAGCAAATATTATGACTCATAGTTGTTTATCAATTTTCAAACTTTGATACTTACGTGAACGAACAATAAAGGAAACGTTATCGATCGTGTGTTTCAACTTCGATCTTTTGGATTAGAGGAAATCACAGCTGACGAAGTTCGCGTAATACCGCCAAATACTCAGGCTTCGCATTTTTTTGTTCACAATAAATTGTGACTTTTCTCAGACACTCTTGAAACTGTCGCGTCGATTTTCTGCTGTAGATTTTCTTGATCGTTGCTCGGGTTCTCATCTTCGTTTTGATGATTGAGTTCAGCAACACGTCGAATTATTTCTTCGTCCGAAAGATACTCTACCTCGAAATTGTCATGACAAATCCACGAGGCCACACCCTCTTCTGTCGTGTTATCTAACCCTTGGATTCGATTGACGAGATCGGCTAGATCTGTATTCGAACAAGTTCCGGCCTCCGAGCAATTTCTCGATACGACGGTATTAGGAGGCCATAATTTGTTCCACGAATTCTGTATGGCTGAAGGTGAAACATCATCCCATGCCTCGGATAACCAGTAAATGACATCTAGGATGTTGATTTTTTTTAGATGTTCAATTACTGCAGTATCATCATCTTGCGCCTTAAGAATCGAAGAAAGCAGTCTGAATCTGTAACGGCGCTTCAAATTTTCTAATACCCCTTGGTCCATTGGTTGAAGCACTGAAGTAACGTTCGGTGGTAGAAACATCAAACTTATTTCACCTTTTTCGAAGCATTTTCCTTGCGAATGAGACGGGGCGTTATCTACGATTAACAATGCTTTTGGTGGTAGTTTTTGTTCTTTCCAAAAATTCTTGAACTTTTGGGATGAACTGGAGTTCACACCATTCCTCAAATAACGCAGAGTTCATCCATGCACTCGTTTTGATTTCGGTAAAAAACAGGAAGATTCTCGGGATTGATATGTTTGAAGGCTCGTGGTTTTTTAGATTTTCCGATGACCATCAACGGTAATTTAAGAGATCCCGAGACGTTGCAACATGCCATTACAGTGAGTCGTTCTTTATTTTTTTTGAATCCCGGCGCTGATTTTCGCTTTGTCTGACGAGCGTTTTCGTAGGTAGCATTTGAAGTTCAGTCCCGTCTCGTCACAATTGAAAACTTGATCTCGGGTTAGCCTTTTCTCTTCGATGACCGATTGAAACTTTCGATGAACTCCTCTGTAACCGATAAATCTGCAGACAATTTTTCCCCGCAGATCGATATTTGTCTTATTCCATATCGGCGTTTCCATCGAGACAACCATCCATCGCTCGCCACGAAAGATTCATTTCCGCCCATTTTTTCGTTTAACAATAACGCTTTGTTTTTAACAATGGGGCCACTAAGCGGAACACCATGATTTCTGCATTGCGAAAACCACAAAAAGAGAACTTCTTCGAGATCGGTATTTTTCGCCGTAAGCATTTGACGATAGCCGCTTTTATCACCTTTCTCGAATGATTCGCACCATTGCTCGATTCTATCGCGATCTTTAATCCACTTGTGAATCGTTGACACATCGACTCCTTGCTCGTGAGCTAAGTCGGATATAGACTGAGACGAGTGTGTCAACTTTTTGATAATATTCAGTTTTTCTTGCATTGTTTTCCGCTGTCCCCGTTTTTGTACACTACCATCCTTTCTCACGTTCATCGTGCACGAAAAAGTTAAAAAAACGTAAACGAAGTAAACGAACGTAAAAAGTAAACGAACGAAACAAGCTCTCGTCAAAACGTCTGTTCCGGCGCCAACGTGTTTTGAACTGCGTCGCCGGCAGTTACGTATGCGTCGCGAAGGAAACACGCGAGTAGTGGGGGTACGTTGCCGAGCGGAGCGGTGGCGGAGCGGCCGGGGAAGTGGCCTAGCGCGGGATGGCGAAGCGCGGGAGTCTACTGTATAAAAATTTTTTCTGATAACTAATATACTTGACAGTACGTTACGATACGTACAAAATCTGCTCATACAATTTAATATTAATTTTCTGTAAAATAGAGATTATACTTATAAGAAATAAAGAAGCGCGTAAGTGTCTTGCGGATTTATTAGCAAAAAAGGAAAGAAAGGACAACGTTAATTCGATCTAGGGCATTTCAAAATTAAGATATTGCTACGAAACTTTTTTTCTGATAGGTAATACACTCGATAATACGTTACGATACGTGTAGAAAATCATATAGCTGATACACATTAATTTTCTGCAAAATATAAGAGATCATGAGAAATAAAGAAGTGTATGTATGAATAAATATAAAACGTATCGAATACATATGTATATACCGATGTTTTTGATCAATCGCCTAATACCTTCCGGTGTCTGACATTTACGATAGGTATATTTGCCGTCTGATTACCGTCGCTTCCGCTTCACCCTGCGGCTCGTCGATGCAAATATCGCTTTCTCCTAATCTTGGTTCATTTCGAAAGAGAACCACAAAATCGTGAACATTATTATGATTATCACACTCGTGGACATAGCACGGAAAAGAACCATGAAATCGTGAATATTACCTATAGGATTCATATGGACATTGCAATGGCTACGTAGTTCAATGTTTTGCGCATTTTGTGGACTTTTAGACGCACTTCAAAGTTCAAAATAAAGAACAGCAGAGAGAAGCCCAAGTGCGGCCAAGGGCACAATTTAGCTGTTACTTTATTTTGAAATTCCTCTATTTCCACAAAATGTGGACTATATACGTATAGCCATAATATTTATGAATCCCGTAAGTATAATGTCCATGATTTTGTGGTTCTCTTCCGTGCTATATCCACGATTTTGTGATAATGTCCACGATTTTTGGTTTTCTTCCGTGCTATGTTTACAATTTTTTGGTTCTTTTCAGAAGAAAAAATCGTGCCCATGACCGCTCTCAGGCTTTTTTCTAGTAAGTATAAACAGCTAAATCGCGCCCATATGGTCGCTCTCAGGGCCCCGCCATGGGCAGATCAGCGCAATTAACATCGCGCGCGACGCGCGACAATTATCATTTTCTATCATTTTCTATGTTACCGACCTATATCTGTCCTTGTAATAGACAAGGATAGCACCTATATTTCACGCACACATACGCACGACACACATACACATCCTATGCTTTTATTAGACTTGTAATCTTGATTTCAAGGGTTCAATAATGTGTCGTGTTTTGTGATCCAGGGAAACTTGTTTTTACTTTCGTACAAACGGTATATTTTTTATATGAAGCATATCTTGTGATGAATTAACAGGTCGTCTGCCAACTGGAGACGCCATATTGAGGTAAATGTAGACAAGGAAATCTGTATAGTTCCGTAACTTTTTCTCGTTTTCCATATAAAATCAGAGTTTCCCTGAATCATTGATGTATGTATTGCAATCCTGGAGAAGCATTTTAAATACTGTCAAATTAATACGACGCTACGTGAGTAGATAATATTGTCGGTAAAATAGACGGGTGCTCTTAATTAGGAATGTTCAGTGAAAGCTCGGGACATATGTATAGCGCGGTGGCGCCGGGCCCTGTCATGGCGGCATTACATGTACGTGTTGATCACGAAGTAAGAGCTAAGGAGGTCGAACTTCATAGCGCGCGAGTAGAAAAAGTGGTCCCGATTCGTGGCACCTAATTGAGAGGGAGTTCGCTGAAGGGAATGGATTCTTATCGATGGGCGTCATTTTCAACCTATAGTGCATGCAACATATACTGTAGGATTTTCAGCACTCGTAAACGCACCCCAACCTTACCCGGCCAGCCCGGTCTCTTACTCCGTGCTGTATGTACATACACGTTGCGTCACTGGTCGCTGTACTCCGATTTGCAATTATAAAGCCAAATAAACTGAGAAAGCATTAAAAAGAAATCCCTTTTATTGCATGCATCGTAAAAAATATAACGCAATACAAATTATTGAGATAACACGTTCACTTATAGGTCAGAATATTTAATAATGAATGTTTGGAAAGTCTACTTTGTTTTGAAGTCTAAAATTTTTCCGAGAAATGTTTTTACATCTCGTACGGAGAGATTGACCGCTCTTTGACAATGTTTGCAGTGGTGTTGGCCTCTTCGACTTTTTAAGTATATTTTTGTACTTTTTCGCACACGGAATACATCTTTGGCGCTGCACACCACGTACTAAGCAATTTTTTGTTACATATCCAACGCACAATTTTGCACTACAAAATAAACGATAACATAATGAATGCAAATGTAGAAACAATTTTTTAAACTGTATTTTTACTTATAAAATATATATATATATATGTATAAAGCTTTTCAATACAATATCATTTTTAAAAATTTAAATACATGATAATAAATAAATGTTAACAAGTACCAGGTTTTATTGCCGACTTCCTTACATGGATTGATATTGGATAATTTTTTAAGAACATTCTGAATGTCTTCTATACTTTTTATTTTCGCACTTAGAGAATCAATTTCTCTTTCTCCAACACAAATCTAAAATCATTAGATACATTTCAAATGTGACAGGATGTGACAGGAAGTAACATGAAAGACTCTGTATTCATAGTGTGCTTTTCATTTAGCGACTCAAGTCGACACAAGCGTCATTCTGTCTCTTCAACATCTAGTGAGCAACAAAAATAGAATGACGCTTGTGTCGACTTGTGTTGTTAACTGGAAAGCACCTATAATCTTACAATATACCTAATGATAGGTACTTACATGAAGTGTCATATTTTTGTCAAGTATAGCACGCCATGTACAGGAAGATAAATCTTCCTTCCAGTAGACCCACATTACCATCTCCTCTGTGATCACGGACATGCAGTATTCTGATGTAAGAGTAAGACTTGTTAGATTTTTCTTTATTTCAGTCCACATTTGCAACTCGCCATGTTCGTGATGTAAAATAGGATTGTCTGATTCACATTCAGCTGGCACGGAAACGGAACAATTAACCGTACTCTTCAACTGAGCCGTAATGCTCGTTTCTCCATTCTGCTGTTCTTTCGGTTTCTCCTCGTTAATGCGATTCAAACGACAGTAACTGATCTTCATCTTCGATGGAAAAATAGATGGAACAGCATCTTCTTTCAACTTCGGTATTTTACGTTGTACCGTAATAGTTGCACCATCTGCCATATGAAAAATATCTTCTCTGAGAATATCATCTTTCTCAAAATGCAACTCACAGATGCGACTTTTTTTGCTCAATTTATTGATGCCTCTTGCAGCAATTCCATTGTCACGCCAACATTGCAACATTTTTTCCGTGCGAGCTGTAAACAGACTTTTCTTTGTAAAAGTCTCTTTTTTTCCTCCTTTCGTGGTGCATCCATTTATCCAACACGCCATTTCACGATATCTTCTTCTTCTTTCCTTACTCGAAATGATTAGTCCAAACTCAACGCTGAGCATCAGCAAATTTCACAAAATATTAGCAAAATAATGAAGGACAGGACAGAACACGTCCGAATACGTTCACGGTCACCAACAGTCACCAACGGACTCTATTTCACGCACGAAGCACGCAATTTCACGATGCAAATGCACGTAAACAAACTGAACACGAAGTAAGAGACCGGGCTGGCCGGGTAAGGTTGGGGTGCGTTCACGAGTGCTGAAAATCCTACAGTATATGTTGCATGCACTATAGGTTGAAAATGGCGCCCATCGAGAAGAATCCATTCCTTTCAGCGGACTCCCTCTCAATTAGGTGCCACGAATCGGGACCACTTTTGTTTCACGGAGTTCGACCTCCTTCTCTCTTACTTCGTGGTGAGAGCCTATATGTGAACAATTTGTAAAATTGTATCATCGGTAGATATAATAGGTATCTGTTAACAGATCATTAACCGATGATACAATTTTACAGATGTGTTCACATATAGGCTCACGCATACACCAACACATACATGTGATGCCGCCATGACAGGGCCCGGCGCCACCGCGCCATCTGTCCCGAGCTTTCACTGAACATTCCTTATAATTATAATCGGAGTTTGGTAAAAGTCGCTCCTAAAGGTGCAATTTCAAGGAGCGAAGAAAAGCTCTAGGATTTTACCCCCTCTCCATCAATTTTCGACAAAATTGGCTGTTCAGCGAAGGCACGCTCAAAGTTCGACACAGTCGAACTTTTAGCGAAGACGAGTGGTACCCAATTGTCCACGTTACCAATTGGCCGAATTAAAATAAAATTTTCTGATTGGTTGGCCCAGTAAAAGAAGCAAACAGCGATCACCGTGAGCGAACTAAAGCCAGCGAAGACACGCTCCATGAAAAGGAAGGAGGCGATAGCTTCAGCTTTTCTTCGCTGTGAGGTGGAGTGGGGGTGAACGCTAGCTTTTCTTCGCTTGCATGAAATTTCAGCTTAAGGATAATAGACATCACGTATGTACATACGTCGTTATTGAATTGCATAAGTTTAAACAGAATTACTTAATTTTAATAAAGTTGAAAATATATAAAAAAAAATTAACATAATCTCGACTATTTTTTTTAATAATTCTTAATCTATAATAGTGTTGTACTCTTTTAAAAAATAAAAAATTTATATTTAATCCTTTACGTCATATTTGCTGGAAATCCATATTGACGAAAGTCGCTTTGATCAAACTCCGATTAATTTAATTGGCGATTAATTAAGTATATAATATCTGTACTATTTTTTGTTAAAATAATTAATTATAATTATTAATTCTTTGTTGCACAGAAAATAGCCTTAGATTAGGCCATTAGGGGCAACGAATTATATGTAGCTGGAAGTTTTGCTACGAGTCATTCTGTCGGTCGAATTAATATTTGCCGATTTTATAAATTAATCGGAGTTTGATCGAGGTCGACGTGAAACTTGCGGTGCATTTTTCTTGCGTTGGCATTTTGCCGACTGATGAATCGTTAGAAATTTAACATTTGTCACTAATCGCATGAATAACGTCGCGTTGCTTTTCGTCCTTGAAACGAAACGCGACTCGGGAGTTCGGAGTCGCTCGTCCACATTCGTCATACACTCGGAGCTCGCTCAATGGGGGCAAGAAGAGGGGAAAAAGAGTGAGCAGGACGGTCAGAGAATCTGGGGGAATCTGGCGGTACTGGCGAGTGGCGTGGTGGTACTGTAGGGCTGCGTTCCAAAACATTACCCGAGTGCCCTCGAGTATCATTTTATCCTTGTTGTTCACTGAATGTTAAACAAGGATAAAATGATACTCGGAGGCACTCGGGTAATGTTTTGGAACGCAGCCTAGGCTGTAGGTAGGCCGTAAGTGAGTGGCGGTGGTGCGCATAGTTTGTGATACGTTGTCGTATCGGTCGGAGTCGTTCGTCGTTTCGCGGCGTTGAAAAACAGTGTACATACGTCGCGGTGTGCGTCGAATGTCGTTTTCCGTCTCGTTGATATCGCCATTGCAGAAGAAAGAGAGAGAGAAAGAGAGTGCGGTCTGTCGCGTCGTAAATCGTCCGCGATCGCCCGAGAACCGTTTAAAGCCGGTGTTGTTACGTAGTAACCTCAGTACGGATCTTATTGCGCGCCTCGCCTCGTCTTGCCTGGTTTCATCCCGTCTCGTCTTGTTTTGTACCGCGGCCCGTCCGCCCGGCGCGGCGCCCGGTCACCCACCGATACTTACGTCTCGCCGAAACCCGAAACGCGTAAAGTGCATGCTACCATAGATTGACAGTGGGATCTGCGCGTCTCGCGGCACACGGCGGAGGATGTTGGACCGCGACACGGCGATACATCTCGTCGCCGGAGGGTGGGTATTATTTTCGACCAGCGCGCGCGCGCGCGCGCGTGTGTGTGTGTGATGTGTGTGTGTGTGTGCATGTGCATATGCTTAGGCCCGGCCCGACCCGGCTTTGCGTCACGCTCACGCCAGCCTTGGCAGATCCTCAGTTCGATCTCCTCTCTGCGGTACATTCGATTTACGCGATCCCGATCGGGTCGGGGGCGATTAATAGCCCTTCCGAGTTGCGCAGTTTTGATCGGCCTAAAAACCGGAGGACCGCCTTTCTCGAGAGGCCGCCTTTAATCGGGAACGCATCTCATATGCACATAGGGTGCCCCGAAAAAAAACCTACCGCGCGATTTTCTACTTACGAGCGTTTTCTTGCCGATCTTCAAGTCGGTTTTCCTGACGTTATCGATTTTTCTTTGACAATATCCGGCGACTGATGACCCTTTGGTTGTCGCTAAAGTATGACTGCACATGGTGCAGTCACTGAAACATTCATCGTTATGAAGGATTGCGTCATTCACGAAAAGGGCACGACTCCATCAATTCCGTGTAATTAGTTAGCACCGTTAGATTTCTTTGCCCTTCCATACGCATTGTATAAAAAGAAAGTCAAACGTACTAAAGATTAAATTAAATTCCATTAAATAACAAATTTTACGAAGATAAATTTAACTTGTGTATGTACACATATATAAAAGTTAGAGAAAAGTTATTGCCAAGTTCTCAAAAGTATTTTCTGAATTAAAAGCGCTTGTTTGTATTTCTATGTCAAATGATAAAATAATGATCCTAATAGTGAAATTGTAGGAAGTAAACAAAACTGTTTTTCTCGAAAAGTTGATTTATGCCGTTTTTATAACAACTCATTTATATTTTTTCAAGTCGGGACACTTTAATAAACTTATAATCTGACGATAATTATAAAAATATGTAACATTCAACATAAAAATTTTTTATCAAATAATCTCTGGATATTTCGGAAAAGAAAAGTAAACTACAACTTAAAGAAACTGTACATGAAAAACCTTGTGAAAAACCAAGATTAGAACATGAGAATTAAATTGTTTTCTTGATTAGAATCGTAAATTAAACACGCGAATCTTCAGCTTTTCCATCCATTTAAAACGAATTTGCCTAAGTATCCCGGATTAAGATACAAAAAACACGATGTGGAGAAGCAAAGAAAAATCGAAGATACTAATTCCCTTCAGTCTACATCGCGTTGTTTAGCAATATCAAGTGTAATACAAGCACGCATCTCCATAATATAAGCGTGAAAACGAGATAAACCGATTTTATCACGAACACGGGGCTGAGGGCGTGTAGTTTATAAACGTATTAGCGCGATAAAATCATCAACTCGTCTCATCTCGGCACTTAAAATAGTTATGGAAATGCATACTTCAGTTTATTTTTTGCGTCGTTTTAAATCACCGTGAAATAAAATAAATTTCCATCTTATGTATGTAAATGTTTCGGAATCTTCGTCGCAGCTACAAATAATTATCAATGGATACGACAAAAATATACGTATATGAACCTATATGAACGCAGTCTCAGGCTTGTTATTGCGAGTAATGCGAGTGTCTGACGGATCGTTATTCTTGTCGAGATGACTGGATTGAATCGACGCGACGCGACGGACGCGACGATGCGCACGTGGTCGTAACTGCGACGAAGGGCCTACGCACAAGCATTGTCGTAACCGTTTACTACGTACTACGTTGTCGCTGCGACGTACGTTTACATCAAACTTTGTGCGTTGACTTCCGACACCGACTTCGGACTTACGACAGAGTCGTAAACGGTTACGACAATGCTTGTGCGTAGGCCCGAAATTATTGGACAATTATCTTTAGCTTAATTAAGGAGCTGCATTCAGAGCAAAGTTGATCGCACGCATGTCGTTTACTTACGCAATCCGCGATTTTTCTAGATCAATATCATATAGAAAATCAACTTATGGAGAAGATTTTTTCGTTTCTGGCAATTATAGTATATACGTGCTAATATCTATACGTCAAATTCTTATCGACAGCGTAGTAAATTTATCATGCTTTTTAGAATAATCACGATGTGCACGATAAAAAAAGTGCATGCGTAAAGGAAGCCTGAGGATGCATATTACTGATAACCTTAACTGATTGTTATTTAACGATTGGCCTTTCTAGTTTATAGCAGATATAGATAAGACCAGTTTTACACCAATATCGCGTTTAACCCCAATCAGCCAAATCTTCTTTCTCTCTCTGTTTGTTTAATATCAACATATTGCAGAGAGATATTGAATTAGTATAATAACCCAGCAAACACAATATAACTGCTACGTAATACAGGAACAACACATAATATAATGTTTTTAACATAATGTTATATCTAATTAATGTCGAGTTTATATAACCCTCTTTTATTAATGTATAATATATACAGGGTGTACGGAAAGGCAAGGTCAGCCAATTAGGAGGTTAAAGAGGAGCTTGAGTAGAATACATAATGTATGTATATAAACTTTTATTGTATTTGCTATGATTTAGTAAATACAGAGCTTTATACGAGTACATACGGTATGTTGGGTTTTACATCTGCAAAATAAGCCTATCTCTCATTATGTCTCTTCTATCCTTCGATGTAAATTGTAAGGCTTCAAACACTCGTCTATTAGGATGTCGCGGAAATCGCATCTGATATTCCCTTTCATTGTCAGCTGCAACAGCATTGCTATATTTGCCATCACAAAGCCCATAAAGATAATGCATATCGCGATATTCCTCGTTGCTAAATTATTTATTCATGACAATGCTGCTACAGCTGAGAACGAGGCTGAGAAGGAATATCAGATGCGATTTCCGCGACGAAGACATCCTCGAGGACATCCTAATAGGAGTGTTTGAAGCCTTATCGAATAATGGAAGAGACATGATGAGAGATATACTCATTTTACAGATGTAAAATCTAACATACCATATATGTATAAAGCTCTGTATTTACTAAAGTACTAAGCCATAGCGAATACAACAAAAGTTTATATACATTATGTATTCTACTCAAGTTTCTCTTTCACCTCCTATAATTGGTTGACCTTTCCATACACCCTGTAGATGTTATATTACATTTATACTTGCATTTATATTATACAGGGTGTTTCAAAAGTGCACGGGTCTATTTTAGGGAAATGTTTTCTAGGTCAAAATGAACAAAAAAGTTTATATAAACATATGTCCGAAACTTATTTATTACTCAGATATTAAAGAGTAAAGATTATGTTTAACAGTAAAATATTTAAAGTTTATTTTCGAAGTGGCCGCTGTTTTGTTGAATGCAGCATTCAGCACGATGTAGCCATGTTTCTCTGGCACGTCTTATTGCATCAGGATTATTCCTGATAGTTGTTGCAGCTTCCATTATGCGATTTTTTAAGTCTTCTTGCGTGCCAATTTAAATTAACTATTTAAATTCCACATACGGTAACCACTGGATTGGTCGAAATGGACCCATTAAATGGCCACCACAATCGTCCGATCTAACGCCGTTAGACTATTTTCTGTGGGGTTGGATGAAGTCTTTAATTTATTGTAGACCTATTGGCACGCAAGAAGAATTAAGAAATCGCATAATGGAAGCTGCAGCAACTATCAGGAATAATCCTGATGCCATAAGACGTGCCAGAGAAACATGGCTACATTGTGCAGAATGCTGCATTCAACAAAACAACGGCCACTTCGAAAATAAACTTTTTTGTTTATTTTAACCTAGAAAACATTTCCCTAAAATAGTGCCGTGCAATTTTGAAACACCCTGTATAGTTGCAATTTCGTAAAAGTTACTAACATTTACATTGCATGTAACAACACGTTATATTACATGTTACATTTCGTTACACATATTGCGACTATGCTGGGAATACTATTGAATAATATAAAATAATATTGAATTAATGAATAAAAAATTATTATAATAAAAGATGATTGAATTGTGATGAAATTTCCACTTGGAGAAAATTTAATTGACAATGAGTTGTAATATTTACCAACGTAAACAGAAAAATATTATTATATTTTATTTATTATACTTGGGATTGAGTTGCGCTAATAAATATTTATTTGTTGGCTTTTGATTGTAATGTATACGATAAAAGGATTTTAATTAATTTTATCCATGATTATGCTACCCTAAATACTCTTAGCATAGATGATCTTGATTAATTGACACTCTTAATCTCGTCGTTTTATATGTTGAATCAATAGCTACGACACGGACAAACAAAGAATAATGATAATAAACAATAAACGGAACATAATATATTTAATATAATATATAACAGAATATAATATACTAATATAATTAAACGAATAAAAAATAGACTGAAGACAAGATTATGTGTAGTTAATTAATTAATGTTGATTATATGCACCCAGATCTATACTTTGATCTTATTTATATTGTATAATAATATCCTTGCAGTATATAGTAATATACATATAATAGTATATACATCTTTGTTCGTGTTATTGTTTACACCTAACACATTTTGTAAACGATGACAGATTGGCCGGCTGGGTCAACAACTGGCCTAACTGGCCTTACCAATGCCGAAATACAAGACTGCTAGATCGCGTGTCAGCTCGCTCGGAAAGGAATTTGACGACGCAGTTATGTTAAACCTGCCTGTTGGGCGTCACGTACTTAAATTCGCTACCTGTCCCTGCGCGGCACACACGTGTCCACGAGCACGTAGACACGTCGTGTTTCTGCAAGCTTTCTTATTTGTACGGAGTACTCCAAACAGCTAACGATCCGCAATCGAATCTTCGATTAGGGAATATAGACTCGAGATAATCCGGAGTAATCATTTCTTGAAACATGTATGTATGACAAAATGGGCTAAGATTGCGTCATACGTAACTTTGTACTAAGAGGGAAAAAAGGATCACATTTTATTACATGACACGTACAATATTAGGATCATATTAGGACAAGGATGCAGGATTCGGTGCTTAAGAAAGTAATATGAAACTCGCGAACTATTTTCCACAATTTAAGAGTCTATTTTTATTGCGTTACAAGGTTGTGTTTATTGATGCAATATTCTATCCGATTGGTATACGTTTTAAAAGACCGAAAATATTTTAAATTAAAATCGAGATTCGTAATTACGTTGGTAAAGATTCAACGACAACTTTCGACACTAAATATCTTAGTATCCTCAAACATAAATTAAACTTTCAGTTAGATTTAGTCCGAAGTTATAATTAATAAAGGGGATCGAGTTTTGTCTTTTACTCCATATATTCTCAATGTTTCATTCACTGAATTCCTATAATTTTCTGTAAAACTAGTTTTTAAATTTTATAATTCAGAAACTAAGAATTTAATCTTTGATACCCGTTATTAACATTTCTATAAATACTGTTAGGGCGTTCTATGTATCTTTTCCTCGATCGTTTCTAAACCGGCATATCGATCTTACGATATCGAATCTTGTTTCCTTTTTTTTTATTCAGAAGTAGATCAATTGAAAGGTCAAGTAAGTAAACTTACGTATTACAGGGACTAGCATTTCTCGCTTGACAACAGAGAATAGCCAAACAATTTATTTACTTCCAAATACTTCGCGTTGGAAATTCCATTTCGAGACTTCATAAATCTACACACAAGACTCCTTATACTATAGTCAGAAACTATAATAGCCGTAATGAATCGGAAACTCCTATTTCAATACTTGCTATAAATTGATAGTACTACAGTTAAGGACTAACAATAAGCTCAGAAAACTTCTTTATTAATTGAATTAATGGAACAAACTTTTATCGTATTTATCATATAACTTATTATATTTTTATCATATAACATATAGCTTTTATCGTATTTATCATATATTATAACATTGAAAGTTTTATATTTTTATAGAAAGAATTATATTGCAAATGTCAACTAACTAAAGGAAAATTAATAGTTATGGAAATATATACAATTTATTATTCTATTATACTTTAATTTTTAAATAAATGCTGGAATAAATGCAAAAAAAAATAATTATTGCAAAAATAAATGTTTCGTTAATTTCTTAATCACTGAACTTTTTGCATTTCTCTTTTTGAAAGAGATTGAAACATTTCTTGCGTACAATGTACAAATGTGATGAAAGTCTTTTGCAAAGAAATATGTTGCTGCGTATTACTATTGAAATTTGTTATTCGGTTTAGCAGAGTTAGCATGCCAATTTTCAATCAACGAGAGCATGAATGCGCACCTGCTTCTCAGCACGGAAAGATACGCGGATTTATTACTCGCGACATGTGAATCGGACGCTAATTTACTGCCACATTCCTTTGGACTTGATAAAAGGTTCGGCTACGCAATATCGACTTTGAGAACGAAATAGACTAGTTATAGGGGCTCTCCAGGATCAAAAGTATTTTTCTCCTTTAAATGAAAGTTATATGCCCAATTGCCCAGGTATATAATTTGTTTAGAAGACTTCAAATTTACGATTATATATATATAGGATATTGTATTTTTTTTAGCCTCACATACAATGTGTTTTGATGAATTTTGTCATAGTATTTATCTAATAAAAATTATATTATTTCTTACAATTTTCAAATTTTTGCTGTTGAATATTTTCTTTTTAATCAGTTTTATTAAAATTGATTCAATTTAAATTGAAATGTTACAGAAATGAATAAAGAATAAGATTTTGTTGTTTTTTTCCACTTTCAAAGTTTAGCAAAATCTTTGTTTAATTTCTTATGACTCATCGTTTTTTTAAACGAAAAATGCAACAAATTAATAATTCAATATTGTTAGTCTTTATTGTTTTGTAAATTTAATATTTATTGCTCAAATATCAAAAATCTCAAAGTTACGTGTACGGGGACCTCCATAAGTAGAAACATAGTAGGTATGTACTGAGATAACACGTTGCAACGATGAATACTGGTTCACTAACACTTACTGCATTACTTTACGACGCGACAAGAGATGACTATAATAAGTCTAATTGGAAAGATTCACGAGATCGTGTCAGTGAAGTTCTGCGTGAGAGTTCGCACCAAATAAATATTGATATTTCTGTCTCGTACGAATCATGCTATATTTTTCATGCTTTTACTGTTATCTTAACAATTATTTATAGTTTTTATCTCGCTATAATTTTTATTTAGATAAGATAAGATAAAAATTAAATTACACTTGTAGCGAACATTTTCTTCTGTTTGTAAACATTATAAATTATATAATTATAATCGGAACTTTATTATAATTATCGCTTTCGCAAAATTTAATTATGCAGACGGTCGTAACCTGCGTAATAAACTGTTTTTATATTTTCCTGGAGAAAATAACAATTTCTTTCTCTATCAATTCTACACAAACCTTAACATAGTTAAACAGATAAAGTTGATTAAAGAACTATATCTGCATATAACTATATCTACATATTTATAAACGTATATATTATACGTTTATTACTGATCAAATGTAAGTATATGTATAAATATACAAGGTTTAATTAATTAAACATTATACAATATCGTGTACGGTTATTATAATAAAATAGCGATATCTTCATGGATATAACTTATATCATATAAGAAATTAGCAATCATGATTGCAAATAGATAATAACTGACGAGATTGTTATACTAATCCTTCTTTTTTTATTTTGCTTAGAGTGGCTGGCACGGCAGGAGCAATAGTAACTTGTCCGCTAGAAGTAGTAAAAACCCGATTGCAGTCGTCATCTTCCGGCTTTCATCCGCCGCCAGTAAGCAAGGAATTCACATCTGGTCATTTGACATGCAAGGGTTCACCGACACCCGAACAACGCAGGAGGCTATGCACTGGGTATCCCAGGTGAATTAATCAAAGACAATTAAATCGATTAAATTGATGCTGATTTGGTATTGTATGCGACGCGACAGTTCATTACCCAACTCCATAAGTTGTTTTTTGACAAGCGTAATTATTTATTAAAATTTGTGTGCGATTTATTTTCAAGGTCTCTTGTTGTTATTATCTCTCTTATCTGATATATGGTAGACACGCGAGGGGAACCATTAAAATTCTCGAGAGACTATACAGAACTCCGACAAAAATGCTAAATGTCATATTCGTGAAACTTCGAGACTTGAAAATTTTTTGATAAATAAAATCTTATCAAAACGCTTTTATTTTTGGTTTTGTCGAATCGAGTATTAAGAATAAATTGTTAGAGGAGCTATCCGTAATTCTGAAGAAATCGTTCGATTTTTGCGAGAGATTTTTCACCCATGTAAGCTTGGAAAATTTCCACTCGAGAATTGAAAAATTGCCAAAATGTCCAGTGTTTATTTTTATCGTTTCGAATGTCAATGCGAAGTCGCGAGTATTCTTTTTGAAATGTTTCGGAAACTCTAGAACTCTTTTAATAATAGCGAAACTGAAAATATGAAAAAAATATCCAGATTTTTTGCTATAAGGTGACGAATATATAGAAGTTGAATTCGATCGAACGGCATGTGCACCCGGAGAAATATGCGTGTTTTTAAACGTAGCTCTCGGTCTCTTTCACCTCCAGGTATTCCAGTCACTTCGTAGCTCTCTCGCATTTCGGTGTCTCGACCTCACCTCCGGACACTTCCCGGCACGCGCCGGGTATCTATCAATGCTTAAGGTACATCATCAAGAATGAGGGTGCACGAGGATTGTTCAAAGGCCTTGGTCCGAATCTCATTGGCGTGGCACCTTCCAGAGCTATCTACTTTTGCGCGTACTCCAAGAGCAAAGTCGCGTTTAACGCGATTCTACCTCCCGATACTCCGATCGTTCACGTCTTCTCCGCGTCCTGCGCTGGTAAGACCACGCTATTCCAATATTATTATACTAAATATGTGTTTCGCGATATATTAAAATCCTCGTCTAAGCTTTAGTTTTGCATCCCTAAATGAGTAATCGATCTTAATAATAATTTCGATTCTGGATCTTTCTTTTGAATTGAAATCGGGTATATAAGCGAGAGTTAGCTTAACAATCGCTCTATTTTTTAATGCTTTGTATCATTAAAATTAGATTGTAATTATACTATTTTTTTATATTAAGTTAAATAATTTTTTAAATGCCATGCTAACTATATGTTTTTCACACTACAGCATTTGAGATTTAAATGTGTAATTCTTTGCTATTCCATGTTATTCTTTCATCTATTTTAGTTTTTTTTATTCTATTTTTTATGAATTTCAATTACTTATACATTTTCTGCACTGTGTTTTGATAAAAGCCGTTACATTGAAATATAATCGTGAAATGCAATCTAGTTTTCATTTTTACCTTAAACGTGAAATAAGTGACACCTTATATCGACTAGTAGTGAATATATGAGATTTCACAGTATTAACATATCGCACGATAATGTTGTATGTAACGATATTATCGAGTGCAATATATATACTTATCCATGTAGATCGATATGTCAGTTCAATACGACTTGTTACATCGTGATCGGACAATGTTAAATTAATCTTTCCGTTTTATCTACTTTAAATCCGTTCGCGTTTTCGCCTATGAAACGGTCGTAGGTTTACATATGTTTGCGCTTATTACGCATTACTCCGCTGAAAATTACACTGCACTAGGATTATAAATATCGTCGCTTATATCTTTTGCAGCTAGTTTTCATTGATTAAACTATGTATCATGCTATGGAGATAAACGATTTCTTTATATTTGTACCATCATGACCCAATATCCGCTAACTATAAGACTTGATAATTATAATAATATAATTAGATTAAGTCTTCAAAAACTGAATAGCTGTGTTATAAATAGCTATACTAAATTGCCATGTGATTTTATATTTCTGTGGCGCAAATTTCGAGAAAATTAATTGTTGAAAAAACTCGATTTGAAACTTATCAAAAGAATGTTTTTTTAAAATATTGAATCTCTAGAATGTCTCGCGTTAATGTTTGGTCTGCATTATAGATTACTTTTATTTCTCATACTATCTTATTACTATTGCATACTATCTCATCACAATTTTTCTTATGATTTATATTCTCTTGCGAGAAACGTAACGTGCTGACCTTGATGATAAAAAAAGAAAAAAACTAAAAAGAGTTGTAAACAAATCCGTTCGAGAATATCGCATGTTGCGCCGTCTCTTATGTTTCCTTCGACAAATCCAATCACCGGAGCGGCGATAGACGCGTGATTAACGCCCGATGGGGGGGAAAGTATTCTGCGCGTCATTCATGCGTTTATCTTTAATGGATATATCGAACATCGCGTTGTGGTTCTGACGCGCAGCTCGAACTCCCTTGATGTCGATAACCCACGAGGACACTCGGCACATGTACACTTGTAAAATTATACGTGCGTTTTACTCTCACTCTTCTTCATTCTTCGTCTATTTGCGTTAAATGTCCTCGAAAGAGATAATGGTCAACTCGGATAAATTCTTTTTTTTTTTTATGTAAAGAACATTAAATTCTCTCTAATATTTAGCAAGTTATTAGTAACATGATAGATCATCTTCTGTTGAAGATATAACAGTTGCTGAGGAAAGGATTGAGTTTTATAAATTAAGTTTTGACTACGTCTAAACTTTATCTTTGAAAATTAAAATATATTTTCTTTCTAGTAATATATATAATTGCCAAGTAATTTAGTAGGAAAAACCAGGCTACTTTGTGACACAGGCAACAGTGTTACACTGCGATTATTTTGCGAAGTATACGTACTGTGTGCAATTTTATCTGTGGTTATACTCGATTTATGTGTAACTATTGTAAGATTATGTTAATCCAAAAGGGGGATTAATTCAAGGAGTGTAAAAAATACAGGTGAAAATCTCTTTCGACTATACATAAGACAATATTTTGTCTCCTAAACTTTTTGTAATATTTATCGCTGCGGTGCTTATAACCTAAGTATGTACGCATTTGTAGGGGGATTACGCGTGGCTCAGTGAGCTACGCGAATCAAGAGACACGTTAGTACTTAGTGTCTCGCGCCAAGTACGCGCGGAGCGAGACCGCCCCGTGCTCTATATACGCGACGCGACGAGTTGCGAGTACTCGAGATTTTCAGATCTCGATAACCAGTGAACGGATCAAGTTCTAACTAGGCTCAATGGATAGCTTGGACCAAATTTATATAATAAAAGTGTTTTTATTTTTTCGCTTGATTAGTAACACCGTGGTTCGAATCCCGGCCCGGCCTTTGTCCCATATATGCCTGCGTGGTATGGTTTTTTCCCTGTTTACAGGGGAGAGTTTAAGATCTTGAGGGTTGACGGATTAAGAATTTCAAAAGGATTCAAGATCTGTTGGTCTTAAAATCCGTATAGGATCAAAATTTAAGGATTTTTTGAGAGGTGTTATATAATCTCGCAGTAAAAAGTTCCCATGTGGTCGTAGAGGTTGACGGCACGTTAAATACCTCTAAAAATTTGCATGTATTTGCAGGTTAGTTTGTTACAAAACATATTACATGCATTATAAAACAATTATAAATTATTAAATGAGTAAATTTTGCAATAAATGTGTCTAGTGACAGTGTGGGGTACCTTGTGACATAGGCTAGATATACAGCAGATAGGTTATAGCGTGATCTATATATGTGGTCTATTTTGGTATTCTGTAGATTATGAGAAGATTGAAAGTTTTTACAAGATTGAAAAAACTTCAGAAACCAAAAAAATACCAAAACTAGCAAAGCTAAGGTGGACGAGGAGACAATGAAAGTTGCGGTGTCGTCAGAGAAAATGCGGTTTCAAGTCGTCAGAGAAAATCACATAGCATTCAAAGCACAGCGAAATCTTATGTTGTCGCATTATAAATAAAGAAAGCGTTTAAAATTGCTTTGGATAGCGCCTACCTAGATCTTGTGTCACACTTTATTCAACGCTTTGAATCAATTGTCATCATAGTACCCTTCTGCCTGTCACACAATAGCCTACCAGTTGGGTAAAGTGTGGCATTTTGCACATCTTTATAACATTGAGTTTTTTAATAGATTATATATTTTTATTTATACCAATATGTCTATTTCATTGCTAAAGCTTTAACATAAATGCCAATAAAGTTAGTTATTACAAAATCCACGCTAAAAACAAAAATTTATCGCTCAGAAAAAAAGTGTCACAGGTGGCCTAGTCTCCCCTATCTATTTGGAAATGATGGTTTAAATCACTCAGGGCCAGTTTTTCAATAGTCGCTTAACTTTAATCTTTTGTTAGCTTAACTCACTATTCGTCTCTTTCTAATTATCCCTTTTAGAAAAAAACGAAGAGCGAGTTTAGCTAAACATCGGTTTAAACGACCATTGAAAAACTGGCCCTCAGACATACAGGGTATTTGAAAAGTGTGGGACCCTCCGATTACAATCGAATGTCGTAAAAAAGAACATAAAAAATTATGTTAAAAAATTTGATTGCATTTAGTAGATGCATTTAATTTTACAAAATTGCAAATGTATAAATTAATATTATTATTCAATTTTTTTCATTATTCTACGTATAAAAGTATTAAGGTAAAGTCATCGAAAAGTAACTATTTTACGAGATATTTCATATTTTATATTAAAAATTTAATGACAAAATTTGAAATATCTCAGGAAATTCTTAACAAAAGAGAGCTTTATTATAGTGTTTTGAAAACGTCTCGACAAGGGCTATAAGAATATGCAATAAAAAATAGGGGGTTTCATTTAAAAAATTTAAGGTAATTTTGACCTGACCTGGGAGACGCCACCCATTGTCAAACTGATAAAGTCAGTAAATAGATCTTTTTAAACCCTACAACTTTTGTTCGAGTAATTTTCCATAAAAGTGCGTTCTTTTTGAGATAATAGGGGGGTCCCACACTTTTCGAATACCCTGTATAAAATATTAGACAGCTAAGCATTTTAAATAAAAAGTTGAATAATAAAAAATTAAAGATTTTTTTACATTTTTGTTGATGTATACCTGGATCATTAACACCGTACGAATATTTAAGAGGCAATTTTCAGAATTGTTCCAAATATATATAATTCTGTTATTTGTATAAACCTTTATGGTACACTTGGTATATGTAATTGTAAAGTACGCGTGAAATATTTATACATTAAAAGATTCAGTTAACTATTATTTGGATATTTAACTATTATTTGGACGAATTCTCCTAATGTTTAACGATTAGTTTCACTTTGGTTTAATTGTTTCGTGAGCTCAGTGTTTCGTATATCGTTTGTATACGTTGAGTTGTTATGCAAGCGTAACAAACATAGCTTGAAAGAAACAAGAAATAAAACAATCGTGTGAAAAATTGATTAACGAACTTAACGATCTTCTTACATGTATGCTTTATCTCATTTTACTTTGAGATTATCGCCCGAAATAGCCGCTTCTAACAGAATGAGGGTATTGCATAACACGGCAATGCACTTTCCGATACGCACTTCCTTCTTCCATTTACCTACGTAATACGAATGGTTTGCGCTCATTCAGAGACACCCGATAAATTGTAGTCAATAAGACCATTTCGCGAACGATAAAAAGTTTATCATTCAGAATGCTGAACTTTGACCTGAAGAATATGATTCGCTTATTGTAGATCTGTTCGCAGGGGAGCACGCGATTGGCGCGTGTGACTCTTCTTCTTGCGATACGATCGTTTGCGCCGCTTTTGCGTAAGTACAGACTGTTCAAGAACTTTTTAATCGCGAATTCTTCCACTCGTTTAGACTCGATCTTCTAGTGAAAATTTGAGTACATTATCCTCAAGACTTCTTCATTTTCGATATCACGTATTAATTATAATTATAATTATACACATTATAATTTGTTTTCTGTATCAAGGATACTTCAGATAAAAATTATAGAGAATAAATTGTTATACAAGATAAATAGATAAAAGTTCCTTTTATATAAATGTTTTGAAAGCAAAAAAATTATGTTTAAAATAATTTAAAATAACATTTTGATTTTATAGATACGAAAGTTGACATGGTCGTCCAAATTTTACTCCAAGCATGTCTCTGTTAATTAATTAATTAAATCAAGTAATAAAACGATCCTCAATCGATTAATCGCGAGAATCCTATTTGTAAATGTTTGCAATATAAAATCTATAAATCTCGATAACTTGTAGAAAAATCCAAAATGGTCCAAGGTTAACTTGGTAATGGCACTTGATATTTTTTCATTATCGTTATCATTTGTATGAATTACTCATAAGTATACTAGTTTTTTAAATAAAAAAGAGGAATTCCCCACTCTATTTTGCGACGGCGGTATCGCCTGTTGCAGTAACTTCAATGTTCTCAATTCTTTTGTTTCTATTTGTATTACATCCAACGTTGATCGACAATCAACGATAACGACTGTTTGCTCTATAGGATAGAATTTAATCTCTAGCACAATTACCGTCATTGACAGTCGAGTGCTATTTGTATCATTCACATCTTGCATCTGCACGAGAATATGGAATTATCTCGACTGTGAAGAACAATCCTATCATACGTATATTTACACACACAGATAAGATATATTACATAATCCTGTGCCAGCATATGTTTCCCGATCAACTTTAACGGAGGGCTCGTAATAGCTCCTATATCACTGTTTACCTTTAATACCTCGTAATGGCTCTTCCGATCGTTTTCCTTTAATGGCTCTGAATTGCTCGCAAAATAATAAAACGAGGTGGAAAGAACTGGATAGACTGACGTGTTTTATTGACAGCGATAGAGGACTAATGAGAGTCAATATGTACACATAAGTTATTAGAAAATATAATCTATTTAGCCGTGTCTTTTTTTAAAAGCTAGATAAAGCCTTTAAGGGGGTATTCTAGTGTAAAAGTTTGAAAAAATCGAATTCGATTTTTTGCATTTTCTTGAGCAAGAGGAAGGTCCCCTCTTATGGTCCTGGACTGGCAGATTAGTCGTAAGTAAAACTATCTTCATCAAAACGGTGCGCAAAACTTTAAACCCGTTTTTTTCAAAACCATGTTTTTTGAAATGGTGTTCATGATATCTCAAGATCTATTTGACCGATCAAGTCCGGCTTTTGCGTACATCCTCAGCAGGTGTGTCGCTATAGTCCGAACTAGAATTAAGTAAAAAAAAAAATTTTTACAATTTTGGCAGCCTTCAAAAGATTAAAAATTCATCGCGAAAATCCATACTCAATTTTCAAAGTGCCGCCATTTTTTAATTTTTAGTTTTTTCATTCCATTCTAGTTTCTGCTATAGCCAAACTCATACTAATTAAGAATCTTTTTGTATTTTTTGTTTCGGACAACCAGAATGGGCGCAATCATGGACACCATTTAGGGCGCTTTTTTTTTAGTCATGTATTCAATAGGGTTTTATTAATATTTATATTCATTAATTCAGTTCAACAAAATATTTTTTATGTTCTCTAAAGATAATAAAATATATACATAAAAAGCTTATATTAATAATTTTCACTGGTTCCTTGTAAAAAAAATCCCGAAAACAGCTTTAAAAAAGCGCATGTTACACTAGAATACCCCCTTAATTGTAGAAGATATTTGTTTATTACGTATTATGTTATTATTAATAATTTAAAAGATACCGTTATCACAGTAATTTAATTTCAATACAGGTGTTTAATAATAACTGTTACTCGATAATGTTAAATCTTTATAGACAGCGTTTATAATATACGATCGAAACAAATATTATGAAAAATTAACACGTATTATTAGGTTAGTAGGAATTTTGTTATTTCTTTAATTATACGGACATTCTTGCATTGTATTGATATTTGAGTACTCCGCATATTATCTTTTTAATTAAAGATATAAATTGTAATAAAACTTGACGAATGTGTTTAACAGGAAGTATGCAAGTCGGAAGAAAAATCTGCATCTTATATCTTCTTTTTCATTTTTTTTAACTTTCTTTACATTTTTCTGTGATGCTTTTGCAAATTTGCTTCGATAAAACCTGTTGCTAGGACGACGCATTTTCGCTGATCTTTTGTAGCGCGACGTGCATTTATCGGCGCCAAGAAGTTATTCTGATCTGTTTACTTGCTTCCATCATCATTCACGGATTCATTATTCAGCGATTCGTAATCAACATAGGAATATCTACACACATGAACAATGGCATCGTTATTCGTACATCACAGCCGAAAATTTGCGTAAACAAACGATAAAAACTGCCTTCAGACGGTTACACATTTTAGTTCACATTCCACTTAAAATAGGTTTCTCTTCAACAATAATATTTGTTTCGAGAGTATCGTTTTATAGGTACGTACTTATACATATCTGTCAATATTATTCAAAAGCTAAAGTAACATTTTTACTGAAACTTTAATGGCGTTTAATTTTCGAAAGCAAGGTCTTACATATTGAGCAATGACATTTTAAATTTAGGATAGCAGAGATGACTGTTTAGGACTTCAGAATTTTGAAAGAGCATATTTGTTTTTACACCGATGAAAAAGTTGCAAGAAAAAAACTCCAATGTGGAATAAATAACGTGAATTCTCTCTCAGAAATAGTGAAATCCATCATAGACACGACTTTATGCTTAAAATACGCCTAAATATCTCCTTCATTCTTACACCCAACCTTGAATTGTTTTTCGAATTTAGGAAGTCACGCTAGGTGCGTGTTCGACGACCTTCCTTTTTTCTTTTCCTTTCTTCTCCGTCTGTCCCTTTTCTTCCCTTTCTCTCCCTCCTTCTTTCTGTCGCGTCGCTTTGCCGCGCCGGCAAGCGAGAGTGCCTCTCCGACAGTGTGCGTCTATTTTTAGACGTCCTCACGTAATTCAATGCCCGCCTTCCACGCGTCTTGCGGTCGTACGTGATCGTACGAACGTAAGCGGCAGTAGCTCTATCATCGAAGAATCATACGCCGCGTCGACCGCAACGGTGCAACCGGAATTGCGTCATAATTGAAGATAATGTGGTACATCAGTAGTACAGAGAGAAAAGAGGGAGACTTGCTCTGTGCATTGTTTTCGTCTTTAAAAGTCCTTAATGATCATAAATAGTGCCACTTGGGACCCATTATGTGTCACATCTTAGACACGATGTCGCATTTTGTTTACGTATCATAATTTTACGTTCTAAGATTTTAGATATTTACAATTCTTCCTTAGATATTTAAACAAATTTTAGAAGTTTTAAAGTCCAAGAATTGATTTTTTAATTAGAATTTATTATTTTTAATTTATTTAGAGTTGAATCTCTTACTTTCTTGGATATCTGTAAATACATTTGATCATCTCTTTAATGATCGATTTTGAATCTTTCTAATAAATGATTAATTGACTAAAGACTTTTGATATTAAAATTAACAAGTAATGTGGAAAAGTAGACTTTGAGAGTCAAACGCGGTTATAGTTGTGCGTGAATTAACGTTATGTAACACATTTAATTAATAATTTTATACCAATTATAAATTGTACCTTTCGGAACTTTGAGTCATTTTCTGCGTTAACTCACGCACAACTAACCGCGTTTGACTCTCAGAGCCTACTTTTCTTTGTTATTTGTTAATAATCTTTCTTTCACGCGCGAAATCTGTCTCTTCGGATGTACGTGACAAATTTACGCGAGATTGCGTAATTACGATAACACAATCGATCTTCTGCGTTATATCGAATTTTTGTTCCTTTTACAATTAGACCAGTTTCCAAACTCGTTGAATCTCAAGTTCCGCGTCGAGTGGAATTTCAGGTAACGCAAAAAGTAAATAAGACATAAACAAGTCGCTGCGCTGCTATAAATTGCGCGTTAAACGACGCGTATATTCTCGGTTACGTAATCCTTGTGCATTATGCACATATCCTCAATACATATTGTGGCATAAGTGGTACAATGCCCTCCCGATCTTTCGCAAAACCGGGTCAATGGAAATAACAAATTTTACACATTATAAAATATCCAAATACATATATATAAATGATATTCTGTGCATATAAAAAAAAATTAAGATTTTATCAATACTGCAGTATATGTTTCTTAGATCTTAATGAGGATTTTAATGTGCTATAGGCGGAAAACTAAAATTGATATCTACATGTCGCTTGATATGTCAAAGGTTGTTTCAGCATGCTGATAAAAAATTAAAATTAGGAAAACTTATATTTCATTATTCTTTAATTCTGATATATTATACTCTTGAGGAATTATTTTTACTATTCGGAACATCATAGATTTTTAAGTTTCATAATATGTACGCGAGAAACATTGACGCTTTTGTTTCCCATGGATAAAGATTAATCCATTAGTCCTAGGAGGCCCTTATATGCTTTTCTGTTTTAAATCCTTGTAACTCGAGTCTTAATAAGAAATTTTACATCGAAATTGGTAGGTATTTAGGGGTAAAAAAAATTGGTGTTTTTTTTCGAAAATCTATCGGCGATATGTGGGATATCTGAAAAAGATGTAATGTTTGAAAATGAAGATAAAAGAGATAAGTGCAGACCTCTGCCTTTTAATTTACTGACAAATATTTAACGAATAAATGATTTTGTCTACCTTTTTGAGTAGAATAAATCAATATAATTAGTGCTTGAGTGATCTATAACAAAAATTTTAATTAAAAAGGTAGACAAAATTATTTAGATATTAGTTGAATATTTGTCAGTAAAAAGTCAGGAGTCACTTTCTTACCTTCACTTTTAACTTTTATATCTTTTTCTTTTTTTAGATATCCCTACCACTGATTAGATTTTTTGGAACGAGTTTTTTTTACCCCTAAATATATGAATTGCGAACTGAAAATTTTTATCAGGACCAGATTACGAAGATTTAAAAGAGAAAAGCGCATAGGGACCTTTTAGCATTTAATCGATTAATGAGGTTGATTTATCCTTTACAAAATCTTTGTTGAGTAGTAATATCTGAAATAAATTGCCTTTCTAAACGGATTGACGGTAACGTTAAAAATAAGGAAAAATCATGCACATAACGATCCATTCACGAAACACCGAGCGCCGTGCGGATTCAATAAACGGTCGTTCACTTTTGCAGGTTTCACCGCGTGTACATTGACAAATCCGATTTGGTTTATAAAAACCAGACTACAGCTGGATCACCGATCGCATAAAGTCACAGCGATAGAATGTATGCGGAGGATATATCGACAATCGGTAAGACACTAGATCTTATTTTTTATCGCGATTTACAATTCGAAATACTCGATGGAACTGCCATGCCGTGCGATGTATCGAATCTTGCAAATGTAGCTCTTATAATTGCACATTTCTTAATTTTTAAACAAATCGACAATTGTCGATCCTCCAGGTACGAGATCTAGATAAAAAATTAAAAATAAATTTTCACCGCGTGAAAAAAAATAACGCAAGGGAGATCTATTTTCAAAAATATGATCACGTCGAGATGAGGGTCAGTGAAATAAATAAAAGAATTATTGCATTCTTTTTTAAATACATTGTGCATGTTATTAATATACTATCTTTTTACAATATCTTTATCGTATATGAAAACGTAAACGTAATGTCGAGTTTATTCTTGATATGAAGCTCGTATTTGCTGCTACATGCTGGAAATCAAATTACGTACCGTTAAATATATGATGTACATACCTACATATATTTTCCGGGGAGCCGCGGTTCCACTATAGAATTTATTTATTTTGTAACAGCTAATAATTTCTGCTTTAATTTCCCTTTAAATTAATATAATTAATGCATACTTACAATTCTGCATTACTAATCAGGCCGAGATGAAGGGTCAGTGAAATGAATAAAATAATGTTTGCATTCTTCTTTAAGTACATTATGCATGTTGTATTATTTATATTAATATTCTATTTATTGTAATTGTATATTAATATTCTCTCTTTCTGCAATATTTTTATTGTATGAAAATGTAAATGTAATGTCGAGTTTGATACGAAGATCGCACTTCCTGCTATATGCTGGAAATCAAACGATTGCGTAACATTAAATATAGATACATACACGTCTTTTTCAGAATCAGTCTGCTATAGAATTTATTTTGTAACAGCTGATAATTCCTATGTGTTAGTTTTCCTATGGATAATTCAGCAGTATTAGGTAAAATAAGACACATCATGCACATTATAAAAAGCCATTAGAGTAAGATAATGTAAAAAACATATAAAACACTGCAATTATTAAAACTATAATAACTAAACTATAGATAACTAAAAAGTCTACTCAGCTAATATCATTTAAAATAATGTAGTTTCATGTAAGGTAAAAACTGCTTGACTTGCTTGACGACATTTTTAAAAATACTAAGAGTCAAGGTGAAATATTGCACAAAAATAGCGCACAATCTCCTTTTTATTAATATATAATTACATTTTTACACATGAGACTAAACCCGCTGGAAAATAGATCTTTTATTTACATTTTCTTTCTGGATATCTTACAGCTATTGTCTGAATTTCTCCGGAATTGATAATTGCCTCGAGTTTCCTCTTTTCGTAAAAAGTGAGATTTATGTTGGTAGCTTTTTAGACCGTCGTTTATATCGATCGGTTTCGTTTGCGTCGCAAAAGCAACGTCGGAATTACGTCGCTGATCGACGAAATAATTACAGCGCGGAAACAAATTGGGGAAAACGACTAAGGGACCTTCGCAAAATATCAACGACGATATCGCAATGGCATCGATAAGTATTTAGCGAACGCTGGTTGCGGCGCCAAGATTATTTTCTCGGTCGGTGGGTCGGCGCAACGATATATCTAGGTATAGCACTTATGTTGGAGCGAAGTAGCTTCGTCGGATATAGAACTGATGTAATCATCCTTCAATATCTTAGATACAGATATTGAAGTTTTTTTTCGTATCAAAGAAATTTTATAGTCCGAAATTTGCAAGATATATTTCAAGTAAGTATTATTACTTGATGACGATATACATATAGTATAGCTTCGTGGATGCTTGAGCCACAATAATTCCAGAGTTAACTATGGAAAAAATAATTTTTTAAGAAAGCTGTTATATAAAAAGGGAGATTTATATTTAATTAATTTCTGGAGATTAAACTACATGAAAGTAATTTTTTATATTTAACGTACAGTATCATAATAACGTGCGATAGTTTGTTGAAATTATTTCTCGTAAAAAATGAACGAGATAACGACTTTTATTGACAAGAAACATTTGCTTTTAATGTACGGACAAATTGTTCACTTTTATCGTTTTGTCCTGTGGACATGTGTCAAATTGAAGAATTGAACACGTTTAGGTGCTTAGAGAGAGTGACTGTACAATTTATGTGCATACACGATACACGTACTGAAATTGCGTTTGACACGCCGCGCCGGAATCGAGCCAGCTTGAAAACTGGCACCATGAATAGTACATCTACGAGTAGCATATCCAAGTAAAAATATCTTGGAAAATTCCACGCTATGTTGAGCAACGCTCGTGTAATAAATAAATTTGTATATCCCGTCACATCATCTTGTACATCATTGCGTGGATTCGTGCATAAAATTGGAAATACAAATTGACGTAAATGTACTAGGAACAGTTTTACATAAATAACTTTATATAATTACAGTTATGGTATGATTACAAGTAAATAATTAATGATGTTCAGAATCGGAGTAAAACTTACATGTTACAAAGAAATATGTATATAAAGTATGAAAATTACATCATTAATAATTATATATGTATAATATATAATTATTACATATATAATAAATTAATATAATAAATAATGTAAAATAATGTTTATACTAATTAGAATATAATAGTTAAAATATAATAATAGTTGGAATAATCCTATAACCAAAACATTCCGAACAGAACAGAAATACATGTGCAGATATAATATATTTTTCACACTGCGATTACTATAAAAATAAATTAAAAATTAACATTGAGAGAAAAATTTACGTGCAAGTTAATAAATCATAGCGGTGCATAATAAATAATTTGCACATTTTACGATTTGGATTCTAAGACGAGTTGATAAGATGATAATTATCTGGTTATTGATGACATGATGACCCTCTCTATCATCGAAATATCATTTTATCTGTTTATGTTGCATATCGATCTGTTAACGGCAATATACATCTCTGAATCGCTAAGTTGCGAGTAGCATCTCAGTTTTTAGCTTTCTTATCACAGATATGAACACTCGATTTAATGCTATCTTTAACCGAGCATGTAGATATCGCGCGTTCTCTCTTTTGGACCCTTAGATTCCAGGCTTTGATATATCATTGATAAGAGATGTCATATCGTCCTTGATCATATCGCTATTATTTCATTATTCAAAGATTTGATTTCCATGCATGTATGACTATTGTGTTTAATTTTGCGATATTATTAATAATTAATGTTAATATGTGCACATGGTACAATAATATAATTATTATTGTATAATTATGTTATGTTTTTTACATAATACATATCTATATAATTCTCATTAATTACTAATTTATGAATTAGCTATTTTTATTTTTTTATTTTAACAATTCGCGACTGTTTCATTAAATACAGGGTGTTTCTGAATGGTCTGTACAAACTTTGGGAATAAGTTCCAGAGATCTGAACAAACAGAAAATGTGCCATGAACATAGGGTCGGAAACGCTTGTTTCTGGAGTTACGACAGTTCGAAGTTTTCCTGTAATGGCTGGAGAAATTATCACATCAAATCGCATAGGAGGTACAAACTGTGTTAATTTACCTCGGTTTTGCCACAAATATAACAGCTCGATTTTTGAATTCATTCGAAAGAGAAACGTATGCACAAATTCTGCTTTGACGAAAAAGTTGCAAGTTGATAGGCTAAAATCCATACCAAAGCCAATCAACTTGCAACTTTTCTGTAAAAACAGAATTTTCGCGTATGTTTCTCTTTCGAATAAATTCAAGAATCAAGCCCTAGGACAGTACACTTGTTTCATGCAGCAAATGCTCGAAATGGCCTCCATTAGATTCCAAGGAAGCCTACGCACGTCGCCGCACTGATGACTTTCAGAGATTCAGAAAAGAAGCTAGGCTAGGAAATAAATTAACACAGTTTACAACCCCTATATACGATTTGACGTGATGATTTCTCCAGCCATTGCAGGAAAACTTCGAACCGTTCGCAACTCCAGAAGCAAGCGTTTCCGACCCCATGTTCATGGGACATTTTCTGCTTGTTTAGGTCCCTGGAACTTATTCCCAAAGTTTGTACAGATCATTCGGAAACACCCTGTATATGTAATCAACTTTAATTCTTTATTATTCTTTACTTTTCTTTTTTGGCTTGTTTTATATTGTGGAGTTAGAACAAATAGTGTGATATCGAAATTATTAATGTTCTTATTGCATAATATTAAAATTTGAGAAAATATTGCATACATTATCAAAATAAATTAGATTACGTTCATACGTGTTTTGATTATTTTCTTGCAGGGTATCCTGGGATTCTACAAAGGTATCGTGGCGTCCTATGTAGGCATAAGTGAGACTGTGATACACTTTGTGATATATGAAGCTGTGAAGGCGTGGTTAGCTTCACATAGATCGCGAGCTTCTCAAACAGACGATAGAAAAACGTTCCGCGACTTCATCGAATTTATGGCGGCAGGCTCATTTTCAAAAACGATAGCGTCAACTATTGCCTATCCTCACGGTAAGTACGTTATACGTTATTTTGTGGTACGGGTTCACGAGACTTTCAATTAAACTCACATTTTTTTTCAAGAAAACACATCTTTAAAATCTTGTTTAATGGATACTACAATTCATACAATTTACGATATTTTCCTAATTACAATAATTTACTCAACATTTTGTGTGCTTGTATTTGTATTAGTCACTTGTAATTTGATATATTGATTACGATATTCGAGAAGCTCATGCAACAGAAGCCAATTTATATCGATAATTAAGAATTTTTAGTTTTGTACAAATTTAAGGGAATCACTATTCCCTAATCACTTAAAGTTATAAGTGGAGAAATATCGGAAAAATTATTTTTGCACATTATAGCGATATAGTTTAAAGACTGCGCTATCAAAATGTGATTTCTTAGGATTACTAAATAACATCTTATTTTTTAGTAAAATTGCGCTGATCTGTACTGATTTATGTTTAACATATTCACCGCCATACGTATTTTAGCTGACTTTCCGTTTACGTTTTTCAATTTAAAATTAAATTATTGTCATATTAAAAAGAAAATAAAATACTTAATTGAATTTATAGTATTAAATTGCACAAAAATATGAGATGAGATGTTTATTTGACAATCACCGGTGCCTGACGAGGCATAACGGAAAACTTAATATAAAATATAATTTTTTAATAATATTCTGATTTCATTGATGAGTAGTAGATTTCTTTCTCTGCCATTGCCTCGCAGAGATTCTCCGAGTTGGTCTAAAGATAACACAGGCTATATCTGCAATGCGTGCCAGACACTCGGTGTGTAATTAGGCCTTAATCTATCTACAAATGTTCGTGGAGTTCTGGTTGTTTGAATAAAATAACATCGGATCTGTATTGCTATTATACTGCACTTGTTTCGAAATTGTTTTGCAAATCATCATTACCATGCACAAATCGCGTGCATCTTTCCGTAGAAGGTTGGCAAATTGCATGAAATCGGAGCATTTCTATTCAGAGAAGAAGACTGCGTCATCATACCAAGCTATTTTCCAATCGTTACGATAATAGGAAATCAATTTTATGATTATATATTTCCGTTGCACTTTACTAGTTCATCCTGTCTTATTTAAATATGAGTATAACCATGTTGCTGGCGCAAAGAACATAGAATTCTTATATACAGATCTTTTTCGATTACACTTACAAATATAATGATTAAAATTTCAATCTGAGAGACTACAGTATTATCACATGAAAGTTATTGGTCTGAGATTGAAGTCTTAATTTAAAAAAATAATATAAACACATTTATGCGAGCAGAAGTATATTCCCCATCCTTAGTAGTAATTTCATAAATTAGACGTAGGATAAATGGTTAAGGATATGAATATAACTGTATCTCTTATTCTATTTAGAGGTTGCGAGGACCCGGTTGCGGGAAGAGGGCACCAAATATCGCACATTCTGGCAAACCCTGAACACGGTGTGGGTGGAGGAGGGTACAAAGGGTCTCTACCGTGGTCTCGGAACTCAGCTGATCCGGCAGATTCCGAATACTGCTATCATAATGGCAACATACGAGGCGGTAGTATACGTGCTGACCCAACACTTCCGGCCGGTTACGGTGACGACATCCAACACTGATGTGACATCGGAATTCTACAACGAGGCTAAATCGAAGAGAGAGATGGCCTAGGACTTGCTTACGGCCCCCGAATAAAGGGCCACCTACAACCATTTCCCCTTCTGCAGTAGGCGAATACCGCATGTACTCGGGGCAGCGTCCTAAGATCTAATCGCAAATCTAAGTGCATCGAGATCAGCTGGAAATGCGTTCGATGCCCTAATCGTTGCTCCAGGGGTACTCAAAAAGGTACCAGCTCTTTGGTCGCACTGTGCTCTAAAAGTATAGCAAAAAGTAGTCCTTCCTCCTTTCAGATAGCATGTACAAATCTGGACACGGACCCGCTGTATCTCGCAGGGAGAAAAAGAGAGGGGTGAGGGAGAGAAAAAGGGAATTAAGGAAAGCAGACTTTGTTTAGCGTCGGATAGACAAAGGCTGAGACATCGCTTCTCATTTGCGAAAATGTGGACGTGCGTGAATACCGCAAAAAGTCGACTTGTATTGTGTTATAAAATTTATTCGTGACAAGATTTTTCTCTGCTCCAGAAACAAAACTTACTCCGAATCCAAAACGTGTGAGGCTCATTATAATAGTCACTATAGACTTTAGGTCCTTGACCTAGGGATTTTGATTGCCGTTTTCTGTTTCACAATTTGCAATTTTACGATTTTTCTTTGCATCTTGCTCCTTTTCTTTCATTTTTTGTTTTTAAGACATAATTAAAAAGAAAATAGAAAATACAAAGTCAGACTTTGGAATGAATCCTATTTGTTACTTTACAATGCTCGGTGAAAGAGCAGCGAATGTCATATGTATAGCGATTTCTGAGTTTATGAATTATGCTAAGCGTTTCGATTTTCCAGTTGTTTCAAGTGAAATGTTTTTGCTAGAAATCGATCACTAACTGGTTCTGGTCATGAATAGAATATTATAGATCCACTCTTAAAAGCTTCCATTCTAGGACTCTAGTAAAAATTGTACCTATTATGCGTTTGTAAAATTGTGATAAGTATTTCGATATATATATGTATACATTGAATTTTATGAAAGAATAATTTTTTGTTTTATATATCCCAGTTAAATTTTAAGTGATATTATATCAGGCTCTAAACAGCAATATTGAAAACTATAGAAACTATTTTATTTTGATATTAGCATATCTAAGAAACGTTACCAGAAATAATACATTTGAGAAATTATTAAATTATGACTAAACGATCTATGTTTGTAATTTTCTTATGAGTTTGTATATATTTGTTACGTCAAACAACATTCTGTTACATTTGAAATATGTACGAGGCAATTTCAAAATATTTCCGGAATTAGCTGATACAAACTGATCTGTGACTGAACAATATGCACATTTGAATTTCTGCAGAAATACGAGCAGATACATTAATTATGTTGTCGCTGAATATGATGACAGGGCAATAAAAATAATTTCAAAGCACTGACAAAAAAAATGGTTTTGCTACTGATATCATATAGAATGCGACATAGCTTTTTTCGTAAAATGGGGCTCATAAGAATACTTTCAATAACTTTGAAGAAGTGCATAATTATACAAGAAAAACAAAGTTTTCTTAAAAGAAAATATAGCATAATTCTCGAATACAAAATTTTCTTTTGTAGAAAGAGTAGTATAAATGATTAAGTATTTTGTATTCCTCAGAAAAATGAAAAAGTTCCAGAAACCTTTGAAGCTACCTCTTACACTTTATAAAGTTTTATAAAAAGTTTTCCAATAAATTCAATTTCACTATTATAGCGACAATTCTGTTCAATTGTATTCTTTATTTTACCACAATTTTACGATATTTCCTCATATGTTTCAACGATTTCGTTAGATTTTAATCTTGTAGATCCTCGTCGATACTTCGCTAATATGCGATAATACGCAATTAGTTCTTAACGAACCGACATACGTTTTAACTTATTCTTAGAGACAAAAGCAACAATGTTAATGTTAGAATATCTGTCGGAAGATTAGCGCGCGTTAGACTGTTCTGATAGTTTCTACTTTATTTATGTAGAAAAATATCGCGACATTGTACATATCGAACCGTAGGCTCTAGCTGGCTATATTTACGGGCGTTTATATATATATTACATTAATTAGTTATGTAATCACATGTACGATCTTTACCAAGAGAACTAAAAAGGTATTACAAGAACATGAAATGACCGTCAATACACTTATATCTCTTACAGATCAAATACGCGAAATAATTAACAACTCCTTATTTGTTTCTTGGACTGCCTCGGGTCCTCGGGACATATGTATGTGGCTATTTTTGGAAAAGTACTAAAAAACAGGTTTGTCGACTTCAAAATTCCTATAGAGTGTGTCATGAAAGAAATGTCTATCTTTTTCTTTTTTTTTTCAAACAAAACCGTGTTACAGTTAAAAAATAATTTTTCTTATTTTTATTTATAAATAATCTTCAATTTTTTTTTCATCGAAACATAATAAAAGGTTATAATTTTAATTTAAAACGTTTAAATTTTATATTATGATATCTTTATGTTTTCAAATGCGTGCCATTTCATTGTACGATGTTTTTCTTTCTGCACAATGGCTATGTAATTCTCTAATAATGAAGTTATTAACATTTTACGTCAACGTTCTAGAATTAAATCTTATATGTTCAATATGTTTCGCACAGCTTTATATTCAGAAGTATATTCATATTATATATTTTAATATTTACATATTGTTTCTTAAAACCAATCATATTATGATCGGTCCATACTCGATTTATACCTTGGTTTTATTGATTCCGATCAAGAAAACCAAGAACAGGAATATATAATTAAGTTAATACATGCGTACATTTCACTGGTTATCTAGGGGGAAGCCTTTCTTCATATATATGTAAAGAAACTGTGATTTTATTTTATTCATTACCAGTGAAGCTTGGCGCTTATCAGTACAGCAGGTTGTACAATGTTCATATAGAGTTTACGTACTCTGTCCTATAAGTCGTATAAATTAGATTTTAGAAGTAATTAAGAAAAGAGGTAGGGACTTAGCGAGGATCGAGCAAAAAAAGTTTACTTGCTTATCTTTTAGTCCATTCAAGATTATTTTTAGTGAAGATAAAATTTTCACCGACAAAATTAGTATCTACAATTGAAAGGTGCGTGACAAGCGAATTTATCTTTCTCAAAGATGAAGCCTAAGAGAAACGTCTGATTGTGTGAGAAATATGCGACTTCTAGAACACTGTATGTGATTGATATGTTAATTGTTAACATCTTGTTGAGACTTCTATGATACCGTTGTCAATTGTAAAATGTAATGCTCCAGAAATGCAGATTCTAAGTGCCAGGCTGTTATTAGTCATGCATAGTCATTTATGCAAGAGTATCATACACCTCTTAAAGGAACCGCGAAAGTATATGAGAACCGGATGCGTGTACTAAGTTGTAAAGCGTGTACAGATATTAGATAAGGGAATCATTGGGATAAGCAATGATTATTTCTATTGAAGTCAGAGACGGCGAGCGACGGAAAATGCTAAGAAAATGAGAGGGAGAGAGAGAGAGAGAGAGAGAGAAAAGAATGAAAGAAATATTTTGTGTATTCAAGAGAAGCGAACGTTTCGTTAAAGACTGAGGCTGCCTCCCCATACGGCGTAAGATGCGTACGCCAGCGTACGCGTAACCTGCGTATTCTAGTAATATGCCAAAACTTACGCCATTTAAAAAGTACCCCATGCACATGGAGCGTATTACATTAAATTTCGCGTCAAGCGTAACAATCCTGACCAATGACAGATCAGGCCTTCTGTTGTATGACAACAGAGCAGAAATACTAAAGTGATTTTCGATTGGTTGTTAATATTTAAGCGTATTGCTAAATACGCGCCATGTGAATGGAATACTTCGCATGTATGTACGAATGTGTGAAAGCGCAATATATCTTATGTCACGGTATGCGCACGATGGGGTTACGATTGCAATAAAGAATAGCGTCCATAATTATATTAATTAATTAATTTAATAGAAGAAAATATACATGAAGAGTTATATACAGCAATCACACTTAGTAGTTTTCGTCAATGTTGATGCGGTCTACTTCTTCGATGTAGTTTTTGAAGCATTCATAATCAGTGATATTTGTGGTAAACTTGAACAGCCCCCGCAGTATCCACATTTGTGCTATATTAAAAAGAAGGAAATATATAAGTCTAGATGCATATGCCACAGCAGATTGTTGGAACTAGCCCAAACATGCAAATGACAGCTTCTATACCATAATTATCAAGCATAACCTTGAAATTATTTCGTCATACTGGCAAGCAATTACCGAATACGTCTAAGCATTGAATGGATTATTTTTAGGAACTTTATATAGAATTTTTTAGAAGAATTTGTTGACACCCGAATTTCATTCATTTTTTAAGTGAAACTTCTTTAGGCGCGGGGGGTGATTCGGAACGGAAGTGTTACGGAAGTCGCGTTACGGAAGTCCGTCACGAAAAGTAGAAAATTCTATGAGAGTGATTCGGTGCGTCGCGTTACGCGTTTGCGTTATGGAAGTCCGTCACGAAAAGTCGAAACTTCTACGGGAGTGATTCGGTGCGACGCGTTCGCGTTATGGAAGTCCGTCGCGAAGTCAAAAATTTATTTGTGAATTTTACAGGCTTTAATTCACAAATCAATTTTTATTTGTGAATTACATCGGCTTTAAATAATTAAAATTTTATTTGTGAATTATATAGGCTTTAATTCACAAATCAATTTTTATTTGTGAATTGCATCGGCTTTAATTTATAATTAAAATTTGATTTCTGAATTACATAGGCATTAATTCAGATACTATAAACGAGATACTATCCTATCCCTCACAGCTAAGAAGTTTCACTTCTGCCGCGCGTGGAGGCCACACGTATATTTTTTTTTTTATATCTGTCTGGTCACGAATGTTACTCGGCGATCGTCCGCAAACACACACACGTAGTGACACGTACGTCATTTCATCAGTTTACGTGAGAAATTGAATTTGGCGTATCGGCAATAGCGTAAAACGTGTTAAATAACTAAGCAGATTTGCGTATGATAGCTGAGATGATTTGATTGACTGACGTGGTTTGGCGTAAGTTACGCGTACGCTGGCGTACGCATCTTACGCCGCATGGGGAGGCAGCCTGACGTACAATTACTTAGCGTAGCGTGAGAAAATCAATGCGTATACAAATATATGCAAAGGTCCTGCAATTGCGCGGAAATAGCGTTTTCAAAAACCGGAAAGTTAATTTAAGTTTCAAGAAATACATGTGAAATATCGCAAAAAAGCACATCATTATTTTTGTAAATAAAGTATTTTATTTGTTTCTCAACCTTTCATTCGTATTCGAATAGATTGCTGAACGAGAATTCAATGAGATTCACAGCGAAACGTTAATCAAACTTAACAAAGTCTAACAAGGAGAAAATCCGCAAAGTTCGGCTTTTTCTCGGAAACGAAGCCTCATACATGTAAAAAATTTATTGTACATTTTCAATTTATTTTTTTATGTAGGATACCTTCCTGATTGTATTATCGATTACAGGGTATCCCGTGTATGTATATATAAGCTTGCGATACCCAGTAAGAAAACTGTAATGTGTACGGATAAATTTATGTGTATGTACATAGATATCTCAATAAAGAGTAAAGTAAAAAGTACGTCGCGCGTTGCTCGGTTCACCTTTTTCGCAATTAAAAATTAAGAATGAGATCCTTCTTTATATATGTATTCGGTTTTATAGCGCTCTTCTACGCCTTCTTTATATATTCAGAATGAGATCCTTCTTTATATATGTATTCGGTTTTATAGCGCTCTTCCACGCCTTCCAGTTTATTAATAATTTTTTTCCATTTAGCCATTTCGTGTAGGCTGTCCGGCTTCTTTTTGACTAAATTCTTTGCAACAATATGGGTTTTTCCGTAGTAGGTTGTCGGCCCCACGCACACCCCCCACTACCTGGAGGAGATTCTTCTTTATTTTACCATAATTTTACTATGTTTCTTCATATCACTCATGTTTCAAACAATTTTCTCAGATTTGATCTTGTAAATTTCCTCGCCGTAATATTTCGCTAATAAAACAATTAGTAACACAATTAGTTCTTAAACCAATATTAGTTCTTAATTTTTTAGCTGTTAGGCGAAAAAAGTGCTTGTGGGCCAAAAATGCTTTTGACAAAAGTTAATAAAATTTATTTAAAAAATATTTTCTAGGGTTTCTTTTGAGTCGCCGCGCGAATCTAAATCTGAGGTCAAAATTTCAAAATTTAAAATGGAAAAATTTATAAAAATGTTTATAAATTAATTTTTATGCAAATCGAGCGATATTTTAAATTTTTTGGCCGTTACATTAAATCCGTCATTTTCAATTAACAAATTTTAATTGTAAAAATAGACGGCTTCAAAAATCCTTCAAAATTTTTTACGCAAATTGAACCATACTTTGAATTTTTTACATTTGCTATTTTGAATTCTTTAATTTTTATTTTGAACTTATTGATATAAGCGATGTCAAAAACCTTTAAATACACATTTTTATGCAAATTAAACAATTTTTTTGCATTTTCCATTTTGAATTTCGCAATTTTGATTTCAGATTTGAATTCAGCGATCCCAAAAACATAAAACTGTAGTATTCTGTTCTAATTACTGCGATATAAGTATCTTTTTTGAATGTGCGGATATTTCCGTCATGGAGCAGTATGAAGTCAGTTATATTTTTGCGAATTATTTCCGTCGTTGACAGTCAAGGGGTTAATAAACCGGTTTCAATTTACTTTTAAAGACAAAGGCCCATATTTTCTCAACTCTCTTTTATCGATAAAAGCGCTCTTTTAATTTCTGAGATGCTATAGTATATGTAACATGAACTATAGCATCTCAGAAATAAAATAGCGCTTTTATCAACAATAAAAGAAAGTTGAAAATATGGGCCAAAAGCAACAATAAGTCGAAATTGTAATCTATACCCTCCGATTCTCTTCCTCGCGAGGAAGCGAAAGTTCCCGCGACCGGTGGCGTCGATCTATTGAGACTCGCGGTTGATCCGTTTTGATAATTGATCCGCGTCCGAGCAAAATAGCAAATGGCGGCCGCGCAGTGGCACGTAGCGTACTGGCCGTATTGTTTCGCGGGTTGCGACCGATCACTGCCGCCGTATCGATGGCGATGGCACTGATGGCGGTCCCGAGCGATGACGCGATGTTGAATAGCACGGCACGTGCGGAACGGCTCGTGGGCGACGAATGCCGCATCTGCCTCAAGCCCTGCACAGAGGAGGCGTGCCAGCTTTTCCGCGACGACGGCGAGATACCGGAGAAACTGATGGCCGTCGCCGCCGTGCAGGTTAGCTCTCCTTTTCTCTCTTTCTTTCTTTCTCTCGCCAGCCTTATTTTGAAACTGTCGAAAACCGTCTCCGCGTCTTGGGTATCTCGCGTTTGCATTTTTTTACACCCACGACACATGTTCTTGAACCATGTTTGGGTTTTGAGGGGCTTCTACCCGTTTGTCAACCTGTCGATGCCAACGCCGTTGTTTTGGACGGCCAAGTGTTGGTCTCCGTTAACACTGATTCCCTCGGAGAATTATTAAGGGTTTCGAGGGCAGAGGTCGTTCGACCGGGGAACATCTCGCGGCCTTTTTTCTTCATTTCAACTTAAAAATTAGTCGCGCGGAAGCGATCTACTTTACAAGTTTCACGTACTTTAACTTCTTGCTGCGATGTAAACAATGAATAATGACACAAGCCACTCGTAATGTCGTTCAGAGAGAGATACTTTACCCATACAGCTCACAGCACGCATGTCCAAAGTCGGGAGCTAAGACGTCTTAAAGACATCTTTAAGACGTCTTGTGATATGACATCTAAGAGATTTTGGACATGGTACTGTCTGGGTATGTATACACGCTTCATTCTTCTTTCAATATAATATTTCTGCGAAGTGAAACTACTGTCGGAATTTTCATAAATTGCAGGTGGAGGAGGGGGACGGTCTGCCAACTTGCATCTGTTTATCTTGCAATCATCTGCTCGACGTGTCCTACGACTTCAGATGCCAGATTCAGAATTCTGACAGCAGACTACGTCAGATCCTGAAGTTGCAGGTTCAACCTATGTTCCACGAGAAACACGTGAAAGATATAAAGAGCATGATAATCAAAGATATCACAGACGCCGTATCCGACGTAATGTCTTATAAAAAAGACAATCATGTCATGGAGCCGGATATTTACTCGCCTCACGATATCGTTACGTTTGACAGTACTGCCGTTCAGTCTGATGCGGTAATTAACGATGAATCTCACATAAGTCACAAATTTATGCAAAAGGAAATTATAGAAAGTGAAAAAGATGCGCCGTATATATTTAAAGAGAATGTACATAATGCTGAAATGATAGAAGTAACTTTGTGTCACGAGGCACACGTGGATGATGCGGCTGTCGATCAGTCAGATCGATTGTCCAGTTCAACAACGGAAGACAGATGCATCAAGCAGGAGCAGCTAATGCTACATGAAGACAATGAGACGTCAAGAAGTTTAACGGACGAGAATAGGGAAGATACATTGAAGATTGAAGTTAAGAATGACGTATTATTGGAGGATTTCAACGACCACGTTTCGAAGGAAACCGCGGTATTGAGAACGGACAATCTGGATACAAAATACACCGCTAACTGCAGCGACGACGAGGAGAAGCCACTCATAAGCAGGACAACCAGACAGAAGTGCCTGCATTGCATCAAATCGTTCGCGACGAAGGTAGCGTTGCAGCGACACATGAACGTGCACAAACACAAGACGAAGCTGCGTTACGTGTGCGTCGTGTGCGACAAGCAGTTCTCGAACATCGACAAATTGAAGGGCCACATGCTCACATGTCACGACACTCAGATGACAGACAGTAAAGCGTCGCAGGATGACAAGAGGACAAACAAAGTGTCTGCAAAAGTTACCAGAAGCGGCAACGTGACGGAGGGCGCAAGGGAGGAGAAGAAAAACTTTAAATTCACATGTAAAGTCTGCTCGAAGCAATTCATATATCAGAAGTCCTTTTTGTCTCACGCCAGAAGCCATGACGAATACAATGTGGATGAGCCGGACGATGTACTCGATCAGTTTGCGAATAAGACGACGGGTGAGCAGAAGGATAGAATGCCGACATTCAGGGAAAACGAATCCGAGGAGGAGGAGGAAGAGGAGGACGACGACGACAGTGACTTGCCGATCGAGAGTCTACAATGTACTCAGTGCGGCAAGCTTTTCGCCACGAAAAGGAACCTGAAGAGGCACATTTCGACACACAGCGGCTTGAAGTTCAATTGTTCGACGTGCGGCAAAGGATTTTCGAGGATTGACAAGCTGAAGGATCACCAGCAATCAAAACACAAAGAGGAAACATTTGGCAATACTGACGACGAGGACGATGACGAGGAGGATAACGAGAGCAAAATTAATGAGAATTCCGAGAACCGAAAGAAGGCAAGTTAATTTTGTACGAGTTCTATATGCTTATTGTATTTGTAACAATATTAACCATTACAATTCTTGTATATGTAATATATAATAATAACAATTAAGTTATTTCATAATATCTCTATTTGTTTCTGCAAAAAATATGAATCTCTAACGACACAACTCTAACAGATTTGTTTTCTCGTTGCAGGATCGACACAGTAGGCCACACAAATGCGCGCTCTGTCCAAAGGCGTTCGCACAGGCTCAATCTCTGGCAAACCACGTAGAGAGGCATAAACGGGTGAAGGATACGCAAAAGCGGTTTCTCTGTGAAAAGTGTAGCAAGTGCTTTGCTCAGAGTGGCTCGCTAGTGGCGCATATGCGCACACACACCGGCATCAAACCATATGTATGTAACACGTGCAGTCGCGCCTTTACCAAGAGCACGTACCTGCAGTTGCACCTGAGAACTCACAGCGGTGAGAAACCGTATATCTGTCAGTACTGTAGCAGGGCGTTTGCTCGGGCCAACACTCTGGCGCGGCACATCACCATGCATACTGGTGAGGCTAAATATCATTGCAACATCTGCACCAAGTCCTTCCGGCGACTGACCTCGCTGAACGAGCACACGTATACACACACTGGTCAACGACCGTACGCGTGCAAGCTCTGCACGAAGAGGTACAACAACGCCGGCTCATTATATGCTCACACGAAAAAGTGCAAGGCGCAGCAGTTGTCCAGCTCGACGACGACCGCATTTGCGGTGTCCACGGCGGACAACGCGCCGCAACAGAACGACGCGCCCATGCCCCAGGTGCTGATCTATTCCCAGAGGAAGCTAGTAGAAGAGGCGACTGTTGGTCAAGTTGTATCCACACCGCAATACATGGTAACAAATGTGCATAATCAAAAAACGCTGCCCGCCAACGTGATCCAACCCTTCACCGTAGAGGACCCGAATGTGTATAATTCAAAACAGTTTAAGAACTCGTATTATACTATTTATCCGAGCATGTAATAACGCATCGATCGTCGGTCACATTTGATTGTCGATTGATTGTCTTCGTCCGGTGATGTTACTTCAGTTTGATTCTCAAGGTTTTTAGACAAGAGTTGGTTAAACTAACAATCTGAGATAATATTACAGTAGAAAGAAAACAAGAAGAGAGATAAATAATGTTTTGTCAGTGGAGCTCAAGAAATTATATTAAATAATACCCAGTGTTTAAAATTGCTAGTATATATATGTAGAAAGAGGAGATTTCGTGAATAATTTACAAATCGAATATTGAATTTATTGATAATCGAACAAATATTTTTTATTTATATGGTCTATTTGAATCTATTAGTTGAAGAGTTATATATGTATACAAGGTGAGCCAGGAGAAGAGGGAAATATTTTTGGAGACGATAGTATGGGTTATTGTAAAAAAAGGTTATATAAACATGATTATTATTCTCAATAGTTTCGGAGATACAGCTGTTTGAATTTTGTGAAGTATAATAATATAATTAATGATACATGAGCATACAAATGCTCAAAAATTGAATCGTGAACGTCAATACAAACGGAAGACGGAAGATAAAAAGCAGAAGTTTATCAAACAAAGCCGAATACACGAGAAGAATCGATTGCTCGCATTTTGGATGCTGCTACGAGTATAAAAGAACAGCATGTGTGTGCACAGCATGTATGTGATGTGTGTGAACGATCTGCTTGTGCTCGCATGTGACAAAGCTGGTGCCGAGATCTTCAAGAAAGAAAATTTATTTAAAATCACACATCTTGTGAAAATTGAACAAAACGAGGAAATGATTAGCGTGATTATTATAGGCGAGTTGCAAAAACAATATCAATTGAACGGAGTCCATTATGTGTTTTGCCTTGGTGTCTGAAAATGATGATAAACAGCACATTTACAGAGAGAGTCAATGCGTCTCAATATTGTTTACAGGTAAATATAATCGATAAAATACTTGTAATTGTTAATTAGGGAAGGGAGAGGGAATTTCTAATGTTCCAATAATAGCTGTGTTTTAAGTCCGACATTAATCGGCGCGCAGTTAATATGTTGGAAAATACGCGTATTTAAAATATTAAGCTGCCTAAGATCCAAGCTTAGACCGTATGGCAATTTCCTTTGTATTGAAAATACTTGTAGTTATCGCACACTCAAAGAAACGACACGCAATCAGTCGGCACCGGTTGTAAAGTGCAATTGACGTTCACGGTTCAATTTTTTAACTCATGTATGCTCATGTATTATTAACATTGCGCGGACCGTGGGTCTTTAAAGGCACAGTCGATTTTTTATTTCAATAATTCAATTCAACACTTTATTTCATTTCAACACTTAAAAAAAATTGCAACAGTTCCAGCCTATGTAAGTATAGAAATCACTTTTTGAAACCTTAAAGATAATATATGAATTTTTATAGATTTTTTGTAACACAGAAACGCTTTCAAAAAGTCTTTGTACTTAAAAGTCCTATGGTGTCCGGGTGAGTGCTCCAAAAGTCCTACGGTGTCCGTGCAGTGTTAATTATTATTGTACTTCCACAAAATTCAAACAGCTGTATCTCCGAAATTATTGAGAATAATAACCATATTTATATAAACTTTTTTTTACAATAACTTATACTATCGTTTCCCAAAATATTTTCCTCTCCTCCTGACTCACCCTGTGTATACAGTAATATACACATTACTGCGAAAGAATTCGCTGAATGGCGTTTATCGTGCTTGAATGTCGAACATGCAAGTGCAGTAGTATTTCACGAATGACTCAGGTTATAGAAGTTAGAAGGTCTCGATATAACAATGTACAAAATATAAAAAGAAACTAATGATGTTGAAATTAGAAAAAGTTAGAAATATTAGTAGATATCTATATATAAAACTTGTATAAATGAATTCATGGACATGAAAATAGATTGACTGCACCGATTATAAAATGTCTATTTAAAAAAAAGAGGAAAGGAAGTTATAATTAAGGTAGTCCTTTCGCAGCACCTAGTCAAGTAACAGTCCGTCATGAGGTAATTGAAAACAAACATATTGCAACATCCAAATAATTATAATAATATAAAATATGATTTTACACGCATGATTTAATCGTATTTAATTATTTACTAATTAAAAAAATATCACAATAGTAGTGCGGTTGGACTCGATTTGGACTCGAGTAACCAACAAATTTGTTATCACGTCTCCGTCTCCGTGTCTCCGTCTCCGTTTAACCTCATATATCAGAGCAGAACATTCGGCAAGCCCTTATTTTCAAGGTACGTACGAAATCCGGAAACATCAGGGAATATTTTAAGACATTAGTAATGTATTCATCTGGACGCTAAGTACATGTATTATTCGTTGAAAACCTTGGCCGTGGCGATTTGCATCATTCTATCTTTCTCGTTCATTAGATGTAAACAAGGATAGAATGACAATAGCACGCTCCGCGAACGCACATTTAGAATGACTTATTTCTTGTAAAGTGTCGGTAACCTCACCTGATTTTTCGTACACATGCCCCTTATTACTGTATATTTAACATATTTCAAGTTTAGATACCTATCTGAAACTTTTTCTCATGAAAGGACTACCTTAAACGGAAAAAATGAGAAGTAGTGAATATATTCCTGATCGAGCTGTATTATATTACATAGCTTCGAATGTGTCAAACAGATTGCGATATATTTCAGAACAATCCGGAGTAATGTAAATAAAATAAATTTGAATATATTTTTATACTATCTACACGCGTTGCGTTGCTATTAGATAGAAAAATACTACTAACAATGAATCGCACACAAATACATAAAATTGGAGGAAACAACGTTTCATGCGTAAGTATCGGATTAAATCCAAATATAATTTAAAATATTAGATTATGAGATGCTAATTGTAAGTTAAATGAAATAACTTACTCTTAATCCTCGTTTTTTAAATTTAGGTTTTATAATAAATAGTATCGATAATATACATATATTCTTATATTATTTTATAATCTGATGTTTTTGATAGTTTTAAATACTTTATTTTAAACTATTTAATTATTGAAATTTACTGTTATATTAGATTCTGGTCAGTCTAGGTATTTCTTATGTCCATGAATAAATTATATAATATTGAATAAGTAATTATATTTAAATATGTCTTTGATTAGAGATTATATATGTATTGTCTCTTAATCCATACATGTTTCGCCATTATTGTTCAAAATAATAATGACATGTTTTTAATCGCTTCTTCTTAGCGATAGTTTTATGGGAGATTGGGAAGTGTGAAATAAGTTACATTTTTTAAATATTTGACATTAAATAATTTATTGGTTAATTTCAGAAATAAAATATTTTTTAAGACTTATATGCTAATTAAATTAAATAACGAAAGTCTGTCTCGTTGAGAAAAAAGGGAATATCAAATTTATTAAAGGATTAATTGTTTAATTTTTGATAGTGATAGTGATAACTGATAGTGATAAGACAGTCTGAATAACTGTAGTATAATAGACATAAATTTTTTAGCATGAAGACTGGAATGCTATCGATCATTATATTATTAAAATACAAAATAGATGATAATGAAAGTGTCTACTTGGTAAAAAGAATATTTTCGCTGAAATTACTATTAATATTAAATACGTCCGGTAAAAAATTAATTTTTCATTATACTTTTATTGTATTTTATTGCAAAACGGTGATCGATTTTCGTATAATGTTTACAAAAATGTAATGTACAGCATGTTCTGAGAAAAGATTGAACATACATATAAATATATATATTTGTAAATAAAATATAAATTATATTGCGTCTTTGTGTAAAAGTAGCAGATGTCCCGAAAGTGGCTCGCTTATACTTTTACACAGCATGGCGAATGTCGGTAAAGCTAACACAATGCAATATTTTATAATAAAGTTTATATAAAAGTAATCGTGTATGTGTGTTATATGCTTCTTTCCTTGACGAAATAACTCGATTATAAAAATGATAATATAATTTGTTATTTAATATTTAATAATGGATATGAATAATGAGAAGCTTGATAAATTTAATAATATAAATATAGGTTGGAGTGATTTGAAATATTAAAGTTTGTCAATGTTCTTTATCATATATGCGTATTTTTCGATTAAACGCGACGTTATTTTATTTTGAATTTATTGACTTTTTATTGATTATTTATTGGTAACGATACAACCAATAGCATCTTATTTTTTTGACTCATGTCCGTTTTTACCAACGTCGGTTAACTTTAACCTTAGGTTAACTCACTCTTTGTCTCTTTCTAACTGTCGCCCTTAGAAAGAGACGAAGAGTGAGTTAACCTAGGTTAAAGTTAACCGACGTTGGTAGAAACGGGCATCATTGATGTTAGTTTTTATTTAAATTTTTCGAGAAATCAGCTATTCTGGTTTATAATAGAACTTGTCTGAAAAATTTCGAAATGTCTATGCATAAAAAGTATGCATCTTTCTCATTTGCAAAAACATTTTCTACTCATTTTGTTGTCAAACTGAAAGCATTTTAAGCTCGACTTATACCACTTGAACTGTAAAACATCCTTTATATGGATTTCCCTCAGAGACCCGTGGAAAAATCGTTAATTCCCGATGTACCCAGCTCGCATGAAAGAAAAATGATCGCCCGCTGTGTTTTCAGGCGCGGAAATATTAAATTGTATTCCTGCGGGTCTTCGCGGGGCCGAAAGGCGATGCTATAGGCCGCGGAGGGTGTCCGAGATCACTAACCAATATTTAATCAACTTTGCAGGAGAGAATATTATTCTCCGGACAAATCAAGGACATATGTATCAGACCGCCAAGGGGTGAGGTCGACACGTTCGTGCGTATTGATATCAAAGACACACTCATCTCATGTACGCGTTGCTCTTTCAGCGAACAATGGCGTAATTCGGAGAGCGAAAGTACGCGTTTTCTTTTAGAAAGTTAGGAAATTATAAAATTTTATTGTTTTTAATTAAATATTATAAATTTGAGTAATTTTTTAAATTGAAAAAGAAATAGATGCGTGAATATTATAGATGATATTTTTTATAGTTATGTATGATTTATACATGCAAAATGTTGATTATTCATTCTTATTTGAGTATTGTTTACTTAGTAAAATATTGTTTATTTTTTTTAGAAGAATGTAAATAAATGCGTTTTTTTATTTCATAATTTATAAGTATGTTATTTGCTCTTTAACTAAACTTTTTAAATTTTATTTCAAGTATTTTCTCAAAGTTACATGTTTCTACGTTGATTTATTTATTTGCCAACGAAGAGGGTTGTACTTCCGGCATCGACACGACGGACGTCTCGTTCATTATATACAGGATTTATTCAAAAGGATACGCCTATGTAGCATTTGGTTGTGTGGGTCGCCCGGAGATGTGCACGGTGGCAGCGTGCGACACACGTTCCGCGTGCCGGGAACGGGATTCCCCTGGGATAAGATTCAGGAAAGAGGGTGGATGCTGCTCTCATCGTGGCACTCTCTCTCTCGTGAGAACAAGTGCAAAACAAATGTCGCACAGGAGCCGGTGGACCGATGCGCACCGCCGTGCCATGCTCGTGAAAATTGTTTCTCTAGGTCGAAATAAATCATATTTTCCCTTGCCTCTCTACTGTCTCACTCGCACTACGCGAAATACGTGAGAAATTTCAATTCGTTTGGGTGCTGGGAGGGTGTCTTAGCTCGCGTGAAATGTGAAAAATGTGAAATATGCACAGTATATCTCAAAATTATCGCATTACTTTTTAACAGTTTCATTATTTGATGAATTTTTAAGCTTGATGAATAAATTATATTTAATGAATTTGAATCTTTTCTTGGCAAATCGGATGAGAATAATAATATTCTACGCCATAACTTTTTAATTTTTAACTTAATTTTAAACTTTATATACTTTAACTCTATCAAAACTCGCATAAAATTTCTATTAGAGTAAAACTTAAGATTAACAAAGATATCATAGGAATCGTAGAATATTTTTGCTAGTAAAACCGGTGAAAAACAATAAATTTATACTTAACTTTTCAAAAAAGATTACGCAGAATTAAATATGATAATTTGATAAACATTAATGTGAATAATTTCATGAAATTAATTTTATGAAATTAATTTCGTGAAATTAATTGAATTTAAACAATAATTGTTAACGAGATTAGTACAATTATATCATGGAGAGATTTCATATAACATATAATTGTTTTTTTAATTAATTTGAATTAAGAATACTATCTAAGAAGATGATACGATAGCACTATTAATTTGTTTTTGCATGAATATTATTGCAACCTGTATATTTCCTTGTCTATTTTCTTCTGCTAAGAACAGATAACAAATCATATCGAAATAATAGTCGAAAGCCGCTCAACAAGTATTAACGAGAAATTTGCAATAAAAACCGTGTAGAAGAATTTATTTTCGCTACATAAATTTCTAATATAAAATGGTAATATAAAATGGTAATTATTAACCTATTTCTTTATCGTATATCTTTTATTTGTTAACGTTTACTGATATTTCTGAGGATTCTTTCAATCTTTAAATTCTGTCTAGATCTATGTATTAATAAATTGATGCGATAAGAAAAATCGTATCAAAAATACCATTTGACAAAATCGGGTTGGGAATGTCCCTTCAAAACGCCATTGTGATTGGAGGCGAGAAGGAGATGTGTTAAAAGATTGTACGAAGATGTAAAGGTTTGGGAACGTTCCTGGAAAAACGCCTTTGTAAACCCCATAGGGGATAGACAAATAAACACTAATGGAATGGAGTACCATTTGACAAAATCTGAATATTAAAACGGCCGAATATTCACAAAAATATAGTTTTTCACTTTATATATAAAAGTAAGTTAGATCGAATTTTGGTTCATAAAAAACTTGGTTTTTCTTCCACAATTTCTGTCACTAATAATGATAATTATATTTTAGTAAACTTAGTTTCTATGCAACGAACATGATAAAATATGCGTCAATCATTATTCATTACCGAGATCATGACACATTTGGCTTGTAGCATTAAGAATAGCTAAAGCGTAGAGATTACTTAGCTCTCACCAAAATTATACCGGCTTCAATTCGTAATGAAAAGTATGATGTATTAGAAGGAAATAACATTATTTTTTAACGTTTTTATCAAATGTGTGTTATTAAAGAAATCACTCTTTAATACAGATATTAATTGCCATGTTTTCTTAAGCATACTTTTTATACTTTGTAAATAATATTCTTTACATTTTTTATTTTAATAAAAAATATTTTTGAGTTGCTTTTTAGATTTTTATTATTACTATACTTTTTTCTATCTGAATAATACTGTTAGGATCTTAGAGAGCGATTCATCTAATCCTAATCAATCTGATAAAAATAGAACAAATCTTATTTGATACAATGTTGCTGTATGAAATAAGCAAGAAAAAATTGCTTTATCCAAATTATTATGTAGATTAAATTTGTATTAAAAGATTGATTTTGATACACATTCAATAAATTTGTTAAAAAACGATATTATATTTTATCTCTTTTTCTGTCTTTTGCTGCCTTTCTATCTCGCTCTTTGATTTAATATTTAGCGGTCAGGATATGACCAGTTCAGGCGTTTTAGCGTCGACGCGCGACGCGAATAGTTTGGCCTGTGTGATATCCTTCGCACGGCACGGCACGGCACGCAGGTGTAAACAGCTCCGAGGATCTTCGCCGCGGTACGGGACGCGACGCAGCCTCCTGCAGGCTCCTCGCGTCCACTGGAGCAGCCAGGAGTCAGGACACAGCGGCGTCCTCCGTCGCCGGCGTCCCTGCGTGGGATCGATCGTAATGCCGAAGGTGGGGCGGCCGAGCGCGGAGGGGCGCGTCATCGAATGATAGCACTCATTCGGGCTGATGGCCGTTTGGGGAAGAGAGTTGTCTGGGTCTGTAACCCGGGGGTGGTCCTGGCGTAAATCTCGAGAGAGGGGTGGAAGTTGGTGTGCTACCGACACGGGGCGGTGTTTCCAACCCCCCGTTCTCGTCACAGGGATGGTCCAGCTGCCGGCGAATCAGCTTCCACATGGCGGATCCCCCACGAAACGCAACCCCTGCGAGTCAACTACGGCCACACCCACGCTCCTACCCGCGGCACCGGCGGTTATTGAATTAAGCTTATCATTTGATTTTGAGGAGACCCACCAGTCGGTCGTACGGGGCGCTCTTAAGCGGGCCGGAAAACTTCTTCCTATCCGCGGTGTAATCGCAATAATTTGATATCGCTGATCCGATTACGCATCATAAGCCGCTATCGAGGAACCCAACCGGCGGCCCGGCACGGTTCCCGCGGTCTCGCTGAAGCGTCGCCGACGAGAGAGCGGCGTGCCGCTCTTACCCGCTCGCTCGCGTCTACCCGGGTCCGCGAACGAGCGGGCCCACAAGAGCGCGGGTACAAACGGGCCCGGATAAGCCGCGCTTATACGTGACCTTCCAAATCTCACGTCGCATTCGTCATCACATTCGCACGTTTTCGCGCAGCGAGTGTTTTTGTTTTTTTTTTTCATAAAGTTAGCAAAGGACATTTATACATTACCTATATCTCCGGACAATTACCAATGTGCGTTAGACATCGTGACTTTTAACAGCTAGCCAGCGATTTCTTCGGGTGCGTGTCATTCAAGGCTATCACGCGTGTCCCTTACACTGTCATCGGAGTGTGAAGAAACGACTCTCCAAAGTACCAAGTGTTCATCGAAGTAACGCAAAGTGGATTTACTTGCAGCCAGGCCAGCGGCATTATGGACTACTCGTATCTGAATCAGGCCGCGGCCGCGGCAGCGGCCGGTTTCGAGGCCTCCAGCTGCGCCTTGGCCGCCGGCGAGATGCAGTGCAGTTACGGAGACCTGAGTTCGTGCTCGCAGATGAGCCAAGCGGCCTATCGTTACACCGCGGCACGGGCCGCCGGGTATCCCGGTAATGCGGCCGCTGCCGCCGGTGCCGCGGCCGGCGGCACGCCGCTAACGGCCCATCACACCGCTCACCCCCATGCCCACTCGCATCATGGGGCCCATTCAACCCCCTGCTCCGTAATGGCCGCCAGGTCCCAGGAAGTCCATCGGCACGCCGCCTCCATCTTCCCGTCGGCCATCAATCTTCAGAGTGAGTGGCGTTTGAGCGTATTCTTCAAGTGCTCAATTATTAGAGCTATTGATTAGTGTGCTTGCGATAATTTCCGAATTATGAAGTAATTGCGATGGAATCAAAGCTCTAGTCCAAATGTTTTATCAAGGATCAGGAAGAATCCAATGTGTGACTTACTGACTGTTTCTAATTTTTTTAAATAATTGATTCTGTTTAATATATAGCTAGTTCATTTTGTCGCATTAGATTTTAATAACAAATTTTTCAACAAATTCGATGTCGACTTTTCTTCTATGATGAGACGTCGGTAGTTTTTGGAGACGTATGTGGATGAGCACACTCAAGAAATACGAAATAATTAAATGCGAAAGGAAAGTGTGTCAGAAATTTATTTTGTCGTACAATAGTTCGCAGGTCCGCGCGACCGAATCTCTCTCCGTGCTTCTTCTGATTGTTCTCCAGGCTCGAGATCCTCTCGTTAAGCCGTCTAATTCTCTTCCCTCTCCGGGTATCGCTTGTCGCTAGAATAGCCGGCTCATATGCCGTTTGTAATTATTTCGAGCCTATACTTCGGCTCTTGTTTCTGACCTCGCAAATCTATTTAGTTTATCTACGTCTTTATCAACTCTTCTCGTCGTTCGTGCCAACGTTTCCGACTATAGAATGACGAACAACTGTATGTGAAGGACTTCCTTGTACTAAAATATGACTGCGCAAATAGATATTCAAACGTCAGTCTTTGTTTAAATTTCAAGAAAATTTTAATGAGAAGTTTGATTCGACATTTAATTAAGTAAAGCTATTATTAAAAATAGAATTGTTGAGACATATTTTTAATATTTACGAAATTGTCTTCGACAAGAATTGACTTTATAAGTTCAGGGAATTTGTTTGTTATTAAAGCAATACGCAACATGAACATAATTCGCACAATTATTCATGAAAAGTCATATATATTTTATATACATAAAATGTACGCAATCTACACAATGTATAGGTACACATAATACGCTATACAAGAAATTTACAACTTAATTGAAAAAAAGTATTATAAAGCATAAAGTATCATGAAGTTATAAAGAAACTTAAGTTACAGTTACGTCACATATAATTATCTAATTATTTTATAATTATACAAAGCATTAAATATTCAACGTAATTTGTAGATATATTATCGTTTATTCATATTGGAATATTTAATTTGCGACTTTAAGTCTCTCTGTGTCATTTTGGATGGATTAAGTTTGTAAATCAAAATTAATAAATAATATTGCATAACATTATATATTAACGTCTACGTGTTATCGCGTGCTAAGATATTAACATTATTCATAACAAATAAATAATTCATAATTCCTGCTGTAACATGGCTTAACAAGCGCTCCTTTATCCTCGCGTCAATCCGTCGGTCTATGAACGTGCGACGCTTTGTTATGTTTGTTCCGGCGATTTAGAAGGGGCTAAACATGTCACACACGAGCAGGGAGCTAAGCTCCCTGCGCCCTAGTTGATAATTGATCTCGATTGAATTCAACATCACACATGTTGTTTTGATGTGGTGCGCGCAAGAATGTCACGCGGATATATTATGCAACGTAGTATCTGTCATGCTTCAATTAATGTTTTATGAATTCACTGGAGGAGCTAGAATTATAAATGTCATACCAAAGCGCGCGCGAAACTGTCGTAAGGATATTACATGTGATATCAATTGTACAAAGTAAAAGCTTTCGGATATTATCTTCAGCATGATTATTCGAGAATTTTAGCAAATTAAATTATTTGTCTCTATAATAACATGAATTTTTAATTATATTTTGATATGAATAATTTTTCATATAGTAATCATTTTAATATACATATATAAAAGTATAGGTACATATTTTTCTCGAGACTGAAGATGTATGGGATATGATAAATATTATTGCAGGAAAGTTAATTCCTCTTTGTTTATTCTGCTAATAAAATTTTGTAACTATATTAAACAATTAACTGGAAGTGCAATATATTCCCGATATAAACATACATTCACTGTTATTGGTATGATTACTCATATTTTTGTTACTTTATCTTTTAATATGTATAAAGATTGGTCTTCTGATATTTATGATGCGGGAAAATAAAGATCCATGTTTTCTTCGATGCGTTTTGTGTTGTGTTTCAATTAATAATTCATTTTACAATTATTATTGTTATTTTTATTGCATAGCGAATGTAGACTCATGTTTCATATATTGCATCCCTTTTATCACTATAGGTACATTGCGATCATTATTTTCATCTTCGCTAACGTTCTCCACGTTTCTAATTTTCAGGCGGTTTGGGATATAAAGCTTACTCAGGGCATGACGGCCTCGCGGAGAAGAGAAAACAACGTCGGATACGAACGACATTTACGTCAGCTCAACTGAAAGAATTGGAACGTGCATTTCAGGAGACGCATTATCCAGACATTTACACCAGAGAAGAAATCGCTATGAAGATCGACCTGACGGAAGCTAGAGTGCAGGTTAGTCTGTTCTTTCTTTTTCCTTAATAATAATTAATTCTTTTTTTCCAAAATTTTAAATTAGCAATTTTCACAATTCATATTTCTTTATACCGAAAGTTTGAACTTAATTTTCTCACGAGAGGAAAAAAGAGCTCGAAATAATAATTATTTGTCAATATTGTATTATACTGGGTGGTTCCGGACATTTGCGACAAACTTAAAGGGGTGCTAGATCTCGGTAAATTGAGCAATTTTTGTTAAAGTAACCCGAGTCCGGCGACGCCTCCTTAAGGGTGCGTCAGTCAATGCACCGGAGAGAATTTTTCGTTATATTTTAACGCAAAATTCACTACAAATTTTGCTATGTTTGGTAATAAGCTTGGGACAACTTGACAATCTGTCAAATATTATTGGTAATAAAAGAAATTTTTAAATATGAAAAAGACATTATATAAACAACATAATAAAAATTACCAAGCAGATTGTAAAGTGTTCCAAGGCAATAATTTTACAATGCGCTTCGTAAAATTTACATATTTTTATGTAAAATTTTTTAAAATGTATATTTGGTATAGCATGATTGCTAACATTCTAATAAAACACCCCAAACTGAGGGATCTCCAAAGAGGAGAATTCACGTGGCAAGCAAGATACTCTCGGTGGGTTGCCATCACCTTATTCCGAGAGGTGGCGATCGAATAAAAACGATTTTTAGTTTTGGTCGGAGGTCGGATTCGAACTCGGAACACTCGGATCCTCGGCTCACGAGCCCAGCGCACATCCCTCTGAGCTACGGTCCTTTCTTTCTCGTTCTTGTTTATACAAGTTTATCTATAATACGTAGCTAGACACACCCGACAATGAAAATAATCGAAAATCATCAAATATAGCCGATAAATTACCATGCTGCATGGTAAAATTATCAGGGGCAACTAACAATAAGTCAGATTAAAAATATGTATTATGCTGCATTGTAAAATTTATATAAGATATTTTATATGTTTAGCGCTACTTGGCATTTATTCTATTTAAAACAATAAAGAATCATAAGATTTTAATATATTTTGAAATTATGGAGATTTTACTATGTATTTTAGTAAAATTAATCAAATATATTTTATATTTATTATAGTACATATTAATATTTTTTATTGTGGTAGAAATTAATCAGAGAAACTTGCATAAAAATCTTTGAAATACCATGTTGCCCTACGATTACCATGAATTTCAGGGTAAATTTTTTGAGAAAATTCTCTCCGTGCACCGTAAATGCAATGCTTGTATTGAGGTTGCCGGTCGCAATTTTGAACATTTGTTGTAATAAAATACACAAAATTAAAAACGTATAATTTTTTTATTCTAATCTAACCATGCAGAAATCAAACAGCGTTCAACAAGTCTAAAAACGACGCTTAGCGCCTTAAGGAGGCGTCGCCGGACACGGTTGCTTAAGGGGTCATATCCGTTTCTCGGCCCTGAAAAGTGTCCAATAATTATGAGGGATTGCAACAAAACTATTAGACCGATGAAGTTGAATCTTTCTTTTATTGCAAGGAGTATCTTGCAGGAAAGAAAACATACAGTAACAATAAAAAATACCAAAAAATATAGCGGCTGCGTGCATTGGCGTAGGGCGTTTTTTTTCGCGCAGGCACAAACGGTGGGCATTCTTCAGCTCGTAGGATTAATCATAAACAAAATTTTTTGAATTTTTATTATTTTTTGGGATCGTAATTCTCGGCTCACGAAAGGGATTTTTCAAAGAAAAAAAAAATTACGGAAATGGTCACACTAAAAAATTTTTCATGATTTTTCTGAAAAAATTGTTACATTTTTTATTGATAAGTTTAACGTGATTGAACTTATCAATAAAAGCTCCCGTGAGCCGATAAAGAATCTTATTAGGAATATGTATACAAAAAATGAAGTTAATCGGACGAATGGTGAGGCAGTTATCATGCCCACCGTCTTGAAAAGTGGTGTTTCGAAAAAAATGCACGCACCCGTTATATTTTTTGGTATTTTTTATTGTTAGTGTATGTTTTCTTTCCTGCAAGACACTCTTTGCAATAAAAGAAAGATTCAACTTAATCGGTCTAATAGTTTTCTTGCAATCCCTCATAATTATTGGACCACTTTTCAGAAACCGAGAAACGGATATGACCCCTTAATAAAAATTGTTCAATTTACCGAGATCTAGCACCCCTTTAAGTTTGTCGCAAATGCTCGGAACCACCCTGTATACAATTGAATATGATGTTTCTTGTAAAAGTCTAACCAATAATAACGCTAATACAGAACATTTAATATAAAATTAATTTTTAAGAACTGAACATTTGCGCAATATAAACAATTTAATAATTAAAATAATTTTTTACGGCTATTAAAAGGAAAGAACACATTTTCTTGGTTTATATATATATATATCTATATAATTTTGCATTGCATATCGCGCACTTTGTTTTATCTGCGAAAAGAGGGTTGTTGACGGAAAGTTGAGGGTGAGTTCGCAGGAGTGTAGTGTAATTACATTACAGACTCCATTTTCGTTTTCATGGCTACCTGCAAGTCGCAAGCTGATGGATTATACTGTCTAATACGCATGACGGATTATCATGAACAAAAGATAAACGACTTAAGAATTGTACAAACATTATTGTAAAATTATTTTTTGTAACGTACGAAATTACGCTTACGTAATATTTTCGAACTCTTTGTCGCCATTGAAACGAGCAAAAATGTGACATTAAACGACGACTGGCGATTCTTTTCGTGAAAAAATTTCTGTTATTATATTTTATTTATGTGATAATTCTTTCGGAAATTCAATTTTAACGTGATTTGGAGTTTCATAAAACGGGATGCATGAGGGCAATTCCCAATTTACTTAATTATTTAATTGGAGATAAACATGTTAAATATTCTTGAGTGTGACAACTGAGTCCGAGATAATTGTTCTCATTTTGCGCGATTTGATTTCTACCATTTTCAGATCATTATATATGCATAAATCAAAATGTATTTTTATGATATACGAGTATGTTGGATGTTTTCAAACCACTCAAACAATCTTCAAAAATACTGATCTTTTTAGAATATTTTTAGTCTACTTGTTCTTAAAAATTGATTGGACAAACTGTATCTCTCAATTGTTTAACTTCCACTTGACAATAAATATTAAATATGCTTATTATATTAAACATGGTTATAAAATTCTTGAGTTACATTAATCGTAATGTTTACTCTAAGCAAATAAAACTCAAAATTAAACAGTCATATTTTATGCTAAGTGTGCAATGGGAATATGGGGTAAATATCTAAATATTGTATTAAATAAATCTAAATTAAATTATGTGTTGAATTATGATTTACAAAAAAGAGTTAGCCAAAGAATTTTTTAATTTATTTATATTACGTGAACTTTATTGACCAACTTGAGCATTACTTGTGTACATACCTAACTTGAAAATCAACATAGCGACAGGACAATCGCCATTTTCATTTTTTATTGGATACTCTGTATGGTTAAATCGGTTACGTTTTATGCGAGATATATTTACACGATCTCTCTTAAGAGCACGTTAAGATCGGAAGCTATCTGTCACAGCTTCTTCGCCGATTTTCCTCTACTTGCTTCTCGTACACATCCATGACGTTATATACCTGCTCGCGCTAAGACGCAGGTGTCGCAGGAAGGACAGGTGAGGTACATGTACGGTAACGCGATTAGACAGCTCCCCAGACGCTAACGGGTCCTAAAGTTAGACTTCCCGACTGACGTGCATCACTTAGCGCCGCCGAAGTACCTTCTCGCCGAATTTCATTCAGATTATCTAGCGCGGACGAGAAGTGCGGACGATTTCATTGGTTTCGGGCTTGGGGAGGAGGGAGCAGTAAATTTAATCTTATCTCTGAGACGTAGGCACGGATTAATATAACGTTCGCCATCGATCACGATATTATTACACGACGAGATTAGGGATGGCGATTCGACGACTGTTGTACCAAATCGCTCGCTATTTGCGGCGATGACTTGATATTCCAACGCGTATAATCCACTTTTGCACGATGAGCGCGATTATCTTGGCGACGGCAAGTTACTTGAGCTGCCGTTAACCCCTTGACCCTACAGTCTTAATCATTGCAGCTGTGTTGATCAGGATATGAAAATCTGGGTATAATTTTGGTTGTATCTATATACTTTAATCGAACTTAACACTTTCTTCCTTGGAATACCTCATCTTTATTAATTTCCTAAAGACTAGTATATCTACTAATATTATTATATTATTAATAATATCAAAATTATATGTACATATATATAACGTACATGATTTATAAATTAATAATGGATTTTGTTTGTGAATATTATATTATTATTATATATCTAGCATAGCTTGATTTATCCATACTTTGATTAATCACATTTTTATGTACTCTTATATTTTTTTAATCTTCTTTTTATGTATTTTATATATTTGCAGTATTAAGCACCGCTAGGAAGATGCCAAGTTACATATAGAGTTTTGTTACCCAAGGTTAAGACAAACAAAATATATGCTTGACCATTTGTCATGTCTTAATATTGCTATAATTTGTAACTTTTTATATTTTTATGTTATACATACCTATATCATAATTAATAAAATATTAGGAGAATATTAAAAAGAAGCTAAAACTGTTTTTTTAATTATTGCTACTATTGAAGTTCATTAAATTGGCGTCCATTGAAAAATCGCGGGTCGAATACATTTCTCAATGGTCTTTGAACTTTCTAAGTGGAAATAAAGCTATTCAATCTATCTTAAGAAGTGAGAGGAGGAACCATTTCTGGGACGCCGATATTCAGCGTAAAACCTGCGTATTTTATTTTTACGAGTTTCTTTTTCTATTTGTACGAAGATTCACATGCACTTTCTCAGTATTATTAAATATCCTGTATCTATTTAAATCCTTTTTATTTTTCTTATTTTTTCTTTTGCGATTTTTTCTTCTCTTATTCCTATCTATACATGCCACTCCTTTTTAAATTTTTAATATGATTACATAATTTCTGTTCTATGTATATCTTCTATACGAGGCGTATTAAGAATTTCCTTTTTAATTTAACTTTTTAATTTAAACTCTTTTTGGTCAATTTAATCGAACTAAAATACGATTAAAAACAACCAAAAAGATTTTCTTACAAATTTTAATCTCATCCAAATGCCGATTCTGCTGCCTTATGCATCATCGGACGTGTTCGCGTATCATGAACGAGGACCGCGCGATAATGAAGCGCGAGATAACTATTAATACTCTAGTAGTTTGCGGGTTCGCGGCGCGACCGCCATCTCTGGTGAGGTTTATCCTCCCGCGGTGGGGTAAGTCCTTTGTCTGCTCGACTTTGCCCTCCTCCATTCTGACAGGACGTACGGTCCCTCAAGAGTTTCCTCGTCCCTTCATTCGTGATTCGTTCGTTCGCTACTGCGAGTTATCCTACCCCCGCTGTCTTCCAACCCTCCGATTCAACCCCTGCGCCCCTACCTCCATCCCTCTCAGCCCTCCATCTCGTCGATGGCGGCTGCTCGATAAAATTTCCTCCCTCTCGCATCGCGAGAGTCATTGGCTTCCTCCGTTCACCCCCTCTTGCACATCCTGCTTCCAGGATACTTCCTAATCGGCTGCCATTACTACCCCTATTTTCTCTCGCTATCTATAGTTTCACTTAGCGCGAAGTATAAATTAAGTTACGCAGGAATGTTTCCGTTAACTCTTTTCCTTGAACATTATCTACCATTATTTCTTCTTCTTCATATCTCATACTTCCTAATCAGCTGCTATTATTATCTTCATCTTACCTCTTTACTTTTATTTAGCGTGAAATATAAATTAAGTTACATAGATATGTGTTCGATAGAGCTTTATCCTGAAAAGCTTTATCTATACCTTTATTTCTTTTCCTTCATTTATCCATAATGTAGCCTAATCAGCTGCCATTATTGTTTTTATGCTATTTCTATTCTTTTTACTATTTAAAATTTTACTTAGCTTGAAATATAAAGTAACATTTCCGTCGACTCGACAATGCTTAAATCTAATAGTAATAAATTAGCGTAAACACTTTTCGATCGCGTACAAAACATATAGCTATTTAATTTTTTATTTTTTGAAATAATTGTTAGAACGTTTTTTGTTCAAATTTCGAAAAGTCCTGGATTGTTTTAAATTTATAAATATATAAAAACAGATGAGTAAACTAAGTCTAAACTAAACGCTCTATATATCTATTTATATTCTCTTTTCAAGCATTCGAATATTAGTTTACACATTCTGACATGTATTTAGGATGTTGCTACTATTTATCTTAATTATTATACATAAATTGATAAATACGCTATTATTAATAAAAAAAATTTTAATGTAAATACTAATATTTATTACAAATAGATATGTTATTAAATATTAATTTAGTTTACTGGTCGTAACAGTTAATAAGTAAATTTTTTACGACGTCATGATTATTAGAATATTTTTTATATCTTGTCCCCCCAGCTTCATGAATTTGTCGATGATGCACTTGTAGCAAGCACATCATGTTTAAATCTCGTTTAAACGTGCTTGCTAAGTATCGATAAATTTACACTGTTTTATGCGTTTGTAACTATATTTGTTACCTTTTCTCACTTTTATATTAATTATATAAAAAGTCCAAAACACATACTTACCATTGCACATTACAAATTAATATATTGTAATTATTGAGCGCACTTTTATCCACACAAAGCCTTAATCGATTTCAATAAAAGATACATACAGATGGTCAAAAGCATACTTCAAAGTATCCGTTTTGTACTATATTCTTAGTACGTCTACTAAGTTTAGCAATGCTTATTATTCTTTTCTTACCTCTTTTAGCAAGCTCTATGACATTTAGATATTGAATTTCGCATTTATGGAATAACGCAAAACGAATATAATATCGCTACGTTCGATAAATCGATTGAACGTAATTATGGCATGAAACATTGCAGTACCTACGCGCACCTTAAGAAGAGATAAAACGCGCTGGATCGTATTACTTTGCAACAACAGAGGCCGGTTCTAACGGATATCGGAATTCTAGTTGGCAGCGTTAGGTAGGGGCGCATAACTAAGTCAGCGTGCTATTGATAGTCGAGATTCTCTCGACGCGCATGTGTTACACCGCGTAGAAATATCCCGTCTCTCGTCGTTGGCGCGGCTGACGTCGATAAAAATATCCGAAAGATGATTGAATTTGTAACACTATCCGCTGCATTATGCAGCGGCTATAACTTGATCGTCGCGCCACTGCTCGTTTGCGGTACCGAAAACGGCGAAAAGAGTATCTCTGTATAAATGACATTTTCGACGGATGTGACATAGAGTATTGGAAAGAATATCGAGATATAATCACGGTAATCGATATCAGTACCATAAACGCAAATTTTGAAATCTTTATGGGAATTTAGTAGTCGCTGTCGCCGTAATGTGTGATACGAATACTTAAAAAATTGTAATAATTTGAACGTATCCCACAAAATAGTATATACATACTACTGATAATACTAATACAAATAAGAAACACAATAGCTTGTTTTAAAAGGAGGTACGACTATTACTTGTGAGTCAAAAATGCGATTAAAATAAATGTCATTACAGCGATCCCGAATTATATGTAATATTAGTATAATGAATTCTGGATACTACTTATGTGCTATATTCTTCGTAAATTATTAGTGTATAGAATATTAACAAATATATGCCGGAGTATGAGAGCGTCAACGACTCGGGAATCGCTTATTTGGCCAACATTACAGGTTAAAGCCTGTCACTTTGTGACAATTAATAAAGCTTTCTATACTTGAAAGCCAACTTAGAGCCGTAATCATTTTTTTATATGATTTACATAAACACTACACAAATAATCCCAAAATTTGAGCAAAATTGATTGTATAGTTTTCTTGTAATATTACTCAGAAGTTGACCACTTTTAGCCTATCGCCTTATAAGAGACGGTCGTTCCGAGGTAGATGATCACCAGTTTAGTACACATTTAGCCAACTTAGGACTTTGAAAAACTAGCATTTGACAGATGAAACATCAAAGATTGTGTATAAAATTGAAAAATCGGACTTTACCGTGTGGATTTAAAGCTTTATTGTTACAAAGTTTAGGTCCTAGCCTATAATGTTGGATAATAAGCGATTCCCGAGTCGTTGACGCTCTCATACTCCGGCGTATACTTGTTAATATTATATACACTAATAATTTACGAAGAATATAGCACATAAGTAGCATCCACAATTCATTATACTAATATTGCATATAATTCGGGATCGCTGTAATGACATTTATTTCAATCGCATTTTGACTCACAAGTACTAGTCGTACCTCCTTAATATTTCTTTTCTGTTTCTAAGCACAAGAAAAATATAATAATTAAAAATTGACCAATATATGAGAATAACACAAATAGAAATATGCCTTACTTGGTTAGGTCTTTATTGGATCTTTGTGTTTAATATTTTTGCATGAATTTAGGTATATATACATTTTTCCATTCAGTAAACTGCGCGCCAATTACATGTCGGTCTTGAAACGCAGTCTCAAACTGAAGCTGGAATAGTAAATTCATACATAATTAAACTGATAACACAAGGCAACAAATTTTGACTTTTTTTTGTGTCGACTTAATGATTATGTGAGACATGTTTCTTGTGCCTAAAGACGACGGAAAATCCCCAATTTCTGCAAAAAGATTGCTTTTGTGACCAAAACTGCATTTTTTAAATTTTAATATTTTTCCAGGATTGGAGATAAATTTGACTATGGGTGTGCTTTGTGATTCAGGTAAAAATATTTTTGACTTTGGGGGGTTGCCTAGACCTCCCCTAAACTGAGAAATGTGTGGTAGGTGTGTCGAATAGAAAAAAAACATTTTTTATGGTCACATTTTTTCAAAAAATTAACGTTTTTTGATTTAATTATTTATAATTTATTAATGCATTTTAAAGTACGAAGGGGTAAGACCTTGAGAGACGGTATAGAAGGACGAAACAACCCCCCAAAGCCAAAAATATTTTTACCTGTTAATCAAAGCACATCTAGAATCTTTATTTCCAATCCTGGAAAAATATTAAAATTTTAAAAATGCGAAGTCCTGGTCACAAAAGCAATCTTTTTGCAAAAATTTGGTGATTTTCCGTCGTCTTTAAGCACAAGAAACACGACTCATATAGTTATTAAGTTGACATAAAAGTCGTGTTACACGGTGTAATCAATTTAACAATAATGATGTTAATAAGCATTTACATGCCTCAATGACCGAATTGGTAAAGATGCCCGCCCGAATAGGGCAGTCCAGGTTCGTATTCCGGCTAAGGTGCTATTGTTCATAATAAATCTGTTGCCAATCTAATGTTTTAAGTGTGCTTATTAGCATCATTATTATGAAATTAATTATCAATTTAATTATGTGAATTTACTATTCCATCTTCAGCTTAAGACAAGTTTGCTGAGCGGAAAAATGTATATAAATTCACGTAAAAATATTAATAGTTTTATAATTTCTTTACTCTGTTTTATATCTGTTCAAAATAAATAAGTCAAAGATTGTTTTATGTAATTCGAAATGTATTCTATCAGTAATTCTATCGAAATTATATCAGTTTTAAATAAAACTTTCCTTAAAAGTAATATTTAATAAAAATATAGGTATGTTAAGATGGACAAGAAGTCTCTCTTTTTCTAAATAGAATATTATTGCCAGCAACAACTTTACTCGTATCTGAGAATTTCGCTCGGATTAGCGCTAATATTTTATTAATGATATTAATGCCCTTTACTGTGCAATATTGATAAATCAACTCGGCACATGGTTCACGTGTACAACGCTGTACTAAAATGATGATGTCCTTCGTCGAGATTATTACTTGCACTGTCAGAAACAATTTTTGAGCGAAGATGCGTTTAAAAAACATGTTACTCGTTTTGACACTCATAGATAACAGTTTTGCTCGTTCCAAATGGAAGCGAATATCGAAGCGAGTTTGATCAGTAGAAACGATCGCGATATTCGAAACCACTTCACGAGAAAAACTTGTTATCCATGATGAGACAATTAGTATCCTGATGTAAATTCAATTTCTCTGATTACTGTTCGAAAAGCATGTAACGATTACGTCACATTTATTCTTCAGAATAGATTGTAATTTCTCATTTATTCCTTTTATCGTCGTTTCATAATCGCATTAAATTCATACAGATTCATTCTTCTACTCAAGAAGAATATAAAAATAGAAATAGAAATGCGCGTTTCTAATTTTTTTCAGATTTTTTCTCTATATTTTTAATAATGTAGAGAAAGAAAGGACGGTTGAAATTTTTAAATTATTTTTATACATTTCAAAATATTAATAAATTAGTTATTATGTTGTGAAAAAATAAACGCCTTTTATATACATAATTTTCTTCTTTCATTTTTCTGGATTACTGAATGATATCGATTGTTCTCGTTCCATGGCGTTTTTTATTAAAATATTTATTAGCTTTAACGTTTGCTTAATTTTATGCATAATAAAATATGCATTTAGTCATTAAAAAATATTTGTCTTGTCCAAATAAATCACGAATCCCTCCGCGTTTTATTCTAGTCGCATGATATACCTACAAGGTTTCTCAAGACCGGCGATCTCGCCTCATCTGTCTTCGAGAAGGTAGTCGTGAGTCATTCGGCGATTGAATTATACCTGCGGGTCCTGCTCCACGTTTCCATCTTCCACGCTGGTTATCGGCAATGAACGTGGCGCAGGATTAATCAGCGCTGACCCATATCTCCTCTCGATTGGACCAGTGCCATGCAACAGAAGCTGCACACAAAGGGACGACGAGTTTCTGATTAGCAGAGAATTTGTTCCTGTCGATTTAAGGCCCGTTCATACAACAAATGCAGTCATGTCGCTGCAAGCACTCTAACATAGCCCAGCGCGCGATATCTCTTAAAAGTATTATATAAAATATAAACAATTAAATGCGTGAGACTTTTATACAAAAGGAACAAGTTCCAAGTAATATATTTAAAATATAATTACTTAGCAAGAGGGAGACAGAAAGATAACACAGAAAGATATATTTTAGTTTTAAAAATATTAAAAATAATTAAATCAGTTCTTTTCGAAGAAAGTTTTTAAATAACAAGACACTTTTTTTAAACAATACGTTTTGAAGCAATGCTTGCTTTAACATAGTGTAATTAAATTGACAAATTTTAGATTTTCTATGCAATTTTTCGTTTGTTTTGACATCGTAACGTATCAACCCTCAGTAATATGCGGGAAGATTTGTTCGCAAGTGCTTAGAAATAGAATGTTTGCAATATTAAAATAATAATAACTAGTGAGAATGCAATTGCTCAATGATTGGATCGCACTTTTTACAGATATAAAAACTACGCTCTTGATAAAAATTTATTAATCTTCACTTCTGTATTAGATAGTAAAGTTTACGCGAACGATCCAAATAGATTATAATAAATGAAACATTTTGCATTATTGCATCATTATTTGCATTGCAATTGCGATAAGCTTTATGTGAACGATACTTTATGTATTTTGTGTTTCTTACATCGTTACACCGCGTGTCCCATTGACTATGACGCTTTGGCCGTCGCGTGGCGGCACGTTTCGCTACTCTGAGTCACATGTCATCCAGTATAAATTACAATTCCATTAACGTAGTAGAGCAGCGGAGCTGTGCATAATACGTTCCAAACCTGATCTCTCTTGCTCTTTCTCTTTCTATCTCTATCTCTCTCTCTCCCTTTCTCTCTCTTATAGATTGGGATGTCAAGTGCGCGGGATGTAATATTGCGAAGGGAGCGAGGCGGCAATAGAGTCCCGATATGGGACAGGCGATTGAAGTTGTGTTTTTCGCCGCTAACGAGATTAATATTCACCCGCGGGCATGTATCGATGCGCGAAGCGGGTGGAAAACACGGGCTTTCGGAAAGATCGGCTGCGGTATTTTGTACTGGATGAATGACATTTGTCGATAGCATTAATTGACTAGCATTTGTGAAAAAATAGTTAAAATTCCATTAAAGAAAAGTCCGCTTGAAATTGAAACCAAAAGAGTAAAGTTTGGATAAAAAGTGTGAGATGCTTTTGTAAATAAAAATATATTAATATTATTTTATATTTGTACATGAGAGAGATAGAGGCATATTGGAGAATGCTCTTATAGTGGTAGTGTTTTATGAATAGTATTTAATTATTGAAAATGATATAATTGTATGTTTACTGCATATATTTGTTTACATATATTTGGAAAACACAATATCAAAAGTAACATTAACAGAGTATAGAATTCTGTTATAGATGCGAATAGTTTTATTGAATAACTCATGGTATTACTAAATTTTTAATCAATAAATAATTTTATTTTATAATATGTCAATGTATCATATGTAATAATTAATTATAACAAGATTAATGCTTGTGTATGGTACAGTACACAAATAGAATGTGAGGTTATTTAACACTGTAAATTAAAAGATTGGGCTAAGATTTTAGAAAAATAATAAATCAACTACTAATTAAATACAGTTTTATTTTTTAAATTAATTTCTTAGATAAATGTAATTCTCAGAAATTAAAAATAATGACGACCATAAAAATGGTAGTTTTCTAAAGATAATATGTATCAAAGCATAGTTACATTAAATAAAGTATATAAGATTCAAAACAGACATAATATAATATTTAACATAGAAAACGACCACACGAGTTAATATAAAAATTTTAATAAAAATACTCAAGCTAATTGCATTGTAAATAGTATACAAACGATAGAAATCTAGATATAGAAATATCTTTCCACCGTTCAATTGATTGGTACTTGAACTTCGACCTGCTCATCCGAAGTGAGCGTTCGAGAGATGAAGCTAAAAGTCGGACAAGGCAATCTCGAGGCCTCGGGAGTACGACCGGCGCAGTCGAAAAATCAACGTGAATTTCCTTCCATCCCTCGATGGGATACGTCGCTGTCAAGTGAAACAAGACGTCCCCCTGTGTCTTGCGGGAATGAAGGACAGAGACAAGCATACTCACGATTAAGGGTTTGTTCTCGAAGGGACGAGAGAGAGTCCGGGAGGACTCAGGATCAGAAGCCGAAAAAGAAGGAAGTAGAAAGAGGGAAGAGATCAAACGAGGGAAAGAGAACGTAAGTGAAAGAGGAGGGATGAGCGCTAGGGACAAGAAAGGATCTTAAGAAAGATAGAGGGAGATGTAAAATCCAAAGGATCCCCTTTCTATGCTGGTATAAAAACAAGATAGGAAGAAAGACGGCTTTAAGAGTAACAAGATAAGAGATGGAGAAAGGGAGACATACTGAGACTTCAAGGTAGTGAGAAAGAAAGAGACAGAGAGAGGCATAAAAGAATAATGAATACTTAGAATGAGAAGCGACTATGAGGGAAGAAGAATGCGATGTCTAAGGGATGGCAACAGAGGGAGAGAAAGAGATAGAAAAGATGAACAAAGGGTGGGGAGGTGTAGGGCTGGGAACGAGAGACGATTCCAAGAGTCGAGGGGTTGCTGCAGTTGGTGGCACAGAGGGATGAAATGGGGAAAACATTCGCCCGGGCTCTGGCGGCTGGTGTCGGGGCTGATACACAAGGGGCTCATGCCAGAGTGTGCGCCGGTAATTGCGAGCTCTATGTAGATCCACTTACAGTGATTAAAAACTGTCCTGCTGGGTATCATCCGTGGCGGAACGACGCATCAAGGACGTCGGTAAGGGAAAGAGGAGAGGAGCAACGACCAGGATGCGCGCCGCCAAGAATAATTCCGTCACGTCTCGCACAGCCACGTCATTTCGTCCAGACCAGACAACAATCTCATGTCATTCTACAATTATTACTGTTTGACTGTTATAGTCGAAAAGACGGGTATACGACTTTCTTCATGACGTTTTTCGAATTAAGGACTACGTTCATCGTTACACTTAATATAAAGCAATCTAAAAATGCGGCATTATTTTAGTTAGAAATCGAGTTAGAAATATTGTAATTACCATCCTTAAAAGAGATGAAAAGAGATTTTAGATTTGACCTTTCTAAAAGGACCGAATCAATTATAAAGATTTTGTCACCAATTTAGCCCTTTTATTAATGGTTTTTATTAAAATGTCGCGGTAGTAATATTTTTTATGTATATGTAAACAAATTTTTGCCAGATATATTAAAACATGCAATCAATGTGTAGTTGTATATTCTATATGTAAAAGTGAATAGAGAGAGAGAATGTGTGAAGTTAATCAGATTTAATTTAATATAATCACTTTTCTTGTACTCTGTCTTGTTATATGTATTGTATGCGGACTGCAGCGATTCAGACTTTCAATTAACGAAATAAGTTTAGGGTGAAAACGCATCAGCCTGCCATCTCAGTCTTAATTACGGTCTGCTCCGTGTAGCACAGAGACATTCACTTTTATTGGTACGATCGTCGAAATGACTCCATTACAAATTAATTAGATCCATAAAACTTAATGATAAAACGAGAGAGACAAAGAGAAAGAGAGATTTAATATTTTTTGTCAAATTAATTTTTTCTCTTAATCATGAAACAAAATTATTCCACTTTACTATATCAATAACCTTCTTTTAGCCAGTACAATTTAATAATATATTTGTTCTTAAAAGTTGATGGAAATTAAAAACTTGCAATTTGAAAAATATTAAAGCATATTTTTAAATAACATTACATAATTAATTATAATGGAGACAATTTCCATGCATTTTCTTTTATTTATGAAATGTTTAACTAATTTTGCAGTTTTTAACAGAAATTTCATTATATCATTCTTTTCACAATTTTTTTTCAAACTTTAAATATCTTCGTAATTAAATGTAAAGTTAAAAATTTATATTAGAAGGCTTATTTATATATTATAGATTAGTACAGAATTGTGCTCTCCACTTCTAAATTTTGCATATATGTTCAAATTTTATCGGTGGATCTAATCACGTTGTGAAATATATCTTGCCGATACCGAATTAGATCGGCCCGGGGTCAGAAAGCAACCGAGCGAAATCCGCGGTTAACTGGTTCGAGAAGGGAAAATCACGACGAGGCCTAAACGTAGGGTGAATCAAACGGATAAGCGTAGCACAAATTGCACCATCGTGCGGTGCTTCTGTAGAATTCTTAATGCCTCGATATATTTACTTTAATCATCGGCATCAACACAGTATCGAATATAGACTTGATCAAATAATATCGAGCATAAAAATAACTACTGATATGAAAATACTCCGTTCAATCTGAATTAACACACTATATGTGAATGCAAAATTAACGCAATTAACGCAAAATGTTAATACATTATTGAAACTGCGTATTCCTGATGGTTACATCTATTATTGAAATATGTAGAAATGGATGTATGACCTCTATGTATTAAATAAGCGAGGACCATTTGAGAAATCAATCTTCTTTTAATGAAAAATTTGTTTGAATGATAAAAAAGTTACCTTTAATTAAAGCAATGCATGTATATTTAATTTTGAAACATATTTATAATTGAATTTCTTATTAATATTCTAATTGTGTAAGTAATAAATTAATTTGAAAAGTCGATACATAAAATTAAGATATTATTGTAACATTAATCCAGTTAAAAAAAATACAAAAATTTAAAAACTTCATGAGAAGTACATTATTTAAGTTAAATCGCAGTATTTGCTGATAAATGAGTCATCTATAAAATTGATCACATGTCACATTTTTAAGTGATTTGTTTGTTTAATCATAATGCCAAATGGAAAACAAGATTAAAGAAATCATTAAAATGCTAGTATTATCGACAAATATTAAAAAACAGTTTGCATGAAGAATTTCTTAATATTCATCGAACAAAATAAGCCTATTTGAAAATTAACAAGATACATAATAAAAATATGGAAGAATGATGAAATAATAAAACAAAGTAAAGAGACGCATACGCGCGCACACGGATAAGTATCGAAGCGCATGATCGGAAGGGAGTGGAGGGTAGAATTCCCGTACAGCTCCTATATAAAGAGATGATTAAATATTTATCCAGAAGGTGCTGGACATCTGTCGATATGCCTTGTTGCACTTTATTTTGGCGCGGTATATTTGTTTAACATTAACGCTACACGCGCGTGCATGCGCGCGCGCGCGCGCGCGCGCGGACGCGCTCTCTCACCCTAATTCGCCTCGTCGTCGTCGTCACTTCGGCAAACAACGGCGCACATGCTATGGTCTGCTCGAGGTTTGGTCCCTGGCCAAATACGAATTATTAGCATTGTCTTTGGCACATACCGCGGATAGCACATTCACGACACAGTTGATAATCGCGAGACAACTTTCGAAGAAAAAAATAAACAGAGCAGAATTAATCTTATATCCAAATTTGTACAGAAAAGCTTCAGAAAATTAATCAAATCTTTTTAATTAATTTTCTTTTGCAATTTTGTTATTATTTTTTTTAATTTTAGATAAAATCCATGTACGAAGAAATGTTATTGTTACTAAATACGCAATTGCCATGAAATATCGATATAACCCACATTAATTCTGATAGCATCCCCTTAGATCGCATATAACTTTCTAGCGACTGTGTCGTTATATTTTTTTAAGAGAGTCTCCTCTTTCTTGAAAGATTTATGTATCAAGATTAAATTGATCCTTGTTCCTGGCCAGCTGCTTGATTTTGCATCTCGCTTCGGTTTTTTCCCTTTTTTTTTTTTCAATCAATGGTAGATCACGAAGAAACGCGATGCCAGGTGTAATCAATTTCGGATTAATTAGCGCACGAGGGGGCTCACGGTGTTCGTCGCGTAGTTTAAATTTCGCGAAAAATTGCCACGCCGGTTACGCAACCGGCGCGCGACAACCGGCGGCGGCGGCGGCAGTAGCAGCAGCAGCAGCAGCAGCAGCAGCAGTAGCAGCTGATAAAAATCCAATAGCGCCAGTGTTTGCCAGCCGGAAAGGGCAATCACGTTCATCATGGTGTCCTGCGCTCCCGCCGTCGCCTCCCGCCGCCGCGCCGTTGCTGCCGTTGCCGCCGTCGCCGCGGTGCCACCCTCCGCCGCCCATCTCGCGTCCCTTCTAACCCCCGTGCAGTCTCCCCTAGCTTCAACAACCGACAGCTCGAGCAGTTACGTCCTACGAGCCCTGAACGTAGCCGCCCCTGGAAAATCCGGGGGTGGGATTCACGTGCGCGCACGTTGAGGAACGAACGGTTTAGGGAGTGACGAGGAGGGACGGAGATTGAAGGGGAGTTCGCAGCACCGTAAGGGAGCCGCGGGGACGCGGTGGGGGCAGAGAGCGACGAGATAGGGGGATGAAGAGGGAAAAGGGTGGATGAGCGGCAGCACCACCGGTCAGATAAACGCTAAAGCAAATAAATCCGCTACTTTAACATGCAGGTCACCGCAGGTGTCTGTTTATTTTATTCGTTAAATATTTCATTTGGCCGGCTAGGGCCAATTACGAGCACGCCGAACACGGCCCCGGCCTCACCGTTTCGCTCTGACGAGCCGCGCCGAACTCTCTGACGCGCTTCGCGCGACAATTTCTCGTTTCGCGACAGGAAACGTAAAAACGTAATATTTGCCGTTCGTAGATATCGCAAACTTAAGTCCTGATTGAATTTCCAATACAGATTTTTAACCGTTTTAATTTTTCTGAATAAATTAGTAATTATTTTACACCAATTATCACCAATAAAAAATCTGTATTTTAAATTAAACATTGACGTACATTTATACAACAATTATGAATAAAATTCCATTACACAGAGTTATTATAAAATTCTTGTGCAATTTTAAACTTTTATTCTGTAACTATACCCTTCTATAATACAATTAATTTATTAAAAAGATTAGAGTTGCAATTTGAAGTCTAGTATTTATTAAAAATATTTCATTTATGAAAATATTTCTTAACAGATCTTAGATTGGAAGAGGTGGATCGATTTTTTGGTCTTCATCAGTCTTCATTTGTGTTCACTAAATTGATTAGAGTTCATTGAATTTCTTTCTATGGGAACATGTAAAAATTATTATTTATTCAATAATCTCTTGCTTTTTAGACTATATCTGCAGATTAAAATAATTAATATAATTCGAAATATTCTATTTTAAATCAAAATGTAATTATAGAACATCAGAATTGTATTTCGGTTTGTATACATAATGACGATGGGCATGTTAATAATCTCAAATGTAAACCTAGAATAAATTTCTTCATTTACTCTTTCAACGGATTAATTTTATCATATATATAGAACGGAAGTTATAAAAGTTTAAACGCTGCACGGGGATTTTATAATAGTCCTGTACATCGAAAATTATAAAAATTTTTGCACAAGAATTTCATAATCGTTCTGTATATCGGAAATCATTATTGTTACCATAATTATGCGTAATTTTTTGTAAGCATTTCTACTTTTTTTTGTTAGACAACTAATTATAATCATTTCTGTATTAATAAATAATCTGGATAGCTATATGGATAAATTTTTTTACTATATCTGGATATCTGCCTTTCAATAATGTAAGCACGAAAATTTCTTATGTATGTAGATCATAAGAAATTAATTATGGATTTAGCACCAATTCGTACGATTAGCATGTAATTAGAGATAAATATATACACGATATAAATTTTTAACAGAAGTCTTATTCATGTATCAGCAAACTAAATTGCAACGATTATAATATTTATAATCTAGCTCGACTAAATATTCGTTACCTGTCATTAAATTACAAAATCCTATCTGTGAGTTATAAACGAAGAAGAAATAATATAAAGGGCTAAATAATATTAATACAATTATATCTTGAAGAAATATGTATTATACAATAGTGAATTTGGCAGTCGTTATCTTCTCATATGGATTTAGCATCAATTCGTACGACTTCGACTTTTATTTAGCACTTGTAATCAGAGATAAAAATATACATGACGATATAAATTTTTAATAAATGTCTTAACATACCGTTCTCATAAATCGTCAGGAAAGAAAAAAGGAACGAAATCTAACGCCGTCGGACATTGTTACAGGTATGGTTCCAGAACCGGCGCGCGAAGTTTCGCAAACAGGAGAGACTGGCCCAGCAGAAGTCTACGTCGCAGAGTGGCATCGGGGCAGATAGCGGCGCGTCCAGCCCCGTGACCGGCACCGTGAAGGCGGAGGGACGCTCGCCGAGGAGTCCGGCGACGCCGCCCGGCGGCTCGAACAGCGTGCTGTCGTCGAACGAGATCAAGCCGATGACCAACCAGAGTTTGGTGAACGTGAAGCACACGGATGGCACAGGTGACGGCTCGCCCAACGCTCGGGGAAGCAGCGGCGGCGGCGGCGGCGGTAGCGGTACCTGGGACTCCTGCAGTCCCAGGACCTTCTCGGCTCTGCCGCCCTACCTGTTAGACCCGCTGCCGCTGAAAACCGCGAACCTCTACTAAACCGTCTCTCCCGCGTTACCGGCCTGGCGGAGAGTGTAAATACAGAGAGCCGCCCGCTCGTAGATACGGAGACGACACGCCGCGCCGTTCAGGTTCAGGGAGCGTCCAGGTTTTCTTCCGGGCTTCGGTTTGCCGTCGCACGCGAATTCACCCGTGCGTGATGTGGTATCTTTAAGGACTCCGGTAAGACGCGCCGCTCATATTTTTGACAAAGATACATTTAGGCAGCAGTCGGGAGAACGGGCAGAAGGTGCGTCAGCTTGCTCTGAGGTAGCGTCTGCTGAGATACATTTCGAAATTTGTGTGCACACACAAGACAGTGCGTTAAATGCCAATCATTGAAAAATTAGGAGTCGAGGTGAATATAACTTATTGTTAGTGAATTTCGATTGTGGTATTATTGTGCAGAGATTTAGAAACCAATCAGATATATCGCCTCTTAAGTTTGACAGAGAAATAATTCTTATAACATCAAATATTTTGAGCAGTATTATAAAGTGTGTTATTCGATTGTTCTGCATTCCTGTGATAAGTGTAAAAACATTTGAGTAACATATATTTGAATAATAGATATACACTTCCTTAATTTCTTTTCGATTGCTTTAATTTACACGTTGAAGTATTTGTAGATAAAAAAGAAAAGAGAAAGTGAGAGTAGCATACATGTAAGATATTGTTTCTGTTGATATATTATTTAACAAAATAATTTTAAAAGCAACCATAACTTGAGAAACGCTGTTTTAAAGCATCACTATCCGGACTGAAATCAAGACTACTAACCAAAATAATTGAAAAGTAATATAAATGGATTTAAACTCGTTTTAGATTCACATTCCGACTGATATCGAGGATAATAGAGTTTGTACAAGCGCTTACTCTAAACGACAACTTTAATGTTCCCGAAGAATAAGAGTAAAACAGAATTATAGACTTATATTGACTCATTCAATACGTTCAAATTGTAATTAATTTTTTAAGATTACAACGATAAAAAATAATGAAATTAAACTGAACGTAATGTACTTGACATTATAATCATAAAATTAAATATAAAAGACCTCTTTCTTTTAATTAGAAATTTATTCCATATCTTTTAATTTATCATTATGTTCCATATCTTTTTAATTTACCATAAATATATGATTTTCTTGAACATTTAACGAATCAATGACTTTTAATGAAACTGATCCATTTGGAGTATTAAATACAACTATTGTGATCGTTAAATCAATGTAATCTTGAAGTGTTCTAAATATATTATGTTATCTTTATTTATTTGTTTCGTTACAATCATAAGACAGGAAGATAAGCTTCATTCGAAACACGATGAAAATGTTATTAGAGCATCGCTCTAACTCTCGTGGGACATTAAATTTTCGTTTTCAGTATATGCTTTCTATCCCTATTATTTTCCGTCGACAATGCCAAGCTAGAATTAACACAAGAGAAACAGCGTAGAATAGTATTCATAAAAGTACTATTAATCACGCGATTACACTGGATTAAACAGATTAGTTTAACGGGATTGATTTAAGTACTGAAAAAAATTATGCTTATTATTGCGAAAATCTCTTACGGTATTTATTATGTGTATGAAGTAGCAAAACCATAGACTTCCACAGTAAAATCCTTGACGCAAATACCGAATGTACTTCGCACTGATTTAAGGAGGTTCGAGCATTACTTGTGAGTCAAAAATGCGATTGAAATAAATGTCATTACAGCGATCCCGAATTATATGCAATATTAGTATAATGAATTGTGGATGCTACTTACGTGCTATATTCTTCGTCAATTATTAGTGTATAGAATATTAACAAACATATGCCGGGGTATGAGAGCGTCAACGACTCGGGAATCGCTTATTATCCAATATTCTAGGCTAGGATCTAAACTTTGTGACAATATAGCCTTCAATCCACACGGTAAAGTCCGATTTTTAAAGTCTTGACACAATCCTTGATGTTTCATCTATCAAATGTTAGTTTTTCAAAGTCCTAAGGTGGCTATAAGTGTGTACTAAACCAGTGATAATCTACCTCGGAGCGACTTTCTCCATAAGGGTAGACTAAAAGTGGTTAACTTCTAAATAATATTACAAAAAAACTATACGGTCAATATTGCTCAAGTTTTGCGATTATTTGTGTAAAGTGTTTATGTAAATCATATAAAAAAATTAAGGCTCTACGATGACTTTCGAGTATAGAAAACTTATTGTCACAAAGTGACAGATTCTAATCTATAATGTTGGCCAAATAAGCGATTCCCGAGTCGTTGACGCTCTCATACCCCAGTATATGTTTGTTAATATTCTATACACTAATAATTTACGAAGAATATAGCACGTAAGTAGCATCCACAATTTTATATACTAATATTGCATATAATTCGGGATCACTGTAATGACATTTATTTCAATCGCATTTTTGACTCACAATAAGTAATGCTCGAACCTTCTTAATGCGCGATTCCAGCGACCTGTCGAATAATTAATTGATTATATATTAAGAGCAGCGATCAATAGATAAAAAAGAGAAATAGAGCGAAATCTTGCTTGGTGTCGAAATAAAAGTCTCATACAAGAATTTATTTTGTTAAATTAAGAAAGAAAAATAATATTTGAAAATAATATCATTGTGTCAATTGTGTTACATTGCATTTTGGAACTTTGACTGGGGATTTATATTTATCTCAATAAAAAATATTAACCCCTTGACTGCCGATGACGAGAATTCTCGTCATTTTAAACTTTGCGTTTATTGCTGCAAAAATGCACTTTCTTTTCATGAAATATTTGGTTATATTAGAGCCATTAAGTAATTTTATTACTGAAGCAAAGTGTAACTATTAGTTTTTTGGTGTGTGAACATGATTTTTGAGTCCAATTTGCATAATGTTACCTCAGAAAAAAATATGTGTGTGTGGTTGTCAGAAAAATAAAAATTTTTGAATATCTCGTTATGAGATATTTTGTTATATTAAGGTTTTATTAATGATTGAAACAAAGTACATTTAGAGGTTTTGGCTAAGCTAAACATGATTTTAAAGTTATATTAAAAAAAAGATTTATACAATTTTATGACAAAGTTGTCATAAACAATTATGACAAATTTTTTTTAAATTTGACTTAAAATTTGTCATCAACACCATAAAAAACCACTCTATATAAACTTCCATTAATTTACGAGAGTTTTTTGTTTTTGACATTTTAGGATTACTTGAGGAAAATGGTGTGGCAGTCAAGGGGTTAATATTTATATTTTCCATTTATGTTGAAAATGTCTATAATAGTTTAAATGTCTAAAACAACATGGAAAACTGATAGCCAGTCCAAATCCAATTAAAATTGACACCTCAATTAACTATTAATTTCATATCAATTCTATATATTCTATTGTTATAAAACTTCTGTTGCAAACCTATGATATTGCAATTTGTTAACTTCAATTCGGTAAATATGTAAATTTAGAGTGTACAAAACTCTACGAAGAAAGTCTTATATCAAGAATCGCTGTAGCGCGAGACGATTGATTCGCGTTAATTCGCAGATCGACGGAATTTCTTCTTAGAAAGTCCTTAAGATAAATACTTACATACCGTCCTGTGTGTCTCGTACCAAGAAGAGCGAAGGTACCTGTCTTATCACAATATACGATGGACAATTTCGGCAGTGGTCTGACTCGTTCGTCGTGCGCCGATAACGGAGCGCACCTTATTCTGCGTATGTATAGTTTATCGATTACGACTGAATCTATTTTATAGTGAGATGTATAAATGTACATTAGTTAAGACGAAGGTATGTATAGTTCACCTGAAAATATTTTTTTCCTCACATATAAGTCTCGTCAGATCCGCCTTAACTTTCAGAGGGCCGCCTCTTTCAGAGAGCGATTGGGTATATCTCTCTCAACTGTATCAATAATAATATGCTATTACTGATAATTGTAGCTAAGCTAGACATATTTGAAATAGTTACACTTGTTACGATATTTTTTTGCAATTCTTTATAAAAAAATAATCGTTTATATTCCAATACGATAGTTTTATAAAGTATCGAAACGTTAATTGATTAGAAAAAAATTGGTGTTCAATGTCTAACAAACAAGAAAAAAATCGCCACTAGTTATAAAAATTGTAGAAATTACTGCAAGAAAAAAATCAATATTTTGCAGAGACATAAATTAAAGGTCCTCTGAAAGTTAATGACAATAGCGTGCGAAAATTTTTATCGTGTCCCGAGACTCCCGAGGCAATCCATATCCCAGTTCGATAACGAATGTGATTTTTTAACGAGGCACCTTTACAAAACTGCGTATTACTGGCGCGTAGCGAGCCGCGCTTTCGCCCGTCTCCGCGAAAGACGCGCATTATCGATTATACGCGTCGGCGACGAGAGGGGAAAGGCTCTCGTCTCCGCAAGCCAGGAAGCGTTCGTAAACTCTGAACAGCTTCGTTGCTCCCGCCATTATTGTTAAGATTAACGAATGGTAATTATCGATATGTGTGAACCGGAACTTGTACAGTTGTTGCTATAAATATATGAAATTAGTGTTTTACACCATACTCATACTCACTTCTCTCCGTTGAAATCACTCCAGTGATTCCCATAACAGTTTCGTTGGAGCTGGCTATTATCTATTTTTAGACAACATTTATATTACTATGTCAATTTATCTAAAGTTAATTTAATTTTATATTGTTCTATTATATCTCTTCCTATTGTTTTCGATATTTTTTATATAAATTAAAGACCGTTTTTATGTCATTCCGTTTGTGGGTAAAGAAGAATATTCAGAAAATTTCAAGTACACATTTATTGAAAATCATAATTAAATTAGTTTCTCGTCTTAGTCGTCGGTTACATCGTTGCTGCTGGTCGTAGTCCGGTTATTATATTTATTAGATTTTATTCGTGTTTATATCTCCGTTTATGTCGTCCGCGAATATCCGCTGCAATCGATGCCATGTGTTTAATTATTACGCTGTAAATATCAAAATCTTTGTCCTGAAGTTGAAAATCGATCAAGACTTGCCCGTGATAGTTTTTACAATTATTACTACATAATTCCGATCTGTTATACGAAACAGTTAAAAAGCTGTGCATCTTTAATTTCCATGATGCATTCTGTTTCGCAATTTTAATAGAGGAGAGAGAAAGACATTATTTAATATGCTTAATCTTGAGCAATGCTAACGATCAAAAACGTTAAACAGTGAGCAATATCAGCTATATAAAACAGTCTGGCAATTTTCGTCGTTAGCGAACCGAAGTATACTCTTACTTATTGAAATAATAACTTATTGAAAATATCTTCGTCTCTTAAGCTTTCTATATAAATAGGTTGCCTTTAATCTCTATTTATGTCAAAAAATTTGATAAGAGTCAATACCAATAAATCAGCTTGGATCGAATTAACAAGATAAAAAGAGAACTTAAGTTTAAGATCTTTAAGTCTGAAATAAAATTTTGATTAACAAGTATGAAAATAAATAGAAATATAGAGATCAGAAATTATCCAGAAAGATTTTCCACTTCTATCGGAAAAAGAAACAAAATAAAATTTGAGCAATAAATATGGCCAAAATAATTATAAGGTCAGAGATATTCAATTTGCCAGTGTCTTTACAAATCTAAATCTGACATCTCGCGGATCGATTGTCGAGTCGTAATCTCCTATTTCCTGATCAAGAATAAAAAAAGAAAGAAAAAAAATAAAGGAAATAACAAAAGTTTCGTACGTTCGTAATTGCTCGTCAACAGATTAGTCGTTTGCGCGTAGTATCGTCATCAAGGATCGCTCAAGCTGCTATATGAAAATCGCATGAAACGAGAATCGTAGAATATCTAACTGGTGAAACTGGCACTTCAATTTTAACTCTTGCAATACGTTTACGAACCTCGTAAAATTTTCATAGCAACCGGTGCAAGCCATCGTGACGATTGAGAGTGAATGGGTCTAATTGACTGCAAGAATAAATCCACATATTGTCGATAATTTGCGATCAGACAACGCATTATAAATATATATTTTCTAATAATGGCAAAAGTCGATCCCCTCTTTAAATCTGAAATTTAAGGCAAAGAAAATTTTATAGTAGTCTTTAAAAAACAAATGTACTTAAATAAGCCTTTATTAATTGATATATAAAAGATCGTATACTTTTACTTTTTATATTTCTAAGCGCATTTTCTCACTTCTTTAATGTGGAAGCTTCATATATTTCAGAGCGAGAAGAGTTAGTGTGCCATTATTAAAACGACAAATTTATGCCTTGGCTCGTATAACGAATAAATAGATTATTAAGTTCAATAATAAATTTATTTGTAACACGATCAATGCGCGATCAATGCACGATCATTGCGATTTCATATCGCAATATTATCAACAACCTGCAGTAGCTTATCCGTGCGCGGTTGATTCTCGTCGGAGTCAAACAGACACCATTATCCTCCACTACGGCGCTATTCGCGATAATGAAAATGTGGTCATCGACACATTATCGAATCGTCGTAATCTAGGAAAGGAGAAATCGAAATTCCCGGAGCAGCGCGTTCGTCAGTCGTCGAATACACAGTCAGACGCCTCTATATATAGATGTATTTACATTAATATATAAGACTGGATCGAGGGGTATTCCTCGAGGGGCGTGTAAAGGGGGTAGAGCCTGCCAATTAGGCCATCGTAAGGGTGCCTGCGCCCATTCCGAAGCCCACGCCTTTGGGCCCAAAATTCCGGCCGTAGCAGCCGCGGCAGTAAATGTCCCCGTCCGGACCGTCGTTCAAGTTCGTCGAATCCAGGGAACGGTGGCATTCGCCGCAGTTGAAGCAACGCTTGTGCCACACGCGGTTCTTCGAGATCATCTGCTCGGCGGCGTACACCGGGTAGCCGCAACGCGAGCAACCGTGCCCGTCGTTTCGCTTCTGGCCGAGCTGGGGCTTAGAGTCGATGCTGCGAAATGAAAACGACGTCTGAGAATCTGATGTGATAGAAGAATCAAAAGCTGAACCAGAAACTGGTCTGATTTGTCAAGAACAATTTTAGGTAAACTGTGCATAATGCATTTTTAGATAATTAAAATTATTATAGTATAGATAGAAAATTTGTATACTGTTTAATAAGTTTTATCTTCCTATGGATTTCTTGCGCAGATGCATGTGGATGAAAAGAATAATAGAAAAGAGTATAATAGCTAATTGCTCCAGTATTTCTGCCCATAAATCATGACGCTATGTTTAATAATCGATTCCTATAACTTACTTCTCACACGATTACTCGAGTGTTAAAAGAAAATTCTAATCAGAGAAGTGGGTCGATTATCAAGATCGTTATCAATCAACGAAGTTTCCCTGATAGCAAACTTTTTGCTATTTTGCACCGTGTTTCAGAAACTAATTACTCTTGGGCACCGTCGAGATGCACTTACTATGAGGGGGCATGATCTCCGTTCGTCGAGATGAGAGTCGGTTTGTGGCCGAACCCGAAACCTTTGGGCCCGAAGAGCTTTCCGTAGCACGCGCGGCAATGGATTTCCTTGTCGGGGCCATCGCATGCCAGCATGGAGTCCAAGGGTCGGTGACACTCGGCGCAATTGAAGCACTTCTTGTGCCACATGGTGCCCTTGGCGAGCTGTTGTTCAGCGGCAAACACCATGCCACCGCATCGGGGGCAACCCTGCCCAGCTGGCGCCTTAATCGAGGTCGTATCAGGATTGTAGTAAGGTCGATTGGCCGAAATTTCTTCCTCCCTGCGGGTAATTAACGCGATTACGATACGATCTCGCATGATCGAATTTAATGTTTTATTTCATCTTAATCTGCGAAGACATTTATGTCAACTTAATTTTTAATTGTTTAATTTCATTTAAACCGATAGGTCACAATAATAAAATATGCAAATAAAGATGTATGCGCTGAAATTCATAAGATTTTCTCTTATGATCGTGCTAATTCCGCTTGAAACTTAAATTTTATCTTTTATCTTCCAATTTCAGTATTTGCCAGTCTCTTCGAAATGTACTTGTCATTTTTCTTTTAAATTATGTCACAACATATGAAACATTTTTATAATATGTTTTACAATGATTTTTGTCCATCAAAATTCTTTTCGTGAACCAAATGTACACTATATGTCGCAGGCATAATACAATATCAGGCATTTTGTAAAATGCCCAGGAATTTTACAATAAGCCGGCAAAACGTGAGTGGAAGTATTTATATCCTGTTGTGCCCGTTTATTTTCAGGCATTTTACAATTTGCTTAATACGAGTTAGTCAAAATACACAAATGTACTAAACTGAGAGCGGCCACGCTAGCGATCTATTGAGTTCTGAAATTGTGGATGTAAATCACGCATGTACTTTGCAAGTTGAAGCGAGGTCCATTCTACACCGACTCCTGCACGGGGGGTGCAGGGGACAAAGCCCCCCCCTCGCCCACGCATTTAATAAATAATATTTACAATTATAATGATGCAATTGTGGTTAAAGCAGAGAATACTTTGTATTCATGCTTTCTAACATAATATATAAAATTGTATATATGTATACTTTTTTATACCAACTATTCTCTGCTTTAACAGAAAGATGTGTTTTGACTAGGTCGTATTAGGCAAATTGCCTAAAAATTAGCGGGCATAACAGAATATAAATGGTTCCCCTCACGTTTTGCCGGCATTTTGTAAAATGCCTGGGCATTTTATAAAATGCATGATTTTGTACCATGCCTGCAATATATACATCGCATTTATATAATGAAGTCGCCAAAGTTCTATATATAAGTAGGTAAAATAAGTAGGTTCTTACAGATTTTCTTTATAAACTTAATGATAAAAACTCATTCGTAATTTTATCAATAATCACTTTATTAATTAGTTTCCACTAACTAGTCAATGTCTTATACTTAAACGAATCATGAATCTGCGAAGTCATTGAAATCACTCGAAGTCTTTACGAGTCTTCATTCAACGCGCTTTACAGACCCGGTGGAGCTCGGTTATTTAAACCGATGTGCATGTATTTACAGTCACGCGTTCAGCAGGGTTACGCGTAAACTCCCAGCATTGAGCCCGAGACTTACGTGAGTCCGTCGGTCTGGAGGAATCCCGAGCCACATGCGAATCCGTATCCGTGCGGTCCCCACTTTTTCCCGTAACAGGTCTTGCAGTAAACATCCCGATCCGGACCGTCGCAGGCGATGATCGAGTCCAGGGTTTTGGTGCAGTCGTGGCACTTGTAGCATTTCCGGTGCCATTCGCGGTCCCTGGCGAGCACCTGCTCGGCGGCGAAGACGACGCCACCGCAGCGGGGACAGCCCTTGCCGGGCGGGGCCTTGATTTTCGCGGTGTCGATTACGGTGGTGCGAGGAGCCGCATCGCTGCATCGCAAAGGGTCACTTGCATTATCGTGGGTCGTTCTCGTTCTCGGCGATTGGGCAAATCATTGAACCGCAGGGATTACGGAAAAGCTATTTGATTCCGATCATCTCTTAATTAAACTAGATCAGACATTTCAGCTACACGGAAACTTTGGGTTTTCCTCGATTTCAACTTTAATTTTAACTTTTAATCTCGCTTTTCACATCTCTGCGGCTCGTTCGTAATATCACAAAAGAACGGAACTGCATGCGAATGATATTAGGATAATTGATCGTTGGTAATCGCGGCTTGGTAAGACACGTAGAAGAGATATAATATTGAAGTTGCCCAATGTTTTGTGATTCTTGACAAATTTTGTTAAAGAATGCAAAAAATTTCAGCTATAAAGAGTCACTAAAATTACAATCAAAATTCCGGAAATCTTCTATATAGTATGAAAGAGAGAATATATAATTATTGTAATGTAGACATAATATATAGATAACGCTTTGCGATAAACATAAACATATAAAATATAATAAATGTCGAACCGAAACAAGTTCTAATAATAAAAATTAGATATGATATAACATCTATACATAAAGCAACCCTTATAGAAATGTAGTACTGTAAGTGATTTTTTGGCTAGTGATTAATCACTTAAAAGCACTGTTAACAATACTTTTAATAGTGCTTTTAAGTGATTAATTACTTTCCAAAAAATAACTCACAGTATTACATTTCTATAAGGGAATATGAGCTTCTATTATCATATCATAAAAAATCATTTGAAATCGAGTTCTTTCCGTGTCCATAACACGCGATTACGAAAAGACTTCATTTTATGGAGTCTTAAATCAATTATGTGACACACATCTGACTTTCAATTTAATTAAGGAAAAAGATGGGAGCTCTAGACAGACTTACATATAATACACGATTGCTAATATGATATCTAGTTGCAGGGGGTGTTAATAACAATTCGGATTCTACATGAATTTCAAATTTAGTTTCGATCGTTATAAGTACATGCACACAAAACCGTACAGACCGTGTGGTAACAGGAATGTCGAATGTATACGGAAGAGTCTCTAGCAACTATGAACGTCAGCGTGAGTATTCCACTAATATAAAACGAATTATGTTTACCACTGATTGTGAGAAATGACACTCGATATTCCGATACGATCAGCCGATTCGTGATGCCAGGGTGAGTAATAGCGCAAAGCGTTAAGGCGTCGGTCTATATGTATGTATATATATGTGTATATTATATATACACATTATGTATATATTATATATACACGGACACACACAGGCGTACGCATGTACACAGTGTTTTGGAGAAGGTGCGCGCCAGTGGCAATTTTTTTATATTCTTCGAGAAAATCGAGGGTGATTTTTTCTCAGAAAAAAATACAGCTTTTAAAGATTTATATACAGAGCTGTCACAGACTTTGAAAACTGGGAAAAATCATGGAAATTTTTATTGGTCAGGGAAAACCTGAAAAAATTCGGGAAATATATAAAAGCCTCATGGAATTTTAAACTTTGCTCACAATTCTCATAAATGCTTTATTCTAAAAAGTACTTATAATTTTTTTCAAATATTATATCTAACAATTATAGTCAAATGCGTTCAAAACTAGCTTTATATATATATATATATATATATATATACAAGTCATTTATTACGTGTTACTACGAGAAGACACTTTTGAGACGCTCTTGCGTCCATTTCTTGATTCGTCCTTCCCTACTTTTTCTCTCACGATGTTAATCAACAAAATAATCAAAGTTTATATTTTATTCAATGCTTTTATTTTATCGCCTTTTTCCCTCATAACTGCATTTCTTTTTCCAATACTTATTTATTTTTTGTTAGCCTACATACATTTGCATTCAAAATTATATTATGTTACTAAACTTTCAAGTTTGTGTTACTCCTAATAAAATAAGCAATATTTCCTGCAATCCCTGCTTCTAAACGTTAAAATTTAAGATTACATATTGGTTATGGAAAATTCTCCATTATTTTATTATCGTCTGCAAAACGTGGAAAAGTCAGGGAATTTCAAAATTTATTTTTTGTGGCAACCCTTATATATTATCTCTTTGATTTAAATCTTTGTAAATTTAGAAGAATTTTATAACACGAGAAAGTAATGAAAGAAGATTTCCTTTATGCAAATTGTATATATATATATATATATATATATATCTTTGGAAGTATATTCATGTTTGCAGAAATATTACATCTGAATATTCAAAAGAAAAAGAGAGAGGAAAGTTGCATAAATACTGACTTACGTATTTAAATATTAATTTGAAATTTCTATTTTCTTATTTTCTTGATTTGTAAAATTCGAAAGTTAAAATTAATATTTTTCAGGATCTAAAAAATTTATTATCCAACAGCAAAAAATAGTATTGCGATAATGTTTTTAATTTAAACTCTAATTAATTTTTTATAATTAATATTGTACTTTGGTTTTGCGTTTATTTACACGAGAATAAGAAATATTCTTGTGTAAAGTATTCCTCGGGGCAAAAATATCCAATATTACTTTGTCAGAAATATTGAAAGAGAAATCGCTTATATACATACACAGATCCAGAAGATTCATTCTTTCAATTTCAAATGTAAATGCTCACAAAATAGTACGGGTTGTTCTCGTTCTAACACGTGCAGAAGCCAAGAAATAAGCTCAACGAATTTTTTGCTAAGAAAAAATCGACGCAAATTACTCGAAGATAAAGCTGTCGCTACTAGCGTGCTCCTCTTTCTCCGAGCACCCTGTTTACGCGCGTAAAATAATCGTCATAACTAAGGGGGCGCGTACCCCTCGTCCTCAATATCGCACTGCAGCCCGATCCACATAATCCCGGCGTGGCCGACACCCCGCGGACCGAATTTCTTCGGATAGCAAGCTGTTAAGCAGACAAGCGCATCATATATAGTGAAAGTGTAGAAGCCGAGGCGGGATTTCTCTCTCTCGCGTGCTTTCCATCTCAGTCCCGACTCTGAAAACCCACCCATTGGCGTAGCAGTCACTCTGCAGGGCGCCGCCACCCTGGCCATAGCCATAACCCTTCGGCCCGAACCTCTTTCCGTAGCATACTGTAGACAATATCGATTAAAGGTTTCACGTCGCCTAACGTTATTTCGTGATGATGGTCAGCGACAAAGACATAATCGTACAGATACGCCAATACAATCTTTTATTTTTCTTCAAATTATTCTACGTCATCTCTCACACTACTTTATCCTTTATATATTAAACACATAATGCAGTGTAACATATTGGAAATTTAATAAGGTTTTAATTAACCCTCCGTGCATACGTTTTTTCGGTACCTTCCCAGTGCACACGCTTGGGTCTGTCACATTTTACAATATCTTTCCCTACCTTCAAGTATTTTAAAAAATCTGAAAAAAATCACAAAACATGTGTCAACATTGCAAATAACTTTATAGGCATTTGGTAAACATTGTTTATTTAATATTTTCTGACAGGCTTGCAAGTTTTACAGTTATGAGCAGATATTATTTTCGCTTGGACGCCGTAGACCCACGTATGCACACGGAGAGTTAATATATAGGTACATATAGGAGATTCTATAGAATTTTAATTGTATATATACTATAGAATATTCTAGAATTTTCAGACAATTTTTGGTGACAGTAGATTTAGAAAAACCTTATACGTATTTCAGATTACATTAATGTCACGTTAATATGCAATAATAAGTGAAACTTTACTGATATATCACGTCGTCTGAAATAAAGACGTTCTCTTTAATATTTATTAGGTAGGTATGCGATCACCATATGCCTCAGCGGTCGAATTGGCAAAAATGCCCGTCACGGATTGAAGGGAGATTCAGATTCGTGCCCTGGCTGGAGCGATATTTTTCGCAATAAATTCTTTACAGTGATTTAAAAAGATTCTTATTATTACCATCAAAATGTTAAATTTATTGATTTAATTATATAAATTTACTAGGTATTCCAATAAAATTGTGTTTCAAGATCGATAAGTAATCGACGCAGCAATTTATTAAACGGAAAAAATATATAAATTTATACAAAAATATTACTAAGCTCAAAGATCCAGCGTTATCAAAAATAGCGCTACTCTCTATTTATTTTAATATGATTAGAAAAATATTCCTTGTATGCCTCTTTTTAACTTATAAGTATATTTAGAGATTTAACCGATTTCTTTAAGACGCAAGGAAAAAAAATAAAATTCTATTTCTATACAGTTTTAATTCTCCTAGTCTCAAAATATCTAATTACCAATATTTTAGTACCTATATATACATATATTATTCAGCGGCTCATGTGCGGAAAATATCTGCATATGTGTTAAAATGTTAAATTATAAATTAAATTAATTTTGTATCACATTTCGCATATCTTGTACGTTACGTCTTCATGCGCGCGATCGTACCGTATCCTTACCTTTGCAATAAATGTCCTTGTCAGGACCTTCGCAGCAGTTGACGGAGTCTAATCTTTTCGAGCAGTTGGCACACTTAAAGCATTCCCTGTGCCATTGCTGCACGAAACACAAAGGATGGGTTAGTCACTGAAAATTCCAAGGAGAGGCGAAAGTACTATTGTACAATATTCATTTCTTGTACAATCGTTCAGGAGCGCAGACATTAAAAGCTCCTTGTATCCCGCCAAGATTTGTTTCAAGATTCCTGGCAGTAGCAACAAGTAATGTGCTACTGTAAATCTTTATTCTTATTTAAACTATTTTAATATTTATATTGTTTCAATTATTCTTACGAAATTCTTACAGGCCGGCTTATTTAAAATATTATATAATTTTTCCCTAGAAAAATATTCTTGTAGTAGTTTTAACATAAAGACAATGATCTGAAAAGACATTAATATTGACAACTAAGTTCAAACGGGTTTCAAAGTTATTATAAAATGCTGCAAATTCATTAAATAATTAAAAGTTGAGAAAACAAGATTTATTTTGGACCCTATATTTCTCCATCATTTTTCTAATAAAATATTTTATTTTAATTCTTAAAGCTTTATTGATAAAATCTTATTTATCATATTCATTTATAGTATATTTGTTTGACTATTTAAAAATTTTTAAAAACTTTTTGAATTTTAATCTTTAATTGAAAATTATTATAAAATAATACCTAATACTAAATGCAAAAATAAAACTTAATACTAAAACTAACAGCATTTTCACTAACAATATTTTTCGTAATTTGATTTCTGGTATAAAACTTAATACTAAAACTAACAGCATTTTCACTGACAATATTTTTCGTAATTTGATCTCTGGTATTTATGGTATTTTCTGTAGTAGAGCGGTAATTCTGGAACACGCGGCGGTCTAAATTTGCTCGGAACAAATAAACAGATATTCGCGCGCTTAAATAACAAAGACGAGAAAAAGGAATGATATAACATTGATGTAATCCTTCTTCTTTGATATTTTGCAGCCCTTGTATATTCGGGGGCTGTTTCCTGGCGGCGTGGAAATAGTTTATATAAACTGATTTTAGTAGGTATAACAACAACAAGAATGAACGAGTCAGAACGGAATGTAGACAGATAGATAAAAATACGTTCAGGAGATAATAATCGTTCAACGTTTCAGAACACAGGACTGTCAGTACGGGTCTATCTGTACAACAAATCGAGAAAGAATTAAGGACTGGTCATAAAGGGGACTGCAGATTCTTTAGACGGAAGGTACCTCGACAGTATATCTCGCGGTCCGGACCATCGCAATGAAGCGTCGAGTCCAGAGTACGGCGACACATTTTGCACTTGAAGCACAGTTTATGGTAAGCCTAATCACAAGAACGAGGATTGACCAAAAACGACGGTCTACCGGAGTCCGACGAGACGTTTATCGGTTCTTGGTGCCGCGACGAATCGTCGAATGTTTCAATTTCTATATTTTGATCATCAGAGATCGAGTGCCTTAAGATAAATTTAGTACTTTCCTTAATTCTACAACGGTCGTATATTGAAGATTTCACGTTAGAGAGTGCATTCAAATTGATGTGCAATCCAAGATTTTAAAATTTTGACACACGGGAAGTGTAGTGTCTTTTATCGCAAATTTCTACAAAGAGACAATATATGATTCTTCGTTCAAGGAGAAGCGAGGAGGAATTGCGTAATCTAATTCTCGCGCAAAGAAGTGATTTCAACGGTACGCGCCGGTGAGTCATGGACGACGAGAAAGATGGATTGCCGTCGCCGTTTTCGCGCGCGCGGATTATCGCTGGACCAGATTGTCGGCCAGCAATTAGCCTCCATTTCTCTGCGTTCCGTGCGCGGCGCGGCGCGGCGCTCCTTCTGGTAGCGAGCCATTTTATCGCCGGGTATCGGGCCGGCTAAGATTGGCCGGCCAGTTGGTGCTCCGCCAAGATCATTCTCTGACGAAACCACCGAGAAAGTTTCTGGGCTAGCGCACGCCCCCCCCGGTCCAGAGCGACGAGTCCTCCTCCCCCTCCCATCACCCCCGTTCCTCTCTCCCGTCGCTGGTTTTTTCCTCACATTGTTATGAAATGGAGATTGGATAAGATTACGGGGACGCGTGACGCGGTCCATTACCACGCGCCGCGTGCCGAATTTAGACGCGCGGCAAAAGCCGCGCCGCGTTGCCGCAGCTGTTTTGTAATCCCGCAGCGCATTTTTACTGCGACGCGGTTCCGTCCAGATTTTCCGAAATACACGTGAGTAAGCGCGACGAAGAGGACCGCCGATTGCGTCAATCTGTCTGTCGTCGCGTCAGCGACCGATTTTATTGCTTCGCGTGCTAAATCGCGCTACAATCCCACGAGCCGCCCTCGCCCGTTGAAATATCCGCGGTTCGAGGCTGGCCCACCCACAGGGATTGCAGCGCGCACCTAGAATAAAGCTGCAATTCGAGGAGTATATGAAAAGGGTTAATTTCGACTATCACCTGTCAATATAAAAGGTGCAGATACAAGATCGGTCGAGGAAGCGCTTGATGAACAAGTGAAAACCATATTCTCGCGTTTTGATTTTTTGATTAAAGTTGTAATTGCAAACCTATAATTAGGGGTCTGAAATATTTATATATACGTTCTGTAGAACTAATTCACATCACAGTATCCCGAAACTCGCACGCTTTCCATAAATTATCTCCACGAGTAAAAGATTAATAGTCCACTCAACATATCCGAATGATTAATGGAAAAACTACTGTATATTTAGTTGATGATTAACTATGATATGTCGACTCTCCTTTAATTTTTAAAATGCACGAGCGAACGATCAGTCGAAGCACCAAGGAGACGCAAGACTTCTATCGTTGTGCATTTAACGCTAAATACAGTCATATAATTATCACACGTCACTAGTGTCCAAATAGTTAAAACTTTGATGCTAATAGGATTTTTTAATTGATTGTTTGCTAGTGTCTCTATTTGTGTCGCATTTAGTGTTAAATGCGCACCGCGTACGCCTTATCTTTTAAATGGACTTACCCTTCCTCGGGCTAACATCTGCTCGGCGGCATAAACGTACCCTCCACAGCGAGGACATCCCTCTCCCTCGGGTGCTTTGGCGATAGCCCGCGACTCGAGAACAGCGTTCGAACCTCGTGAAAATTCACCCCTAAAAATTCAATTTATATTAAAATCTATCCATCAATAAAGTTTACATTATAAATAAGGTTCAAAGATAAAACGAATTATTTTATTTGTTATTACTTTTGATATCGATTTACACTAATAATTTTTTTATGAAGTAGTATAGTGTCTTATAGAGCTAATAGGGATGATCTACCAAGATTAATTTGTTTTATCTTTGAATCTCATAATTCGATAATCAGATGTAAGCATCGAACGTGGAAGCCATTAAATACAGCACACATATAAAGGAATAAATAGTTATAAAACAATGAAATTGATGGTTCACACGTGAAGTAATAGATATTATAATTATAAAACAGAAGCTTATAGTAACTATAACAATTAGAATAATTAATTAAAATTTGATATTTAAGTGATCCAGATTTTTCAAAGTTTTTTAAATCAAAGTAAAATAAAACATTTAAGAAATTTAAATCTGGAAGTCTAAAGAATATTTTTGGAAATTTATTTAAATATGTTGTCGAGATATGTATATAGAAAAAAAATGGAGAAATTCAAACTGAAAAGAAACTATAGCTAAGGAAGATTTAAAGTATATAAATAACAAAAATATTTTGCTTACTAAAGCAAAAATATAATTATCAAGCATTTATAACTACTAGATTAATTTATAGGAGCATCAGAATCTACCATATTTCGTTAAATACTTTTATATTTCAATGAAATACTTTGGGAATTATGAAAACTTATGATGTATGTGCATAAGTACATAATTTAAGGAAATTACTGAAATACATATCGTGATCCGTCAATTCCACGTTCCGTCTGAAGCTACTAATCACTACTAGTCTACAAAAACAAATAGCGCTATCAAGAAGACATTCCATTCCGACGAATATCAGAATTCTTCGAATAATCGGACGTAACTATACAAGAAGAAAACAATGCTCTATTTTAAGATACCCAATATCAAGTCTTGCAGTAATGGAAGAATTAAGTACATGGATATCTGTATGGACAAATGCTTATTTTGTACCACTTGATAATCGATCCTTAGAAAAGTATTATACAAATAATTTACGTTTGTTTAGTTAACCTTTCGAAAAACCAACATTTTTTAATTCTACTTGATACATAAAGTATACCAAGTATATCGCGTACAATATATCAAATGTAGGAACTTCGAACTTATTTAAACCAAACTCCAAACTTTCCAAACTCCAAAATATACTGCAATAAAATCTTATATAAAGTCAAAACTTTTGTTCCGATTTTACATTAATAGTTAATATCTTTTTGCATTATATCTGCTTTTTTTTTTTTGTTAGAGACATCGAAGAAAGTTACGTCGGATTTGATAAGGCCGGGAAATAACATAAACGTAAATACATCAAAGTAAATACATCATAGTATTACGGGTTAGCTTGTTAGGCAAATGTTAGTCAACGTGTTAGCGTAATTTTTCCCCTTCGCAACCACGGTACGTGGCTTCCGCCGAGCCCCGAGAGAGAAGAGCCGAGAAGCAAACCGTAATATGTAATACGGCATAGTTGTACCAACGAATAATTTGTCAAAAAAAGAAAAGGAGAGATAAACGGAGAGAGAGATAAAAGAGATGAGACAGGGAAGAGGGGAATATAGAAGTGCCGCCGTGTCGGGTACAGTGTGGAGAGCCTGTGCGTGCGATACGCACGCATCCGTACCGTGAGGTTGAATATCATCGACACAGTGAAGTAACACCGATCATGCTGTAATGTCCTCCTTGTAGCGTGACAATTGCGCCGCTGAGATGGGTTTTATATTACGGTACAGTGGTATATATACAGCTGAATACGTGAGCGGTGCAGATTCACATGCACTTATCACGATTGGTTGTTGGATTCGTCCTGACGGTCCAGAACGATCCAAAAGCGAAGTGGACACAGTGTGCTTGATCACTGTGTGCCAGACTCAATAAAAGAGAAATGTATATGTTAAGAAATCCCGAGTATGCTCAAGTAAAGTGTTAAAATAGAGTTGATCTTGGAGGTATAATGTATAGTAATAGGTATAATAATAGGATAGGTGGCCCACACTTTCTTTAAATTTTAAGTTCATTGACCGATTTGCACGTATCTGACTGAACATCTCGCCGCTATCTTTAAAATTACATAAAGCTTATTCAATTAAGTTAAATTTTAATAAAGCTTAATTCATTAAAATGAATAAATCATTTCTTTTCTATAATTCATAATTTAATTTATAGTGTGTGTAGAATTATATGTTAAAATATTTACTAAGGAATCATTCTCTTCAATTAAGTTCAATGAAAAGGCAGACAAGGGGAATCTGAGACATCCTATTCAGACACAGAGGACGACAAGTGCATTTGCACCAGACTGTGAACGCACTGTGTCCTATACTAACTACGAAACTAGGAACACAGCCGGCAGGTATGAAGGCTCATCTCAATGGCATTATCATCGCTACTTCGCAACATTGTCGTTTTCGAGAACGGTGTTGATCGCCGTTACCTCATTATATCGACATAGTACGCGAATACACTAACACGCACGCGGGCACGCACGCACGTACACGCACGCACGCGCCAGCACCCACGCAAGTAGTTAAGGTGTTATATAGCGAGATTATAGGATTAGAAGTGGTGCGAGAAAGGCCATGCAGGAGAGCTACGTGTATATAAGCTACAAAAAAGAAAAAGAAGCTTCGTCACGCGGCGAAAAAGAAAAAAAAGGAGAGATAGCGAGAGAGAAAGAGAGAGAGAGAAAGAGACAGCGAGATAAGAGAGAAAGAGAGACAGAGGCGCAATTTGACTCGATGCTCACCATTCTCGTACTCGGTATTTTCTCTTTATCACGCAGCTCGTACTATGTGATAAAGTAACAACGGTATATTGTTCAATGCTTGCCTCCGGTTGGCTCGTGCTCGGCGGGGCTGGCGGGGGCGGGGTGTGTCGTGTGTTTCTTTTCTCTTATTTTCGTTCTCGTATATATATATATATGTATATACACATTTTTATCTCTTTTTTTTCGTAAGCTTCGTCCCCTTTCTTGGCGTAAAGGCCTGAAGAGAGGAAGACGAAGGGCCGAGGATGCGGGTTTCGTACGCAAAGGCTCGACGTCACAGAACAGAGAAGGAACGTGCACGCTTCAACAGTCTACTTCCGTAGATTCAGTAGAGTCTCGTGTCGTTCAGTCCCGGTCAAAATCACAGTCACGTGTTGAAAGCGATATAATCTCAGCGAGTTCACATTTCAATGCTATAGAAATATATGAAAATGACATTTCTACATTTATTCGCGATAATAGGATAACAACTCTCCAATATCCATAGCGTTCAAATCTTGACTTGTCGAATTTATCAGTTTCAATATCTGATTACAGAATTCAAAGTAGACTTGCACGATAATTTTATTACATTTAGAACTACATTTCGCAACTTTGACCGGGCTCAACTGTATGACTCCGTACGCTCGTTATATGCACGTCACTCATATATTGATCTGTCTACACACTGAAAGGTAATAGGGAAACGTGTGTTATATTCGTTAATGAAAGACACCGCTTGGTTGTTTTGTTTCCAGTTTTATCTTTCCCTTTTTTCCACTTTTAATGGCACTTATTACAGATGGTACAAATGATCCTATAAACTAGCGTATGTATTCGCATAGAAGAAAAAAAATTAACATAGAAGAAGAAGAAGAAAGAAAAGAGAAAGAGAGAGAGCACAATTCAATCGATCGGACGTGACGATGTTGGCCGGTCACACTAGGAGATGATGAGGAACGAATTCGGGAAAGGGGTTTTAAACGTGGACCTTGACTGAATTGAACGTCGTTCACGATGATGCACGACGGTAACGCGAGAAATAAAATCGGTAAGGTAAGGACGGATCTTTCGAAGAGGATATAGAGAAACGCGGTGACATGCTCGCCTACGGTGATGACAGACTCCAAAGGTGGGAATAAAACAGTCTTGGTCCTAAGGGACCGTCTAGATTCAACTATCAGGACACAAAGGACCGTCTAGATCTAATTTTTTATGAGAGAGAAAAACAAAAACCGAGGCGGACGAGATTCTCTCTTCGTCATGCATCGGGAATTTAAGAGAAAGGGGGGGGGGGGTGGGGTGGGGTAAATGTAGAAAAACGCGGTTCACTCTGTCGGACACGCTGTACACGTATACATAGACACGCGACATTCTCCTGGCATCTTGGAGTTTGCGCAGGCAGCGGCTTCTTCTGAGTTGCTGGAGGCCACAATTGACCATGAGAAGAATCATGCTGATGGATCACGGGCGTTCACGACGGTTGGTCGGTCGTCGATTTTCAGTTTTGCACACGTGGAGGGTGTCTTTACGTGGAGAGGGTAGAACAACAGAGATGCTCCCGACGTGGGACCACGTTGGTAGTACGCTACTCAGGAGTAAGGGAAGAAGAGGGTGTCGGGGTCGAGGTTGTGCGACGGCAGATGCACTCACTCGTTCTTCGCTTGAAGATGCTCGCCTTGGTCCATGGACAGGCAGCCAGCTCCGCCACCGAAGCCGTAGCCCTTAGGGCCGAACTTGCGGCCGTGGCAGACTTTGCAAAACAGCTCGCCCTCGTGCTCGGAGCAGTTTGTCGAGTCGAGCGGTTTGCCGCAAAGACCTGCAACACACGGTCGTCGTTCGTCGTTGGAGATTACGGCACTTCCTGCTGGATGTACTCAAGTGTCGAGGTGTAAAGTAAGCTATATACCGTAAGCTATATACTGTGCTATCGCGGGATGTGCACTTGAATAATGTCTATAAATTTTAATTTGACAATTCTCTCTATATGTAAGGGCCAATTTTTCAACAGTCGTTCAAACTGAAGTTTAGTTAAACTCACTCTTCGTCTTATTTTTATGAGTTAAACTAACAATAAGATTAAAGTTAAGCGACTATTGAAAAACTGGCCCTAAGCGTATATCTCAAATAAGCATATGTCATGATACTCTCATCACTTATATTCTGCACTTCATTATCGAATAATAACACGTAAATATTACTGTAAATGCACTTAAGTATTGGAGTGCCATTACTTTCCATAAATATAAAAATATATGTATATGTATATTTTCTAAATTCTTACATATATTATATATTTTTACACATACACAGAAAAAGCTAATATTTTATTGATACAATGAAATATTCGAAAATATTTACTGTAACATTATTGCAAGGTACGTCAATTCACTTATGATTCATTTCTCAAAGTTTATTCCTTTTTAGAAATAGTTATTATGTATGCACTTTTTCAAGACATGGCAATGTTCAACAATGAGATTATTGTGAATTGTTCACATCGGTCATTGCACCCGAAAGCACTACCGGACAGTCGACAATTGATTTTTGGCAACCTGCAGACCCGATTACAATCGCGACGGACTAACCGAGCATAAAATTTATTTTAAACCAGCCTAAAAATAGGAAACTCGATAATATTTTCCGTAACGAAATTATTTGACCATTCTTACAAAACACATAAAAAACATATCATTAAATTTAGATAAAAATATAAGTTTCAAATAAATTTTGAAAAAGCAGAAGCACATAAAAAATAAAATGATTTTATGTCTCTTATGTTAATACATTTTTTTTACGAATAAAATCAAGCGTCTTAAAAAATTATAGTTTCAAATTTATTGAAATATCTGCGGCTATTAAACAGCGATTGCGTACAACAATGCCGACAATGCGCTGTTTAAATAGCCATTTATACTGTTTTTATTATAAGAAATTAAAACTGTCAGAAATATCATTTATATGTAAATTAAAAGTTTTCAACAAATAAACTTATAAAAATGTACTTTTATTAAAATATGCTATTTGCACGATAAATGCTTTTGCTGTTTATATGAAATATACCTATCTATATTAAAAATTTTTTTGTGTACGTATTATAATATCTTTTTTCTTTTTAATTTTTAAATTACAAAATGAGAGACATCGCGGTTCTTCTGTTAGTTTAAAAGTATTGATTCGTTATTCTTATGTGACTAAAAGAACACTTATTTGCATTCTCTCTATTTCTAAAATTATACAATTACGTTTGTTTACTCACCGCACTTGAAGCACGTTTTGTGCCATTTCAATCCACCGGCAACCCGCTCTTCTGCAGCGTAAACGGATTTGCCACATTTAGGGCATTTTGGATGTTCCACGGGCTTGAAAGGCATCTTTATACTGAAAAGAAAACTCTGTTATCGCGCATATCTTATTGCACCAAAATTAGTCGCAAAGTCAATCACTGTTATGTCAAGTCAAGAAATTATTGTAGTGTCAAATATTATTTTTTTTACTGTTATATAACTGTAAAGATAACGTGTAATCTTATGATAATTATTTCGTAACGCTAATAAAATTAAAAGTGTATTATAATAATCTAAACAATAATGCACTTATATTAAAATATGCTATACGTTACAAATGATTTTCATTTTTTTAAAGGAAATCCGTGGAAGGATCTGAACTAGAGCAACATAATTTGTTCGCAAAAACATTTTCTCAAAAAATTCATAATTTTGAAATCCAAAATCTGCAATCAAATTCGATATCTTTATTAATATCGAGAGGAATCATCGCCGGTACGGTAACCCATTTCGGTTACCTAACCAATCGCTTACGAGGACGTAAACAATCCGCGTTTCCGTCTGACTCGTCGGCAACCAGTTCTATTTTTGTGGCCAGCTTAAAGCGTGCGCACGGTTGAGCAAGTGAAGAAACGAACTATATAGAAAGGGGAATAAAAGTATATCGCGCGATATACTAAACCATTGAACAGAAGTACGATGGCAAACGCGTCTTTCTACTTATATTATAGAGAAAATTTTTATAGTAACTCTATACATTTGAATATTTAAAGAAAAATTGCGAATTATATCTGAAGTATTAATAGAGCGAAACTGAAACTAAATAAAAAAAAAATGTTTATTCAAACCCTAGATATCAGTAACTCATTTTATAAATAAGAGAATAAAGAATTTTGGCGAATTAAGATATAGAAAATACATAAATGATGTGAGATGTTAATCTTACAATTAGATTATTTTCAAGTGGATTGTCATTTTTCCCATAATAATTATCGACGTATAGATTAAAACATATTCTGAATTTTATTGCACTTTAAATTGTTTAAATGATATCTGCATGAAAGAACAGACGAATTTATTTCTATGTATCTAAATACTTAATATTAAATGAAACGGACGATAACTTCAAATTACTCTGTACGATAAAAAAAATAGGAGGAAAGGCCCCGATTATGAGATACCACATCTATTTTGTGTGATTGCCGGAAGTCTATGGGCAGAATTGAAAAATATAGTGGGTCATTTTAAACGGAATTTAATAAGCTTTAAGATGCTAAAATGTAAAATTTAATTTAAATATTAATTTTTCTGAAAATTAGAAAAATGTAAAAAATAAGCTTTCAAAAAAATTGAAAAAGTGTGCTCCTAATATGAGAGACCTAATCGCTAATAAAGTGCAAAATACATCATATTGTAATTAGAAAACTTTATTTAAAGTTTTTGAAAGACAAATGTAATGGAGAAGCGTATTTGCAACAATCGTAAACCCATTTATACCCAATATTGTACCTAATCTTTCCCCTCCACCCTTCCCCCTCAAATTAAGGTCAGCACAGTCTTATAAATTCGTATAAACCTTCTCTTAACGTTAATATAGTATTTTCTCTTCTTTTATTGCTATACAATAACTTTCATACTCCAGTAACCCAGGAGTATCCTGAGTATCTCATATTACGAGCACCACGCCTTGCGGTTTCGCGATCACCAAATCTAATCTCTACAATTGAGCAACTCAACATATCCCGCATTTTCCTAGTAATATGACCTCACTCTATCGCTGCACGCGGAACTTATTGCCAAATATTTATTAATTATATAATGAACAAGGTTTAAAGACTCATATCCATAGCACCTGACAACATCCAATTTCACAATTTCTTTCTCTGCAACGACTACACGCACGATCAAACAATGAATTTTCCACTAAATAGGTTTTACCCCAAGGGCAATAAGTTCATGGTGGAACCAATAGATAGGGCTTATTAGTTTAGCAGAAACCTCGCTGTCGCATATCAGGAGCCTATCTCATGATAAGGGACTTTCCTCTATTATATTGTCATTACAAATATTTATTATTTAGATATTGAAATTTCGATGACTTCGGTAGAGAAATGCGATATAAAAAATCTTTAATTATTTAAAATAGATGTTTACGTCCACTGCATAAACTACTGTTGCTGAAAACGCAGAAGTACGATTGACACGCTTGTTGCAACGAAATAGTGATGATATCTGGCACAAACATTAATGGACGTACATTAATAGCGTTTGGCAATGCTAGTTAATCGTATTGTGTAGCAATAATATTTCGCTTGAATAATATATAAAGATAATGGTAATGATAACTACAGTAGTAATAATAACAAGTAAAGGTAACAATATAATATATTTGGCACAATATCGTATAGATATAATGCATTATAATAATATTTTGCAAAAGTATAATAAATACAGTGGTAATAGTAGAAATAGACATAAGGATAAACTAATTAGTCTAAGTTTATTATTATTGCAATAGTATATCTGTTGCCTAACAGTTTACTATGCGTCAAAAATAGCTTAAACTATTTTTACTATTATATAGTTGTACGTATAATATTATCTATCATTGTTGAAAGAATTTAATTTTTAAATTGCAAAAAGTGTACGAATATTATTCTACGCATATAATAATGATAAACGCCTGTGAAATAGTGAAAATTTTTAACGACTGTTGAATGTGCTGTATTACTACTAACAATGGTGGGAAAATAGTAGAGCTATACTACTTTTTAAATTTAATTTCAGAAATGAACTTTACGTTACATGGTTTACGTTATATCTTTTAATATTGTTTCCCTTTTTCTACAGATTCTACACGTTTGCAACATTATTTTGTATAGGTATACATATAGGGAAAGATGGGGAATGACGGATCCCCTATGAGAAAGGCTATATCACCTGTATTTTTGGAACAAGTAGTTGATATTTAGTATGAAACTGTAGGACATATATTACGAAATTAAACATTTAAAAAATTGAGAATTTAATTTTTATTAAATTTTATTTAACTTTTTAATTGTAGTCAATTTTATCTCACCTACGAAAACGGGGACTATTTTATAAAGCAAAGTGTGGATCTCAAGAAGTAAATCAGCTAATTAATTCGAAATCAAAATGTATTATAAAATATTTTCTAATTGAAACAAATATTAATTTAAAATTTGAATCCATAAAATTAAAAATTAAGAATTTAAAAATGATAAAATTTATTTTATTCAAATTTATTATTTATATATATTTTTTATGGGTCTTTTATATATTTTTTTTTATAAAATTACTCTACAAATGTAATGGCTTAAATTTTTAATCAATTTCTAATAACACGTCTAAATAACTCAAAGAATTATTTACTGAAATTACAAATGTGGAATTTTGCAATATTTTCTTCACCGAAACATTTATATGCAAGATTATTTTTCACAATTGATACATAAAAGTCAGTCTTTGTTAGATTTCAAATAATTTCCAGTACTATAAATGCAATTCTAATTGTCAAAAATATAATCGTTAAAAATATACATATAAATACATATTTAATCAATCTATTTTGCCTCATATTTATTGATTCTTTTTACTTCGCATAAATTTATTAAAAAGTTATTTTAATAAAGTCGTACACCCTTACTCTTCTGAGCTGATTACGGAAATGAGTTACCAACTATGGCATCTATCTGTAAGTAGTTCACATTCGTAACTACACTGAGGAGGGTCCAAATTAAGAGACCGAAACATTTGTTTGTTTGCATACTAAGATCTAATTTGTACATAGGATTATTGCAGGTAATTATCGCTTGGCCACCGGCGTTTGGCTCTCATTTGCTTTTTTTATTAATATACCTTTTGTATTTATGTATTTCTAGAGAGTTTTAACCTTAATTGTTTATTTATAAAGTTATTATTTTTCTAAATAGGCAATTCTATAATAAACTAAATTTTATAATTTTACAATTTTTATTTTTTAATTTTATTATTTTATTTATTAAAATTTTACTTTAATTTATATTAAAGTTTTTACTTATTGTTGGATGTAATTTACTTAAGTATAAAGAATTTAAATATATTAGAGTTTGCAAATTCAATTATTTAAAGTATACCATTAGAAAATTAAATCACAAAATCTTATTCGTAAAATTTGGAGATTATAAATAAATAGCTCAAGATAGGCTCAAAAAATTATGATGCCTTTTTGTGGTTGAAAAAAAAGTTAAAAAGAAGTTAATTTCATATTTATCCAAAAAATATAATAGAATCTACTAACGGGATATAACAATTAGGCGATTTTACATTTGGAGGAGGGGATCAGTCTTACTTCGCCTATATATACTATGTAACTATGTATTTAGTCTTTATAAAACGAATTTGTTAAATTTTGTTTAATTTAAATATAATTTACCAATACATAGAAAATAAGCCATTAGTAAAACATTTCAGTAGCCGCGTTATCATAAAAATACTAAAATAGTAGATATAACATTTGCTATAACACTGTAGTTTTTATTAATATTCAATAATATTCTGTTCTCAATCAAATATTTGAATAATTGTTTATTTCTCTTAAAAAATTGATTTTAATTCAGGTCTATACTCCCGTAGCGATTAGCGCGTTTTAGCGCTGCACAAATGCGCTCCGCTACCACTGACAGTAGTATCGTAGTATCCGATAACGATATGACACGCTAGTAGTAGCAGGGGCAGTAGTAACAGGCGGCACCACGCGGCACACTAAGGAGAAAGAAAAAGAGAGAGAAGAGAGAGAGAAAGAGAGAGAGAGAGAGAACGCGGGCGATTCTATATCCGTGCAGACGCGTGCAGGCGAGTCCGCGAAGCCGTATTAGGGAAGGCGCTAGGTTCTCCACGATAGCGGTCTCCTCGTTTTACCCCTACCGTTCAATCGCACGCATATTCGTGGATGGAATGCGCAGTAACTCAACGCCACGGTATCCTGCCACGCCGATAGGGCTGCAAAGTGTCCCTACGCGCCGCGTCGAAGTGTTACGTTACACGCGAAAATGAAAAAACAAGCACCAACATTAACTCGAAATTTATAAGATTTATCTATTACTTATAATTTATATTAAACATCCTTTAGTATTTTTGCATATAATTTGTACATTATTTAATTATTATTAATTCATTGTATGTATATGCCTTGCTAATAATATTTATATAAACTTGTTATTAAATTGATTTAACAATTTAAATTATTTAAAACATTAACAATAAATAAGTACAACTACATTTTAAGACATTAAAATTTAAAAAATTTGTTATAGTATTATAGAGATACATAGCATAATATATTACTCTGTCATTGAAATTTCCAAAATATTGAAAACTTTGGTTTTATGTATGTTATTTATATATGCATATATTATTAGTGTTATTAAAAATATACAATGTCCATGAACTGCACAATCTTTACTCCTAAAAATTTCAAACACCGGTGTTAAATTGTTAAAATGCATGATTGAAAAACATGTTGACAAGCGCAATGTTGACGAGCGCTATAATTAAATGGAACTATATATATAATAATGATACGAAACGGCCAAGAATGAGCAATTGTATAGCGATGTGGTAAGTGTTGGCATTAACAAACGCGTGTATGAATCACCGACTTGGTAATTATCATAAATTCTTGTTTTACAATATTAAAGCTTTATAATTGTAGCGACAAAAATAATTCACCAAACGAGAAAACAATTACTTTACGAAATGGAAAAGTTCTTTATTTTTCTTTTTGTATACATGTCGAGAAATTTTACAAAATAAATTTTGTGCTATTTATTTATTTAATATATTCTTAATACATCTGTAAAATGTATAAGATGCGATATAAATGTTGTATGCGTTGCTTATTTTAGCTTCAATCTTAAAGTTCCATTAATCAATTATTTTAAAAACTCTTGGAGCATTGAATGCACAATTTATTTAATAATTTTCATTTAAATTTAATAATATTTTTTACACATACAATTAATTGTTTTTAAAAGAAGATTGCATTTTTAATAATATAATATTTGTCACAATTGGAATAAATAATTCCAATAAATACCGATGAAAAATAGTTTTATTTAGCTTTTGTGAATATCTGAAAATATTATCATTGGCTTGTGTTTCAAACTAGTTTGGTAAATCATATTCGGATAGCAAAACGGATGAAGTTAGGATCCTAAAATTAGACCATATAAAGAAATCCTAGTATCCCCCGATAACTTGCATGATACTTAATTACGACATTTGATATATATGTGTATATATGTATAATAAAACATTTTGGATGAAACATATCTCATGTTACATCACGATTTGCAAATGAAGGAATCAAAATATTATCACGGTACACGAGAATTTCCATCCTCCTATGCCTGATGCGTATTACTCTTCAAGTAGTTTGTTAAATAATATCATCCAAATTAAACGTTGAAATTAAAGAAGAAATAAAGTTTTTTCTTTATTCGTAACAGATGAAGAACATCTGCAACGTATTCTTAAACATCGCTAATTCTCTCTTATTGCATCAAACGTATAAATGTTTATATATAAAAATAATAGCCTTCAACGTATTCGTTGGAAAAACCTTCTTATCTAGACTCGATGTTATAATTAACTATCAGCTTATAAGTAATGTTATAATGATTTTATAAAATAAGCATCGGGACTATTTGATTAATCATATTCGCTCAACATGGTAATAATATCTCGTTCGAATTTATTTGATAACTTAGTTTAATTAGCATCGCCAGCAGACGAGAGACTGTTTCAGTAACTAATAATAGCGGGGGGATGCGTGCGTATTTTTAAAATTAACGAGGTTGGTAACTCGAATACACATGATAATAATAACTTTTATGATTATGAGATGCAACTTTATTTTATGCAAAATTTATTTAAATGTTATTAAATATCGCGAATATTGCTTACGATCTATTCGGAAATTTTTATATAAAATGATTATTATATATTTTACTCATGTTTTACTATCTATGCGTTTCTTTAGATACAAGAAGCACCAACACAGTATTATAAATTTAAGTCAGTATAGATTTGTTAAATTTGATCACCTAAAATTTATGTATTTATTATAAAAGTATAAGCTTTAAGTTTTCGTATTTTTATTCTCACTATTTTTATTCCTTTATCCTTTAACGTCTTAGGATCGGCGGGCAAATCGGCGGGCAGCTTAGTTTGTCAATTTTATTAATATCCCGTATGTCTAATTATAACGTAATATAGAATCTATGTTCAGTGATCGTGATTCTATTTTAATCTCTGCACGAGATTAGATATTAAGGACATTAGATTTTCCAGCATGCCATATTCATGTTAGACAGGACAGACATCCCTTGCCCTGTCCATCTATGCGGTACGCTGCGCCAATTATCGTTAAATCTTGTTAACTATATCTTGGTCTATATTATTAAATAAGGCTATGAGATGTTCTTCAAATTCGGAATCGGCTTTCGACGCAATCGTCACATATATAAAATATATCCTTCACATATAAAAATATATCCTCGCGCGCGGGGCGACCCTTGGAAAGGGTTGATTCAATCGTATGTAAATGCTATATTTTCTTTACATGTTGTTTTTACTTTTTTTATCTCCAATATGTTAAAAATGCATAAGTTATTAATTTAAAATAAAACACTGTATAACTTAAAAACAGTAACGATTTTCTAAAATTCAGAGCTGGATAATAGTACTCAGACTATTTGATAAGTTATCAATTTTTTAAGGAGAAACTAGCAGTCTTGTGGCTGCATGGGTAAATTGGCAAATTTACTCTATTTTATATTTTTTTTAATCATGATTAATAATAGCTTTATAAGGATAAATCACTAAATAGAACCAAAATTTTATGAACTATATACTTGGCAAATAATTAGTATTGCTTAAGTATTATTTAAGAAAGATCATCATTTAATTGCAAACTGATCTGTATTAAAATTTTGGAAATTATCAACGATAATTGACAATTCGCCCAAGTAGCTGACCTGATGTATGTTCAAAGATCTCGATGAATATCTTTCATGGCACTATACGAGTCTCGGTACTTCAGAAGAAGACACACAAGGAAAACAGAAAAATCACGCCGAAGTAAATCACGCTTGCAATGATTCTACGTGCACTTCTTCGAGCGATACAGATTATAGCGATATTTGTGTATTGTCGTCGGTATATGCGGCATCGATCGATGCGGCTAAGAAGAGTGTCATCATCGATAGTAGTACAGAAGTGTCTGATAGTAGTAGCAGTAGTATAGTATATGTATCCTGCGCCACACTGTTATCTCTTGGTACTCACCACTAATCGATCGTAGTCGCGCGAGAATAAGAAAGGAACAGAGAGAGAGAGAAACGAAGAAAGAGAATGAGAGAGAGAGAGAAAAATTCGAGTAAGTGGATTACAAAACACCGAACACTCTACACCGCACTAATACTGGATTCGAATGACTGTGCTCGCGTCGGGAGCGTCCTAGTCATAGCCCCTCAGACTTTGCACACGGCACGTGTGCAGTGGGAACGTCAATGCTTTTGATGATGCTGCGCCGCCGGTGGCGATGATGGCGAACGGTTCTTCGCTGAAGTAAGATTCAGGCTTTTGGGCCGAAATATGTCCACCAATAATCTTTACAGGCTTGTCACACACTTCAAAGTCTGTCTAACAATGATTTTCGAGAGTGAAACGCTTCGATCAATTTAAAATGTCTCGACTGTAGCTTGACAAGTTCTGATATCCTTTTACTTCGTTTACTTTTTACGAAATTATGATACTTATTTATAAATGTATTTCTTTAATTTTTAATTTTCTAATAGCAATTGATTTAATTTTCCTCTTCAATTATTATTTGCATATTATTTTGTTACACATCACACATCACACATCTTATATTAATATTTAATAAAATTTTTATTCACAAATTTTGCGATGCCTAATAGTATGTTTACAAATACTGATATTATCGGACTTTGAGGATCTATCAATTTTATTATTGTATATTATAATTAATTTAGAGTATCCAAATTTGGAGTGTCTTGATTAAACATTAATGACAATATCTGCAGTATACTGTACTCACTTAACTCTTGAAAGCCACACTGCAGGGGTCTCAGGAACCCCAACAAAGTTTTGGAACTACGTTGGAAACTATTATTTATATTTTTCAATGCGTATTTTTGGTAATAATTTTTTATTACAAATTCTGAGATTACCATCATAATTCTCAGAAAATTTACGATTAATTTAAAAAAATTCATTACAATATAGATACATTGATTTTATTTTGAAACTTATGAGCGAAAAATAGCTGGGGTCCAGACTCCAGTATCGCTTACACGTATGCAAAAGTAAATTTGACCTCCAAAAGGGTTAATAATTGCAAAATATAAAATTAAAACAAATAATATTATAAAAAATCGAGATCATTATTTATTTTGGACTAGAGATTAGCATCTCTTCATGCTTTTTTAAGAGATCTATTATTTTTGAAGATAGTAAAAGATTGATGAAACATAAAGAAGAAAACATAAAATATTTATATATTTTCGTGAATAAACACATTATTCTTCTCTTTTCAAAACACAAAGTATTCATTACTTTTTATTCTAAAAAGAAAATATTTTTTACTTATTCAAGGATATAAAGTTTTGTGTATATATCGTTAAGTCTCAGAATGACATTATAGTTGCTGCAAAATATTGCAGAATTGATAAAAACTCATAATACATAAATAGTATGACAAATTATAATATATTTTAGTAGCTGGCGTGCCATAGAACTCTCGACATACCGAACATGACCTGTCTGCAAAAAGAAGCAACAGAAATGCCTCGCAGTCTAGTAGGTGACACTTACGTGTACCGCAGATTAGTAGTATGTTATATTTATCCGCGATAATAATAAAAGTGAATCATTGTTGCGATATTATCATCCCCATTTGGGTAGATTAATTCGATAAGATTATTTTAATTTTTAATCAATCAATGGTTTATTAACGTACGTTGTGTAAGTAAATCAGAAAATATATTCTGGAAACAATTCTGGATTACGAATTAACATAAAAGAAGTAAAATTCTCTTCGTTTAGCTATGCTTTCCTAGAATCAAGAACTAGTATTAAGGATGTATTGGACCTATCTTTCAAAATAGTACGAAGTCGATAAAAATTTGTGAGATTGTTCTTTTAGTCTTCCTGATGTGCTGGAAAAAAAGTTGAAACGAATCCACTAAACGGTTGCTGAGTTATAACGATTTTAAGGATGTATTGGAGGTATTTCAAATATATTCAGAAATGGCTGTAAGATGTTTCGAAATTAAATTAAAAATACTCTGTAAATAAAACAGTAAGATATTTTTAAAACTTTTTTTTATATGTAAAACATACATCATTGATATTGTATTTTAAGTTTCAAAACTTTTTGTTAAAATATTTTTTGTTTAATTGTTTAAACAATACTAATTATTTAAATAATGAAAATACATGCTCAAACTGTTAACGGTAATCCTTTCTAACATATAAAAAATTTTGAGTTGTTTGACATACATGCAAAGTCTTCATTTTAGTAATTTTTTATTGACAGTAGTTTAACTATTAGCAGGGATTATACCTCCGATACATCCTTAAGACAAACACTATGAGATTTTTTTTCGCGCATTATTAATTTTTCCGACTAAAATTCTCAATGTTAAAATCTCTAAGTTAGATTATTTTCTAATGTAATCAATGCGCGCGATATTACTAGAGGCTATAAAAAATGAAGATAAATATATATAGTTCTTAAAATAGTATCTCATTTATGATATTTTCATATTTATGTACTGAGAAGGCTATCCCTATGTTAAAACACGTGTGAACATTACAAAATTCGCTTTGAAAAATGTAAATCTCCGCAGACTCATAACGGAAAATTCCGCCCCTACAAGAGTTATGGTTGTGAAGAAAAGTAAAAATACATCGAAGACGGTAGACGCGAAGAATTCCGAAGGATACCCAGTTAGTGAAACATAGCAAAAATATGCGAAGTTGTCATTTGAACGACTCTCCCACACATGCTTGATTTTTTCTATAAATATTTCCTTAGGCCTTTATAAATATAATTTTAGCAAGTGTTAAATTTACACTGATGATTGAATTTCACGAAATATGATGGCAATGTAGATGTCGCAGAGTTTTAATGCAAAAGGCAATAAAACAGTGTTAAATTTTGTTTTTTAGTGTAACATAAATCAATAAAATTTAATTTTGTTACACTAAAAAAAAAGAATTTAACTTTCTATTATACTATTATATTTTATATGTTCTTATTATAATATATTCTTTTTGCATTTTTGATTATAAAATAATTTCTTCTTTCTTAATTTTTTCAAGTTATCTGCTATATTAAATTCTGCTCTATGGTCAATATAAATATATAGTACTTACTTTAATTCTCAATTAAGATAATTGTCAAAGAGTTAAGCAGAGTGATCGATGCTCTAAAATTAAATTCAATAATCGTCGTTGTGAAGAATTCGCAAATTGTTTTCCGTAATCCACCGTCAAAAATTATTTCCGCTCAGGAATTTTTGACCGGCCTAAAATTCCTCGGCTAACGGGTGTGTTCCGTGTTCCCGAGCACCCTCGTTTCGGCCGCGGGATTCCTCATTTCGACGAAAGTGGCTGAGAAGTGAGAGTGTGAGCGAGAGTGGTAGTGCGCGAGGGGATCGCGATCTCTCGCCTTTTCGTAACGGGGCACCACGGTGAGCGCCGTGGTAAGAAACCGCGCGGCCACACACTCATCTCGTCTAATAATAATATCTTACTCAAATTTCTATTTTTAGGGAGATATACGTGTGCGCGCACGTGCCTTTATGTAAAAGGCCCAAGTATATGGTTACGCACGCCTACGTGCGAACTGCGCTTACGGTTATGAAAACGACGACGTCTCGAATTATTATTGCACACCGGCGGAATGTAATGTCTGTCGTGGATCTAACAATGTAACGGAGATGTTGAATAACAGAGCAACATCGCTAAGAATTTACTTGATATAGCAAAGTGAGTAATCCTTTAATCCTTAGAAATAATATAAAATATTTATGTTAAATGCTTAGTTGTAATTTCAAATTGCATATATAATAAATAGATGTGTCATTAACTATAATGGCATCGACACCGTTATTTTTTACAATATGTTATGTAGATTATGTGTATAACACACTGATATGGAGATATTGCCGCAACGTTACTATTTTGATAGATGTAATTAAAAAATATTTGTGGCGTTACCTTGTCCACAACTAAATTGTAATACGCGATAAATATAACATATATAATTCAATGTGAGTATAATACCGCTACTATGTTTACATATTCACAAAATAATATGTTATTTATAAGTTTTAAAAAAGCCTTATATCACATATAAATTCTTTAATAATAAAATTACGTGTCTTAAATATTGGGCAAAAAATTTTTAATGAAGATTTTAGAAGCTAAACTACTGAAAATATATACGCCGATTATGTGTACTTTTATAAAAATTTATACAATTTATGCAAATAATTATGTTATCTTGTCCTGAAGAATATTAAACTGCAGCCTATATTTTTCTCTTTTAATATTAAATATTCTATATACATATGTATCTAAATACTAAAATTACGAGTCTTGTAAAAGAAAGCTAAAATAGAAAGAGGATATGTGTATGTGTGTATACATTATCTCTTATGTCTACTGTATATCCATAAATCATATAATATATGTAATAGATCAGTAATTTCAGTATATACTTATACATATATTTTTTTTCAAAATTTATAATTTCAGAATATAGATATTATATATATAGATAGAACATTTAACATAAAAAATAAAAAAGTAATGAGAGAGAAAGAGAGAAATCATGATTTTGACATTTTATTACAAAGATTTACGTTGCAGAGTTAAATATGAAGCAAATTTATTCTTGAGATTTTATATATAGAATATTGTGTTGTACATAAAATTGATTAGGTACAATTCTAAAAAAGAAAAAACAGAAAAATAGAATGTATAATTTAAATTTAGTTAAAAAATTTATTTATCGTTTTAATAAGTAACTCATTTATTCGCACATTCATTTATCGCACAATTTTTTACATACGCAGTGTACATCTATAAAAGCACCACGAATACGATCTCACATTTCTCTCTCCTTCAGCGTTCCTGAAGCGTTGCGTTAAACTGTTTCTGTTATCCCGCTAACTTGAATTTACTCGCCTAGCAGGCGGTGCTCGTTATTCGCTAAGCTTGACAAGTTTACGCGCCGCGGACTATTTGCTCGCGAAAGTAAACTGCAGTATGCCTGCTACGAAGTACGCGTGGACCTTCCGGCGCGGTAGCAACGACGAAGGTGGCCGATGTGGCTTCCGGTATATTCCCAATCTAGCACACCGGAGATCCGGTAATACGTTCGCGCGCACTGTAAGGCCATTTCAGCATTTTACATAAAAGCCCCGCGCGCATTTATCGGCCCGAAAATAGAAATTTGAGCAAGATATTATTATTAGACGATGAGTGTTCTCGCGGTTCTCAAATCGTCCCGCCCGGCCCGTTTGTTACCGAGGAGCCGTCGGAACACGGCTGCCTATACTTTGCATCCTCCTCCAACCGTCTTTCTCCTTTGATCTATTAAAGGGGGAACCTGCTTTAGAACGCTTCAAAAAGCATAATTTTTGCGATTTTTTTTCTCGGCTCCAATAAAACGAATCTTTTCTAAACTTCTGGGGTGTTTTAGTACACATTTTGACATTAACAAAAAAATTTTTTTATACAAAAATATTGATCTTTAATATGAAATGTTTAGCGATATTCACAACGCCTTTTTTCATTCTCGTACACTCTAGCGTGCGTAATTTGTATCTGTAACAAAAAAACAAAAACATTTCTTAATTTTCATGTAATTACCTTCTATGTAAACCTAAAAAACTTTTTAAATATCGAAAATTAAACAAATTGTGAGACTTTGAAGAAAAACTGAAGTAAAACTTTGAAAAAGTAAAACTGAAAAAGGTTCACTTCAGTTTTTCTTCAAAGTCTCACAATTTGTTTAATTTTCGATATTTAAAAAGTTTTTTAGGTTTACATAGAAGGTAATTACATGAAAATTAAGATGTTTTTATTTTTTTGTTACAGACACAAATTACGCACGCTAGAGTGTACGAGAATGAAGAAAAGGCGTTGTGAATATCGCTAAACATTTCATATTAAAGATCAATATTTTTGTATAAAAAATTTTTTTTGTTAATGTCAAAATGTGTACCAAAACACCCCAGAAGTTTAGAAAAAATTCGTTTTATTGGAGCCGAGAAAAAAAATCGCAAAAATTATGCTTTTTGAATCGTTCTAAAGCAGGTTCCCCCCTTAACGTATAAGATTGTTTCTTGTAGAAATATTCACGTTTTTATTACGTGTTATCTTCTCGCAAGAATTTTGCCTCACATATTAGAATTACATATTTAACGAACCAGAGTTTTCAATTCTTTTCTTTATACCTACATATCTTTATATTTATCTCAATATGTATATACGTATAATCTATTACATTTGCATCATTCATATTAGATATACATATAACTAGATACACATAATTTATTTATATAAATTTTGCGTATTTTCTATATTTAACAGAAAATCTTTAAAACTTGATTGATATATCACCTAACTTGCAATCGTAATTTTAATGATAATTTTGCTGAGCTCAAATAAAACAAAAAATCCTAAGACGAAAAGTGAGTGTATATAATATTTTGCTTCTTCATAAAGGAAGCTTTTGTTTTCACAAACAATTTTTTTTTTAGTTGCCGCTGCCAAACGTTTGTAACTCAAGAACTAATCAACCAAGTCTTAAAGAATTTTATATGAAATAGGGATAGAAAAGACTGAAGACAGTGAAGAATATAATAGAATTTGAAAAAATTGCCAATATAATAAAAAAGTGTGCAAATTAGAAACTTGACATTGCTTCCTTATAATTATTTTTTTTTGCTTATGTATATAACTCAAGAACTAATTATCCAAGTCTTAATGAATTATACAGGGTGATTTAGGACCTCTGCGACAAATTCTGAGGAACGATAGATCTCGCAGAGAGGACCATTTTCTGTGAAACAACCCTTGTCCTTTGACGTGTTGTTTAGGAGCTACAAGACCGTACGGACAGGCCTTAGGTGACATTTATTACAATTACGAGATGAATTATTCATTTATTGTTTCAAGTATACTTACAGTTTACAGAAGGTGTTTAAAGTGTCTATTCTGAACCTGATTGCATTCTGCGCTACAGAATGCAATACCAGTGCAATGCATATGTACCTACCTACGAAGATGGCAGCAAGAGGTCAACTATAGCGCAGAATGCAATCAGGTTCAAGGTAGACACTTTAAACACCTTCCGTAAACTGTCTGCAAATGTACTTAAAAAAATTAATAAATTTTGATAAGATCTGTCTGTGCGGTCGCGTAGCTCCTAAACGACGCGTCAGAGAACATGGGTTGCTTCACAGAAAACGGTCCTTTCTGTGAAATCTATCGTTCCCCAAAGTTCGTCGCAGAGGTCCTGAATCACCCTGTATATGAAATAAAGGTAGAAAAGACTGTAGAATATATTAGAATTAGAAAAAAATAATAAAAAAGTGTACAAATTAGAAACTTGCACATTGCTTCCTCATCAATACAGATCGCTACCATTGTTCCTTTTCAGAGCCAGCTTGGTCTTAAATTACAGCAACATAATTATTAACATAAAATAGTATGGCTTCCTCGTAGAGGAAGTTTTATGAGCAAACTAAAATGATGAGGAAGCAATGTGCAAGTTTTCTTAAAAGTATGCAAATTAAAAACTTGCATATTGCTTCCTCATCATTTTATTTTGTTCATAAAGCTTCCTCTATGAGGAAGCCATACTATTTTATGTTAATAATTATGTTGCTGTAATTTAAAAACAAGCTGGCTCTGAAAAAGAGCAATGGTAACTATGTAAAAAATAAAATGTTAATTGTAACATTTTTCACATGTCCCAGAAAGTCCACTCTAAATTTTGAGTTAAAATAACTCATTCATCGTGTGTTACTTGTTGACAAATTAGAAATGTTATTTAATTGACACTATACTTTACATTTTTATTTGTTCTTTTAACTTTTGTAAATAGTTCTTTTAACTTTAAGTATAATGTACACTAAGAACTAAAAAAATCAGTAACAATTATTGTATTTTTGCTTGTTCTCAACTTTTAGTCTCTCTTACAGTAACCTAGCTATTACGTACTACTTACTATCAGTAAATATTCTCCCAGTAACCAGTACGGATTTCGCAATAACTATTACGGATGTAGTACGGTAACGATTCCGGTGCAATATTTTAACGAAAAAAAAAAGAATTTTTTTTATTTGTAAATAGTTTTTATTTTTCTAATATTTTTTAGTGAATCTGTATTCATGGTTTCGCATATATTCTATTTTATTACTTACAATTATGCATTTACAATTTTATTTTTACAATTTTTGAAAACGCAGTGACGGGATTCGAACCTAAGATTTCGGAATTGCAGCCTAGTACGCTAACGCTGAACTAATAATCTATTCTACATTAAGTGTTGTAAAACTCATATTTCTAGTTAATTAATTTAACTTGAATTATGTGTAATAGAAACATTTGATTTTAGTAAATTTGATTATTTTGTATGTCAAAGTTTACGATTATTTGAAGATTTACTTTAACTTTTATTTATGTTAAAATAAATTTAAGATGTGTTGATTTTTTAAAAATAAATTGTGTTAAAAGAACGCAAAATAATATTCAATTTATAAATAACATACATAAAATGTTAAGTTATCATGTTGACATAAATGTAACACATAAATATGTTACAAAAATAATAACATAGCTGTCGTATATTAATTTTACATTGAAGTAATAATCAAATCTTGGTAACATAAGAAATTTTTAACATATGGACGCACAATTTTTTACTGTGTATCTGTAATGATGAGGAAGCAATGTGCAAGATTTTTAAAATAATATTTTAGTAATATTTTTTAAATAAAAAGCGTTTAAGAAGTTGGCGAATCAGTTCGCAAACTAATAAAGTTTTCAACGCTTAGGCAATACATATAGCACAATGAGATGTGCTTTTATATACTTTTATGATATTTAAATAATAAATAATGAATAATAAATATTGACCTATAATTAGCAATAATTAAAAATAAATAATTAATTAATAATGCTGAAATCTTTCATTAATTGAATCATACTTAAATGCAAATAATTAATATTGCTATTGTATAATACATAGAGATAATAATAATTGCGTATAAATATTACAAAATATCAAAACTTGTACGAAATATCTCACGTAGTCAGTTTTTTTATGTATTATTTTTACTTTTTAAAGTTTTTTTGTGTTAAAATTTTCTTATGTGTTTTGCTCAATATCAATACGCAATTTTTCAAAATGTAGATAAAGTATAGATTTCGTATAACTTGCCAATGCTCAATAAAAAAGTTGTTGATGCAAACATAATTAAATTGTTTGTAATGTAAAAGCATAAATTTTTATTAATAGAGAAAAGCCTGAGAGTGGGCACATGCCCGCATTTTAGATAAAATCCATCCAGTAGCGCCTCTAAATGAACAAAACGTGTACCTTGAATTATCCATGTCTGCGAATATTTCCAACGGGTAACATGCTATTTCTGTATCATAGTCTTTAGTTCTGTTATGTAGTACTTAAGTACTATGTAAGAAATTTTATAATTCTATTCTGTGGACCAAGAGACTAAGCGATTTATTATTTCTTATTTTTGAACGAAGAAAAGTTATTCTCATAGAAAGTAGAAATAAACTACAATATAATTATAAACTGTAAAGATGATAGATAGAACTTATTGATCATTATAGGGTATAAGTTATATAGAATTTATTTACACTATGCATATAAGTATAAAAATCACTAACAAAAACGCGGATAAATTACGGAAAATATTTAAGAAACAATTATATTGACGGTCGACATTAAGGTAGTTGGCTCGCGACAATACAATCCAAAATTTTATACTCTAAATCGACATGAAATTATCCGACTATTTACGGTTACAGGCTGAAAACTTTTGGATAATTCTGTCCTTTACACACAGAACAAACGACTATTCTTTTATTTTTCTCCTTCAATCGCTTCTTTACGTCAAATAATCGCGAAAATCTAGGTCTATTTGTTATTGTAGGTATTTCTAAATCTAAACGGTCAATAATTTCGGTTTTTTTTTTAATAGTATTATTAAAGTGTTCTTCTACTATAGGATATATCCGTTTTTCGTCACTTTCTTAAGATTTGTTCTAATTATTAAAATTCAAAATACGAGATTTTTGTGTATGCTTTGTGTATGCAATACATGGAAAAAATGCAATTTTTGATAGCGATTATCTCGCGTTCGGGACGGTCAATTACTTTCAAGTTGTACCTACAGATATGTTAAATACCACACATTTATTAACTGATTTTCAAATTTTTCTTAAGAATTGCGATTCACGGACCAACTACTTTAAACACGCTAAAAAGAAAAGTAGGTAAACCAGAAAAGTGAAAATGGATGACGGAAAAAAAGACAACTTAAAAAACGCAGATGTTTTGCAGAGGAATGCAAAGAGAAGTTAAATAAAAAATACGTATGTCTTTAAAGGAAAAATAGATGACAGATAAGAGCAAAGAAATGGAAGATTTAAAAGCCAAATATGACACGTTTAACATGTATGTATAAGAAAGTGAAGGAAGTTGCTGGTTTGTATTATAAGAAAATTCCAAATATATCTTATTCATAAATGAAAAATACTTAACGTCTAGATTGCGTATAATTAATGGTTTTAAAAATGTCATTATTTTATTTGCATTACATACTTATTTTTTTATTTTTTTAAATTTATTTCAGCAACTTTAATATATCAAGAATATGTAACTATTCCAATACTCTTTCTTCGTCGTGTACCTATATATGTCGCAGCCACATGCGGTAATGTAGCACTTCATGAAGTGTCTAAACACATCGCGAAGAGTCCAACCACAATATGGACACATGCTGTAATTCAATCTTCACTTCGCTTTACACCTTGTACTTTGTAAGTTGTAAAGCGAAATCCACCTTGCCTACCGGCGGAGGGGGTGCGGGAGGGGGGAGGGGCGAAGGCCTCCCTTGCCCCCCCCCGCGCGTGTGTGTGTGTAACCATTTTGATTTAAAGATTGAATTACAGCATGTGTCCAATGTCTAGACACTTCATGAAGTGCTACATTACCGCATGTGGCTGCGACATATACATAACTATTTATTACGCTCGATTTGTAGGTATATGTGCACTGGTCAACAAAATTATTGTAACACTCAATTCATATCAAAATTTAGCATAACTTTAAATAAGCATATCTATGAGAAAAATGGTCGTATTTGAAAAAATTTTATTTCCTTTTAGGATAAAGTCTGTACTTTAAGGAGCATTCGTTAGATTTTAAATTTATCCTCCCCTCTTCCTTCCGCAATCTCTTCAAAAGTAAAGATGTGTTTTGTCCAAAAAATTGCATAATTTGACGCACTCTACGAGGTGGAATAAATTTTTTTCCAAATGTCATGATAATCATCGTAATAAAATATGGACCTTTACCTGCAAATTAAAAAAAATTGATGTTTGTACAATTTTTTTCGCGGAGTTACGGCGTATCAAAGAAGGGTAGGTAAAATAGGTCAATTTTTGCCTAAAAAGTGTAACATGTTATACATGTAATCTTATGTTTTTTAAGTCGCTTAATAACGATGGTAAAATTTTTATCCCTCTAAACTTGTGGGAAAGTGGTCAAAATTCGCTTTAAAATGGTCAAAATAAGTCACTGTTAAATTAAAAGTTACTTATTTTAATCCCTAGCAAAGGAGGATGTGTAAAAGTGGTCGATTTTTGCCCCCAAGCCGGCAAGTAAAATTTGTATGTTTTTTTATAGTTTTTAGGCTGCAGAATCACGTGGTGCAATTAGTTTTTCATAAACATGAAGGAAACATATGTAAAAATGTGAAAGAAGTGAGTAAATAAGCGCACGGATGTGCCATAAGAACGAGATACATATAATGATTTTTCTTACGGATTCTAACCCTCGAAAACCATCAGATTTTGCACATTATTTGGCCCTGAAAAGGGCCGATTCTAATCCATAATTTAGGAATCGCAATTATGTGTCTGCGGTTTATGTGCGCTCCTGGTTTAGCGCGCGCGGCGCGCGCGCGTGTGTATGGGACCGATTGTGTACTCTCGCTTATACAGCGAAAAAAAAAAACAAAAAGATATCATACATTTAATGGTTTTCAAGGGTTAGAATCCGTAAAATAGATCATTATCCGTAAAATAGATCATTATATATATGTATCTCATTCTAATTATGGCACATCCGTGCTTATATATTTACTCACTTCTTTCACATTTCTACATATATGTTCCCTTCATATGTTTATGAAAAACTAATTGCGAATCACTACGTGATTCTGCAGCCTAAGAACTATAAAAAAACATACAAATTTTACTTGCCTGCTTGGGGGCAAAAATCGACCACTTTTACACATCCTCGCCTTTGACCACAAAACAATGTCACTTTTGAATTAAAAGTGTCTTATTTCGACCCCTTAATTTAAAGCGAATTTTGACCATTTTCCCACGGGTTTAGACGAATAAAAATGCTACCATCGTATTCAACGACCCAAAAAATATAAGATATTACATGTATAACTTTTACGTTACACTTTTTATCCTCCTTTGATACTCCGTAACTCCGCGAAAAAAAATCGTACGGACCTCAATTTTTTTTAATTTGCAGGTAAAAGTCCATATTTTACGATGGTTATCATGACATTTGCAAATGCAATTTTTTGGAGAAAAAACATTTCTTACTTTTGAAGATATGGCGGGAGAGGGTGGGAAGGATAAAATCAAAATCTAACGAGTTTCTTAAAGTAGAGACTTTACTCTTTAAAATAAAAAAAAAATTTTTTTAAATACAATTTTTCGCTGAGATACGCTTATTTAAAATTATGCGAAATTTTGATATAAATTTTGAGTGTTGCGATAATTTTGTTGACCAGTATATCGATTTTTTATATTATTGTACGCTGTTATAATTAATTAATTATAACTGAAATTATATCCAATTTTCTTTTTTTTCAGGATTGTAAAAATATAGTTTAAAAAAATCTGCAATTAATTAATCAATTAGTTATTTTAAGTTATAATAAATCATATACTTATATTGTCTATGCAAAAAAAGTTCGCGTAAACAACGTAAATAATACGTAAGTCGTAAACAATTTATTATGTAATATCTTGAAAATGGCACAACCCGGGCTACATACAATTCTTCATTTACCGACTGCGAGTAGTGCGATCTGTGTGAGTTAAAACTTTGATAAAATAACGCGACTGTAACGCCAAACGCCTGTAACCCTGGTATGAATGGTATGATGTAAGTGCGGCATTCTACGGATTGTACTTCTCAAGTTGATTTTATTGAAATTATTCATCATTCTGCCGTAATTGATCGAAAATCGTGTAAAGAAATGTCGATCAAGCAAGGTGCACAGGTAATATAAAGTTGTTTTGTCATACAATTCCAAGGTAGGGAATAATCTCTAAACTTAACCTCTCATTATGGTATACTGCAACTATAATATCATATAGTATCTTCTAAATTAGCAGTATTATCCGATTGTCATCACGGAATTATTGTAAATTATTTCATTTACCCGTTTATTACATTTATTTATTATGTATAAAGATTAAAATCCAACATTTTAAATTAAATTCTTAATTAGGAAATATAATCATATTATTCGTAAACATCTATTAATATATGTTACTAATTATCTGCAGTCTTAAAAATTATATTAATAAATAAAATGTTTAATATGACTCAAAATTTAAATAAATCAAAATTGTATTTGATAATTATGCACAATTTTCATTAATAAAGTGCAAACAAAATTGTTGTAGCGATTATATTATATACCAAAACCAAGTAGATGGAGTAAAGGGATTGGTGCTGAATTGCCAGAAGAATTTAAAAAGTTCTGGAAAGAATGGAAGTTACAACAACCAGCTGCGGTTCATTATATTAAGCAAGAAGGTACTTATGTGAGAAATGAAGAAACTGAGGAAGTGTAAGATATATATATATATATAATCAATTTCTCTCTCTATAAAATAATATAAGGATCCTTATATAACAACTAAGTATATATAAATATTTTATAAAATAGTTGTATATATATTTATACACATATATATATATATACAAACTGATCTTGCTTATAATAATTATATATCAATTGTATTTGGAACAATCTGCTTACAGACATCCAGTACAAAATGTACCAATACCTGTAATATATCCTAAAGAAATTGATGATGGTTTATGGGGAGGAGAAGCTATCGTTCAGGGCTTTAAGAAAAAAGGCTTATTTAAGAGAAGGGTCCCACATTTTTGGATTCCTCATCTGATGAAGTCTGTTATCTATAGCGAAGTTCTTGATACACATATGAGAGTTGTTGTTACTGAGAGAACACTCAGATTAATTCACGAAAATTATGGATTTGATCATTATTTATTGAAGGTGCATTAATCTTCAATCTAGTAAATTAAATAAAGAAAGCGGAATTACATATATTGCAAGATTTTTGACGGATCCATTATATAAGACTTCTTGAGTTACTTACAAACTATTATTTACAGACACCAGCTTGCGATCTGAGATCTTTACTTGCTTTAAGACTGAAACGTCAGATACTTATCGCACTAGCAGATAAGACTTTATATCCTAATGATCCAAAAAAGCGTATAGAAGTGTATGCTAAGTACGAGCAATATCTTTCGGCTGTAAGACATTTGTTTATATATTGTACACACGTTATCAAAAATTAGATTAGATTAGACGTTAGATACTAAACTGAAAACAATATTTGTTTTAATATTAATAGCTGACACAATTCATATTGAATCAAATACATGCAATTATTATTATTATATTTTCAGTACACGAGACAAGAAATAGAGTGGTATGGTTTAACATACAAAGAAGCCTGTCTAAAGTGGGTAAAATTAAAAGCAGCAGAACCACAACCTTTGAAAATCCAATATAGATCAGAATTAATTGCCAAACTCAAGGAGAATAAAATTAAAGAAGTTGAAAACGTAAATGTTGTATCACCAGAGAAAACGTATGTAACTATATGCATAACTATTTATCATGTTTATATATTATGTCATTATTCCAAAATTTAAAAGTAAATTTCTTTTTTTGCAGAAGTTCTTGGTTAAATAAATTAAATCCTTTCTCCAAAAGTCCGAAGACCGAATAGATAAATTTCTGTTTGTCTTGTATAATGAGAAAAATATTTTAAATTAGATATCTACTAATTTCTTGAATATTATAATTTTTTTTTCTTTAGGATACACATTTTCTGACATTTATAAATATTAATATAATAAAGAAAATAAAATAGATTTATTAGAACTACCAAAACATACCTATATATAATTTATATTCTTTCAATGAATGAATGGTGTACCTATTTTTCATTTTTCCGACGTATGCAATAATAGGTTTCGGTAACAACATTACTGAATTTTAATATGATATCAATATTTGTAATTTATGTATTGCAAGCTAAATACTAATTTGTTATTTACTAGGGTTAATTTTCAATTAAAACTAAAATCTAACTAGATTTTAGTTTTAATTAAAAAATAACCCTATAAAAACTCATTATAAAACATAGACATCATTATACACAAACAAATTGCAATGCAAATTTGTCTAAAGTATTTATTTTGGTCATCTTTTTGCAACAATTAAAGATTATTTATTTTTAAAATTTTGTTATGATATTGAGCATTCCAAGTCGCCATCCTTTGGTAGACAATCAAGTGTCACGGCAACGGCTCTTGTAATGTACGTCATTGTTCCGTAACTTCCACTAGGAGCAGTATCGTAAAAGTGTTGACAAATGTATGCTGCTCCACCACAGAGAAGCGTTCCCATAGCTGTCATCTCACGTTGCTCCTTTGGCTTCGCACAACATAATGTTGCGTCACCGTCAATAGCCATCTAAAAATTTCATTATTTTTTTACTTTTTAAACATAGAAAAAAAATAGTTTATCTTTAAAATAAAATAATAAATTTTTTATACTATGTTATCTACGTGCATTTCACATTAGAACTATTATAATATGTTTCTAATATAGAAAATGATTAGTTTCTCTAACATAGAAAAGAATTCGTCTTACTTGTTAGATAAAATAAATCGATAAAGTCAATTTCAATTCTAATAAAATAACAGATATTGTTTTCAATTGTTTGTATCGATAAATGCTTAAATTGCTTGAAAGAATAAGATAGTTCACTACTTTTTTCCTACTTCTTTTTTTATTTTCTATTATACAGGGTGTTTTCCACCACCCGTCCACCCATTTTCAAAATAAAAGGGGTGGACAGGTGGTCAACACCCTGTATATTTTTCCTTTAGGAAATTTCAATAATTTATAGATAATATAATATCACTACATTGTTAATATTACAAAGATAAAACAAAAGGATACCTGATCTTCCAAGAAAATAGCGTTTGCTTTATGTACTAAATGTTCAACCTCAATCAGACCACCTAAAGATGGCACAATGTTGTATTCAGTCACTAATGTTAGTACCATTAAAGCCTCAACGACAAGTTGACGATATTCTGGTTGCGGTATAGTGTTTAAAACGGTTTCTACAGCTAATGCAAATTTTAACTCGCCAGATGTCATTTCCTGAGTGAGATTTTGAGGCAATACTCTTCCTTCAATCGCTAAACCATGACACTGTTAAAAATCAATTAAATGTTGGAATTACAATGTTGTGGAAAGCTTATTACAGTTATATATTATTACAGTTATATATTATTAGATAATAACAATTTACAAGCCTACCTTTTCAAGTACTTGCCACACACGCGGATAGAAATCTCTCGGTACTCTGTTTAATGCACCGTCTAATCGTCGCCTTCGTAACCACTGACCTTGACGATCTGCTTCTGCATCAGCATTATCACTCAGCTGTTCAGCGCTTAAGAAACCACCGATTTGAGATTTCTACATAAAAGAAAAGTGTTGAACAACTCTATGTATATTCATTTAACTTGTAAATAGTATAAAAACATGAATTAATCATGTTCGTCAAATATAAATATCAAAATAACTATCATATAATAGAATAATTAACTAAAAATAAAAAAAAATCTAAATGTATTTCTGTATGTTATAAATTATAATATATTAGTAGAGTAGTCGAGATTTAAGTCGAATGTAGCTTTATTGTAAGTACTGACAATATTACCTTGCTGACTCTACTTGATTTGCAGCTAATGACGGAAAAGTTGCCACGACCAACTGCGATATGAGCAAATATGATCATTATATAAATATTTTAATGCATAACTTTCTTAAACTTTTAATTAACTACAGAAACGTACCACTACTAATAGCAAATTCTTTTCCGCTCATAATGTGATGCAGTAAGTTTTTCATCTCAAAAGGGGATAGATTTAGCAAGTGCTCAGAAGCCTCTTCACCAGTGCAGATTAATGTTCGCGACAGTTCGGTCGCCATAACTTGTATAATCAGACCGACGCGTAATCTCAACATCTCCATGAATAGTTGTGGCTCTGTTCTAATAAACATCGCCAGATAAACAAGCAATTCCTGTGTCAACATAGCCGTCGATTCGTCATCTCCGTATGCCTGATGAATCAGAGATCGCAGTTCATTCTCTGGTAAAGGTGCGATTATCGTGTGCTCGTTGCTCGGTGGCATGCCAACAGTAACTTGCTTTTGTCGTACTAGTAGATCAGTAACCGCTTTCGCTAAATCCTCCACTCTTTTACCCAACATACCCGCACTGTGTCGCACAATACCCCACATTTTTTGTTGACAAGCCTTCTCGTAAAGACTTTTTAACAAATCCTTCACCAAAACAGGATGTCCCTGTTCCAGTACACCTGTGTCCCAGTGTAGTCCCTTCGAGTCCACCTATGTAATGTTTACATACAATATGTAAATAATCTTTATGCCGTTTTAACAAGTCAATGAAAAATCTTATTCCATAAAATTAAAATAAAAATAAAGGGATAAATATACTAACAATATTTTGCAAAATATCTCCTTGTTCTTCAAGGCTTTCTGTTTCACGCAGCATAGACAGCAATTCCTCCACTTCAGTCTCGGCATACTGAGTCTCAGACATTGTCCTATGTTTAGTTTTGGGGGAATTTTTCCACAATAACAGCTCATCTGTTGGCGATGGTGTACGTTCAATCGCCATTGGTTGTGTGGCGTTGAGAGACAATGTAGTATCCGTCACTTCAATAAATGGATTTACAATTAAAACAGAAGAATGTCTACGGTCTTCCCCTGCCATTCCAAGAGTGTCAGCTAAAATGATTAAATAAAAGAAGCTTTTAATTTGTATAAACTTAATAATATTATTACTTATTGTATTAAAATATATATTGCATAAATAAATCTATATGTAAATCGTATTAACAAGTTGTATCATAATATATATGTACATATATGTAATAAATGTAGGTATGTATAGTATATCTGACAATCAGAAAGAGATATGGGCAATAACAACAAATCACTCAAAGATTTATCATAAATATTATAAAATCATCTCTCTGCTTTTTTTTATTAAAGATTAGATGGAGATTAAACAATACAGTATATCCAGTTAAGGCACTTACATTCTTGGAAGATGGTAACAATCACAGCAGTAGGAAGACATTGCATTATTGTTTAAGGATCCTCTTTAAATGACATACAATCAGCACACAGTTAGAATATGAAAACCATTCCATCTGGAATTTTTTTAACGGCACAAATGTTGCTTACGTTCGACAGCTATGGATCGGGTCTTTTTTATCGCGCCTTTCACGGACATTCTGCGCCGTAGATTTTTCCCCGCACGTATTGGACCTTGCTTATTAAGAAGTCCTGTACGATGAGGGAATGGCCGCATTAAATGTTCCTCTAAATATTGTTGGATCTTGTAAACATAAAAAAAATGAGGGTTACATGTATCATTAAATATGTAAATCAAAATTTTATATGTCCAATTGGATTTATGCTATGTAAGAGAAAACCAAACATATTAAGAAAGCATAAAAAAAATTTATAAGACAAATTAAGTAAATGTTTAATTATTTTGTGAATTAATATAGAGTTTATTAATGCATATTGCATGTTGCAACTTTATTCTGAACGATGCCATTTGAATTCCATATACCTGAGGATTTAGTTTGTCAGGATGGCCATCCTCGGAACTTCCCAGGAAACTAAGATTCGTGATACACGAGGTGCTCAAGAAATCGTTCAAATTTCCCAATGATACTCTAGTACCGTTGATGTAGCCGCTTTTAAGTTTTTTCAAGGTGGTTATCATAGCTAACGGTATCTTACCTTGATCTAAAAAAATCGCTAATTAATTTTGATAAAAAATAAATAAAAGATAAAGTGCCTTTTCACACTAGAAACAATAACTTCCATACAAAATTCAAGCATAAAAATTGTAGTAAAAATTCACAGAAAATTAGACAATAAAAGTGTATGCGGTTTTTTATTTCAGAAAAATTTTTAAATAAAGGTTTAAAATTTAATTGTATAATTATTAACTGTAATTAAAGAGTATTTCGCATAATTGATGCTAGACAAAAGATTATGTATTAATATTATTATACACATAATCCATAAACAAAAATACTTCAATAGCAATTTATGATTTACACAAGTTTTAAACTTGTATTTAAAAAACTATTGCTTAAAATAAAATAAAAATGCGTTCGCTTTTGTTACTTATTTCTTCATAAATTTTGCTACTGCAACAGAATTTTTATACTCGAATTTTATGATACCCTGTATGTGGTTTCTAACAGTTAATTTCACGCTAGCACTATGCTAGACAATCCTATGTAATATCCGACGAGCTCTTCGTTGTAGGATGAGATCTAAAGCTTCCGACGAAGCCGTACCTAAATGATTATGAGTAGCGACAAGGGTTACAGTTGGTCTGCCGAGCATATGCTTCCAGTTGATTTTGAGGAAGGCCAAGGTAGTTGTAAATGTGTTCACAAGCAGGTCGACGTCGTTTGTCGTGTAGTACTCCTCCGTGTCAAATTTCTAACACATGCAACACACGCGCATACCACCGAACACATAATAAGCCATATCAGGATAATTCAGAATAATTGTATTGCTTGATACTTGAAGATGAAACAATCTCGCTTCGAATATTTTGCTTTTATCCCGTAATGTATCAGTTCAACATCTTCACTATCAATACAATTCACAATCACGTTCACTTTTGAGGTCTAAGTCATGTTAGTAATGAAAAGAATAGAAACATAACATGAAGACTAATTAAAAGCTCATGTCGTAACCCTCTATGGATAATATTATATGTATACTAATTTCGAAACTAAATTGCGTTACTGAATTTAAATTACAGATAGAACTTATATTACAATAAATTATTAAAACGTATGTACATGATACAGAATCAAAATAACTCCCAGTATTCAAAATCATATTGGGCCATAGAGAGTTAAATAATTGTTAAATAAAACCATGACAAAAACAAACGCATGCAAGCAAACATTAGTTGTTGAGAGCGGAGACAGTCACAGTGTTTGTAAAAAACGAGAATCTCACGCAAGAAATTCGTCAAAATTTCTAAGAACCACAAAATTTGTCTAATTATGACAATTTCAACGACTTCAGAAAGCCTAAAGTAACGGCTATAAAAAAGGACAAATTTTGAAATCGTTAAATTACCTAGATGAATATTCTTGAGGGGCATGACCACGAGGGGCCGGCCCAACATATTCTGCCAACTAGACTTCAAGAAATTAATTTCACCTTTGAATATGTCAATCATGAGCTCATAGTCCGATGCGATGTAGAAGCGGGTCATATCTGTCAACTAGTCAATTCGATGCAAGAACAAGAGGAAACATAAGAAAAGAAGTAAAGATACAAAGAGATGGTGGACTTTACCATAAAAAGCGGATATTTACCTGCGGCGTGAATGCGAATATCTTATCGTGTAAGGAATACAGTTTACTAGTGCTGAGAATTCCTACGTCCCTTGACCTACGTCCACACAATCCTAGTTTCTTGTTGCGTCCTAAAAACAAAATATTATAAAACATATATTTAAATTGTACTTTAGCAAACTATTTCAGTATTTCTAAATTATTTGCAATTTTGTTGAATCGTACCTAAATATGTGTACAAATGACTGAGAACTTTTGCAGGTTGCACTTCAATTGGTGCAACTTCTGCCATTGTTTGTACATGAATATCGTGCTGCGCAATTTTTTCCCTGATTTCTGTGTCTTCTGCCAAGATGACTACTTGTACCACAACATCCGGCTTTTTCTCGCTACATAATCGTCTATTTAAGGGATCTAACTCGCCAACCGCGAGAAGCCCCTGCAAATTGAAACAAATTATTGAATATCTTGTTATTAGATAATATAATAGTTAATATAATTATTTTATTAAATACAAATTTCTAATAAATTAAAATATTTCATATACATATATACCAAAGCAAAAACAGCAGATAAAATTATCAAATATTTCTTTAACATTTTTAATATTTTAAATATTTGTATATGAACTATAAGGAAAAATAATGTCTATTATAGTATTTGAATGTGGCAATTTAAGGAAATTCCTAATATTTGCCTCAATTATGCTTCTGAAAGTCTGTTACCTCTTGCAGCAATTTTCCTAAAATATAAAGAGACTGCGCCCATTTAAATGGACATCTACCCAAAGCTATTCGGTTTTGGCTACCGGGTTCGGCATACTCCGCTGATACATTCGAAGGTGCGACCGAGTATAATTCAGGCACCAATTTTATACCATCTTCCGTTTTAATCATTACTTCCTCCAACTGTTTGGTGAACATCTCAGCTGCTTCTTTATTACCTTGGAAGCAGTAATCCAATATTAAATAACAGAAGAACAGCGGCCACTCACATTCGATATTCTCAAACATACGGAGTTCCCATGGTTCATAATACAACCTATTTCCAAGGATATAATCATTATTGAAAGTAAATTCTATTAAAAAATATAGAAGTATGTTATTTCTATTTATTATACATATAAAAATATTGCTAAATAAATAATACCTATTGACATCCTCCTTTGGCGTTTTATATCCATCTCTTAAAAATCTCTTAAAACCATATCGTCCTTGCAATTTCTTGGCAATAGCCTCGCGTGTCTCGTGAATTAAGTTAGGTTCGTCTACCGCGAACGCAGGGAAACTTATAATCGACAGCAAACCACTGTCCAACTCCTTGGAGTTCGACTCTCTAGGCAGCATGGATTGCAGCACTGCTTGACACTTCTGTGCCTCGTCAGCCAAAACATGAATAACTGATGTAGGTCCACCTCTCGCACCAAACAAATCCAATTCGTTCATCGCCTCCATTGCGGCTTTGGCCATTCCGATACTGCTTGCATTTAATTCCGGCAAACCGTGATTCGTTTTGTCTCCTCTTTCCCAAATTCCGTAGTCTGGAGTGCAATAGGCAGATTCGATATAAAATACCAAGTTCTGAATAAAAGCCACCTACAATTAACCATCAAATGTACAATTTAGCTTCTTAAATCAGTAAATCTGACATACACATACTATCACACATATACACAAATTCATTTATATTTACATTACTGAAAATCGCAATTGTTCAGGTTTACAGTATATGAGAGTCAGATATCAATACCTCATCCAGGTTGAAAATAATTTGTAAACCAGAAGCTATCATTTGGGCCAGAATTAAAAGATATAGAGAAATTGCATCGATTTGAAGATGGCCCCATTCGGTGTCTCCAACCACAGTTTGACAATTGGTAGAGCTATACTTTGCATGCAAGGCGTCTTGTGGATTTTGACTGGACTTAAACTTTTCCACCTTCTCCTTCTGCTGCATCATTGCCATCAGGAGACCTCTCATCAACTTCACACAGCTCTGCTCCAGTTCGTAAGTCTTTGCCCTATCTTCATCAGCATCTGCTATCTTTTTATAGGCCATCGACAGACCCCATACAGCAAGTATGCAATAAACATTATCCCGAATCCAGGCGTGATCATTGTCGTCACTTGCGGGAAAGAGCCCAGTAACGGGATTTTGATGGTTCATGATTATCTTGTAGACGATCCGTTGGTAATAGTCCAAACGGACGCCAGAGTTGCTTCTACTACGCATTTTGTGCTTTCACTGTAAAAAAAAGAAAGATATTATGACTTTGCATTCACATTTTATGTTTAGACAGGCAAATTATAAATATAGACTTGCATGTACATGAAGTATCAAATCTATTGTATTTTGGTAATTGTCTAACTAATTTTATTACTTTTCTATGTTTGTTTTTATATATCGTATATACTTCTAAGTTAATCACAAGCAGTTGAAATCAAATACCTAACTTTATGAGTGAAATACAATCATGTAACAAACAACACAGAATAATACTAATAGAATAATTTCTCATGTATGTAGATCTGTTATTGTGAGTCACGCGAGGCAAAGGGTCAACTTGTAAATTAGTTACGATTATCGCACTTACGGAGCGTTTAAACCATCAAGAGCAGGAGTAGGCACCAATTTCGAAAATTAGGGTTAAAATTATCATGATTGTTAAGCTGCATGTACCTCAATTGCGACTGTTGATCTTTGATTCCTGAATGACGGTTGATTAAGCGCTGAACCGACGATATCCTGTGAAAAAACGGGAGAACTGCATTTTCTTGCGAATCGACGAAGTAGTTATGACTGTGAGCTTTGAGACGCAATGTGAAACGAATGTCAAGTCCGCTAGATACGTAGCGTACATACATACGTATATCTATATCTATAGCGTGCTATAGCGTTCCTAGATCATGCGAGGGGAGAATCCACGCAATCACGCATACGCAGGTCGCAGTGACGACAGATTCAGTCACGTACATATTTCGTTGTGATAAGTGGTACAGCCAGGCCCGCCAGGCCCGAGGAAAGAAAAGATAACTCAGCCAGAAATGGTTAGTTAAATCGACGGCGCAGCGATGCGTTCAATAAATGATCAACGTTGAATACTGGTTGATATTTTTGTCATTTTTTAACTCATCATAATTGTTTTTATATGTTAATTGAGTAATTACGAATATTATTCTATAAGATTTCTATGTCTTTTAGCCAATATTCTATATCAAATGCATATATAATATTAATCATTGTTAAATTCCTAATGCCAAACTATATTCAATTAATTCAGTCATTGTTGTAACTATTTCTTATATATATAGGTCACTCCTCCTCAATATGTCGTTAATTTAACTAAAACAATATATGTTAATTTAACTAAACCAATATGGAATTAAAATAATACTGTTTTGAGTTAAAATAATAAATTTCGACCCACATATATGGTGGAGTTAAAAATAAAACAAAATGTTATTTAACTCAAGGTATTGTCACTATTGGTTTAAATTTCATCCTTTAATATTTAACAGTATATATAATAACGAAAAGCACAATGTACATGTGCTTTTAAACTTTGCATAATTGATTCGATGTAGAGTTGACCGAATAGAAATTTTACAGAAATATTCGCAATTGCTCCATTAACGTTATATACATATACATATATATTATGTGAAAACAGATATGATGAGATGAGATTAAAAAAAAAGATGAGAGAGAAAGATATTTTCCAACCAGTATTCGATATCGACATATTTATCGATGGGATTGCGACGTCGCGTCGATTCGACTAATTATTTCTGGCTGGGAATGTGAAAGGATTCGAAACATCAAACAAGACAATATAAGAGAGAGTCCCCGTTACTCTACATAACGTAGCGTTTTGTGAATGGTTTTAATAATATGAGCCTTAATTAATTATTATAATGCTTTATTGTCTGCCCGCCGTCGCCTCGGGTCGTTGCCGGATAATGCGCGCGATAATGCGCGCATTGACGTCAACAGCATAACGTGTACTTACGTAGTGTTTCCCACTTACGTTTATTGCCTACATCCTTCGCGATTTATAGCGCGGTAATTTCAGCTGTCGTTTCTTACGTTCGTGTGTCTCGCGCCCGCTTCGATCGTTTTTAATAACGTCGCGCGTTACGATCAATGCGAAAATCTTCGCCGCGCGGGCCTGTCGAGTTTTAGGATCGCTTAGATTTCGAGAGCGCTTCTTCAAATTTGCGCGACTTGGCGCTATTACATACAAATATGAAACGCGCGACATTTCGGGGCTCGAGAGTCCAATCTCATGAAATAAGTCCTCGTAATTTTCCTTCGACTCGCGTATTTCTATAGGCCTAGTTTACACCGGACCGTTTGATACGCGTACTATATCCGTATCAAATCTCGGTTTACACCGGTATAACCCGAGATTTGATACGGATTTGATATGGATATAGTCATATAGTACTTGATACGCGTACCAAACGGTCCGGTGTAAACTAAGCCTACACAGAAAAAAAAGAAGTGTCAAATCAACACTCGATATGCTTGTATATATACGCAAGAATATATAATCTTGAAATAAGATTATATTGCGTTAAACGAAGAAAATTAGTGTTAAACGAAGAATTATATAGTTGAACCAACGCAATATAATCTTATTTCAAGATTATATATTCTTGCGTATAGGAGCATATCGAGTGTTGATTTGACACTTCTTTTTTTTCTGTGTATATATTGCAAAACTCGCCGTATTGTATTAAATTCTGCACATTTCGGTAGGCGACTTTCTTGTATTTCGTGTTTGATAAAAATATAGAGACAAACACGTGACACGAGATCGCATATAGGCGGCCGAACCTGTCGAGAACAGATTCTGCTACAAATTAATTTTGTCGCTAGAAAGCCTATACGGATTTGAATCAGGATTTGGTGTATACAATGCTGCCGGCATTGTTGGCAGAATGCTGATAGCAAGCTTGTCAATAAAATATGATGACTACCTATAGAATATTAAATCAAACAGACTTTGGTATATTTTGTCTATTTGACTACGAAGTTTGACGCAAATGGGCGGAAATAGAGCAGAATCTACTTTCGATAGTCAATCTGCTGTCTCATCAGGCTCTGTCGACGAAACGCGAAACGCGAGATGCAGACACGATTGATGCCAATTTGCTAATTTCTGGTCGAATTGGCTGTCAATCCAGGTAGCAAGATGACGTTACTTTGTCGTTATTTTGACGCCAAAATGACGTTTTTAAAATTTTAACGTCAAGATGACGACAAATAACGTCATGCACCCCGCTACCTGGGAATCTGCTGACAAATCAATTTGTTTAATGAAAATTGTACAAATTAGCAGTAACTTTTTTAAAGTAACAATTCAGACCCGAAAGACCTTTTCATCGTTTTATTCCTAGAATCCCGGAAAATAATTTTTTATATAATTATAGATAAAATATGTTCATATATTTTCTTTCTCTTGTTATATAATCTCTGTTCGTATATATATATATATGTATAAGAAAAATAATAATAATAATTGAAAAATAACTTTGGGTTGTTTTTTGTATAAAAAGTAAAATTGCGATTATATTATATAATTATATTATAATATATATTCTATATATCAGATATAATCATATTTTATATAGGTATGATTATTACATTTACATATGATATTATACATATATGGAACATTTTTTCTCATTTTTTCAAATTTCACTTTTTTGTAAAAAAAAACAATGTAAAAAATTATCCTTTTAATTACCCTTTTAAAACTCTTATTATTTTTATTGTATACATACGAACTGCAGTTATACAAGAGAAAGAGAAAAAACGTATATATGGATATATTTTATATATACATTACATATGTATAATTATCTATATACATATAAAAAAGAAAATTCTTCTTTCCGGGATGTTATTTAATTTTCTTTCTGATTTTTTCCATTACTAATTGCATCTCGTGAAAACATACTCTGCATGGTAGTGATAGCAAACTAAGTATACTTACATATATTTAGGTATATGTTCACGTTTATTGCGAAAACATTGCGATAAGCTTTCGCAAGTCGCCATGGAAGTTTTCTCTCATTTATAAACAATTGCACAAAAGGCACACATATATATGTATGTCTGTCTTATATGTATCAGTTGATCGAACTACTTCCTGTACTTAAAATAAAACGGATATACAGTTATTAGTTTTTTCTTTAGAGAAAAAAAGAATAGAACGAAGACTATCGCTATAATTAACGAAAATCGAAATCTCCGATTTGTCACCGTTGTTTATCTTTCTCCAAAATTTATTCGAAAAATGAAACAGGTACATATTTTACGAGAAACATGCTGAAACATGCACCTGCACGCGCTCGTTTCACGTTGATTCTGAGACACCCTGTATGCTCGAAAGAGAGAGAGAAAAACAAAGAGAGGGAGAGAAAGACGTAGAGAAGGGAAGCAGCGAAAGTGCAGCTGCCGTGAGCCGATATGAAGAGAGGCTCGCTGTTCCCGCACGCGCGAGTCGCGACGACAGTTCGCGGCGGCCATCAGCGGTTATGGACTGACCATCGGTCGTTCTCGCGGTGTTGCGGGCGGCTCCGTTTCTTTTCTTTTTCCTTTTCCTCCTTATTTTGAGTTTCGCCTCGCGGGCGACGGGAGTGTCACGCACCCCGACCGGAAGCGCCGGATTCCACGGAGTTTTCGTGCACGCCGATCCGCTCCGAGTACGCGCACGCGATATGGCCGCGTTCGATCTTCCAAGCGCGTCGCTGCCGCTGCTGCTGTTGCTGGTGATCACGCTGATCTCGGCGCTAACCCCGTCTGTCAACGCGGCGGCAGCTGGCGCGTCCACGGTACCGTCGCCGTCGGTGCCTGATCGCGATCGCAATCCTCCGACCGACGAACCTCCGCCGTCACCAACGGTCGAGCGGGTCGAGGTCGAGCCCCCCGATGCAACGGGTGGCAAGAAAGCATTATTGGTAGGTTTGCCGTAGGTGCGCAATGCGCGAACGCGCATTTCCCGTTTGCACGTGTGAGAATTGCTCCGTATTTCTTCCTTCCCAGGTTCCTAGACAGCATGCTCAAAATCGGGGACATAAGACGTCTTAAAGACGTCTTTTAGGCACCATATCGTCAAGAGATGTCTTAAAGATGTCTTTAAGACGTCTTATGTCCCAATTTTGGACATGCGCGCTGTCTGAATTAGATCTGTCCTTTTGTGGCGGTACTCTTGGTACTTTTGTGCTTCTCATTTTTTTTTCTCTGCGACGTCGCACACAATTGTGTGCCCATTTCATTCTGAGTGTGGAAGGTATAACGGTGTAGCTATAAAAAAACTGGTTTTGTTTTATTTGCATTCTCTTTTCACGTTGCGATTTATGGTTTTCTTTATTCTTCTGCATTATATGGTTCTTTGCATATTTTTACCTGTGAGATCCTTTTCCTTTTTATTTTCTTTGGTTTTGTATTTTTTTCTTTATTTTGTTTATTTTTATTTTGAGTATTTTTTGCTTTGCTTTCTTTTATTTTTCTTTATTTTATTTGAAATTTATTGAATTATCATATAATAGCATATAATATATCTCTTCTTTATCTCTTGAATTTTTCATGTTTCATCTTTCTATATTAATATTTTGTGCCCATGTGCTAGTATAATTAACAATAAGTATACAGAGAGTATTGCTTCTTATCATTAATAGGGTGTATAATAGATTTTTGCATCTAAAAATATATTTTTTTACAATCTTATCAACATAATCACCTTTGAGGGAAATGAAGTAGTTCTTTTTGTAAAGCAATGAAATATTTTTCAAGCGATATTCGAGTGTGGCAGAAGGAGGACCTATATCAATGTCTACTTTATCTCAACGTGGAAGCGTTGAAGTTACAACTGAATCTCCTGGCGAAGTCAGGACAAGAGAGGGTGCGCCTAAGAGATTTGCGAGTCGCATAGGTTCTGTGGTCGCAAGGAAGGGAGTTCAAGAGAAAATAAAACCGAGAAAGGGAGTGCAAGAGGATACAGTATCAACGAAGAGTACAGATCAGAGTACGGAAAATGTATCATTTAATCAGACAACTTTCGAAAATACGAAACCCATAATGGAAAGTAGTCCTGCGATAGAAACATCTCGTATCAAATCTGAAACTTCCAACGTTAGTAACGCAAAATTAAATGTCACTGATCCACGCTCTGACGATAGCTTAAGTCACGGTATAAACTCCAATGCAAGTTTGGTACTAGCAAATGGAACCGCATCTCATCCAGAGATTATGAATAATACGACAGCGCCGAAGGCATCCTCGCATATTCAGAAGCATATACCGAAGCCTAAGCCAACGGTAACGACTGTCGACGGGCCAGAAATCAATGAATCTATACCACTTTCACGAACGAAGAATCCTCCACTAGGCATGCCAAGAAAAATCGATTACATTGTGCCAGTTATTATAACAATCGTCTCTTTACCGATATTGGGCGCTGTGATTTTTGTATTGTACAGGCGTGGTCGAGATTGTTGGGATAAGAGGCACTATCGAAGGATGGATTTTCTGATCGACGGAATGTACAATGACTGAGAACCATAAGTGAGAAAAAGTCTGTTTTACGAGATTAAATAGACGTTATGCAAGAGGCAATCAATCATCAATTTATGTGTTCTACATTCTTCCATTTTTACAAACGCAGATTTGTATATGTTCTCTTAAAATAGCTAAGTAACAATATACTCTACATTGATTCCTTCTTACATAACGATATACATGTCCCAACGATACCTATCATAATGAATATCAAAGATATCAAAGATCTTGACACTTTATGCCCTTTTATAAATATATTGAATGATATAGTGTGCTATTCATAATATTGTAATAATGTCTAAGCTCACTGCATTGATATCTAAATTTGCTATACAATTTTTTTTATCATACTTGCCTTAATAATGTAGTGACAATTATTATAATAATTGTGGCATGATAAGGTTTAAGACTATATTGAAGGAGAAATATTGTCGATGGCATTGTAACAACGGTTTTGTAAATACTTTACTGCAGCTTCTATAAATCTAACATAATTTTCTAAAATATTTTTTAAGTACATGTTTATATATATGAATTTATATACATATTGAAAATTTCTTCCAAAATTTGTTTTTTGTTAACGTGAACAAATGTTATGTATATACATGTTATATCTTTCCGAGGCGATTTTTCGAATCTTTTGTATGTGAATTACGTGTTGCATTTGATGCAATCTCTTGCATTAGAGAATGCTAAGAGAGATCTACCGAGGGTCCAATTGCCAAATCTGACAATAAATAATAGTTGAATTTCTGTAGAGCCAGGATTGCGTCTTCGATTCAACAGAATCATATTGTGCTTTGAAAGTGCTCCCTCAGCGAATAGTATTGTGCGCGATTTTTTCCGCATACAGAAACCGTAGTTTATAAGAACTGTTTAATGTACGAAATACGATAGTGTACACAAATTTTACCAAAGAGCTACTCGCTTTATACATTGTAAGTTTGTTAGTAGCATTTTTTGTTTGTACTGTATTTGTAAAGTTGCATCTCTTTGCAGGATAATTTACAAATGTTTAATCTATTTAGATTCGCCTAAACAGGATACTTTATGTAATTGCCATACGTACAGGATATCAGAACAGACACTATGAAATGTCTCGCTGTAAATATGATGGCCAATGATTTGTGAAATTACTTAATCTGTGTAAGACCTTTTGAGATTGCGATTTTTAAAACCAGTGTTGCGTTTTAGGCTTTTGAAAGTCTATATTTTATCAAATATACGGGGGGGAAAAAGCAATAATAATTATTATTTTTGTACTATGCCTATGTAAGAGAAAAAAATATTCATATTGTTACAAAAAAAATATATATATATATTTACAAGTCGCACGTTGTTATATCATTTTGGGCACCTGTAAAAATAGTATACGTCATCATAAAGACTTTATAGTGATTGTGAGAGATAAAGAAAAAGAGAAAAAGAAAGGGAATGACATTTGTAAAGATTTTATTATTAAGTTTATTATATAGGTACATAAATTCAGTAACGTTAATGGTACATGTTAATTACAAGCCTTATACTCGATGAGTAATCACAATGTAGAAAAAGAGCTTTACATATATGCACGCTTTACACATCTGCACACTCAAACATTAATCTTCGGTTTATTTCTTGTTAATCTTCAAAGGTGATCTAAGGTTACTTTAAAGTAACTGTTCTATATAGTTTTTCTCCTAAATTCTCTTAAGATCTTCAAGAATACTCTGATGGAAATATTTTACTGAAATTCTCTCTCAATTGATTCATTTCATTATTATTCTATAAATTTCATGATACTTAATATAAAAGAAATTTTGTTATTACTTTTGAACAGTGTAATTTAATTTCCCTTATATTTCACAGTATTACATTACATTTCATAAGAAAAATTATTATTTATTTTGAAATATAGGTAAACATACCGATCAGGGGAGCAAAATAACTGCTATATTTTTTCAACTTTTCTGTTTATAACTTTTTAACAAACAACGAGCGACGGCTAAAATCTTTTGAAGGTTACTCAGGGTCATGACCTTGACAACATATGTCATACATGTACTATTTCCACATACATATTAGTCGTTTATGTCTTTTAGTACTCAAAATATCTGCTATATTTGTCAAACTCTTTTTGTTAATAACTTTTTAACAAACAACGAGCAACAGCTAAAACCTTTTGAAGGTCACTCAGGGTCATGAAGAATATATGTCAAGGTCAAGGTCATCGGGGGAGATGCTCCTCTGATCGGTATATTTACCGAAATATATTCAGTAATTTTTGAATAACTTTTATTTCATTTTTCATCGATTTCATAGTATTTTTAGCAAAATATTTCCATCAGGGCCCTGATGGAAACTATTGATGAGTAATAACAAAATTTTGTATCATGAAATTTACTGAATTTAACTAAAAATTGAATTTTTATTGAAACATTGATGGAATAATAATAAAATAGAATCAATTGAGAGAAAATTTCAGTAAAATTTTATTATATTTTCAGTAAACTATTTCCATCAGGGTATCGCGATACGATCTTGTTAAATACGATTTAAAATCATTACAGTTAGTAAAATAAGACAAGAATATATGTTTCTGCTTTTGATTCAGTTTCCACAAATAGGGGTTTTTCTCGCGAGAAAAATACAGTGCCGTGAAAATGTTTTATACCAAAGCGATTCATTGTTTTTCAGATAAAATTATTGGTGTTAATATATGTGTGCGTCCTATCTCTATATAATCAATATGATATATTTAATATACTTTTCTCTCTGTGTAAGGAGAAATCCAAATTCCTAAACGTCCTTTTTTATAATATGCCAGTAAAATATGCTTTAAAATAAATATATGCTATACATATATTTATTTTAAAGAAGTACAGTTATTTAGATCTCATCTTACAATTAAAAATAAATCAAGCTAATATCTGCGCTATGTAACTAAACATAAAAATAGTATATTCTCATATATGTATATCTGAAACGTGTTATTTGTCTTTTCATTACAAAATGCAATATACTTGAAAGTATACTTACTACGAAAATAGTATAATTTCAAATATCAATTAGACTAAAAGTTTTATGATAATAGTAATAATAAACATTTAATTTTTTGTCTTATCTCTTTCCATCATTATTAAAAAAGTAACTTGTCAATTCGATATAACATTAAAAAAAACATCAAAAGTGTACAAAATACGCTATTAAATTTAATGTAAGAACTTGTGCATGAATATTATGTACAGTTTAAATACAATACGTATTTTCAACAGTAATACTACAAATATTATAGAAAAGTACGAATGGCGCCAAGGTCGATCTGAAAGAAAAATTCGCGAAATAATTATCGGAGAACCTTATGGTTCCTGGGCACTCGCCGCGGCCCTATTATAGATTGTGACATCGGAAGCGAGAAATGACACACGTTGAGAATTCTTGCGTGCCATTTCCAAATAGAAATATATTTGTATAAAATAACACGTTATATTACTACAGCATACTTTGAAAATACTTCGAGGTCTATCCCTTTCCCTTGACAGTTAAAAAACAGTCGTAAAATGAATTTAATACGAAATAGTCATGCATGCTTATGCACATGAGTTTAAATCGTATTTAACAAGATTTTTATCGCGATATTCTTGAAAATCTTAAGAGAATTTAGGAAAAAACTATATAAAATTGTTACTTTAAAGTCGCCTTAGATCATTGAAGATTAATGAGAAATAAACCGAAGATTAATGTTTGATGTAAATACGTGTAAAGCGAGCATATACATTATACGTAAAAGCTCTCTTTCTGCATAGTGATATTACTCATCGAGTATAAAATGCTCGTAATTAACATGTACCATTATTAACGTTACCGAATTTATGTACCTATATATAATAAGCTTAATAATAAAATCTTTACAAATATCATTCCCTTTCTTCTTCTCTTGCTTATGCAGGCTTATATTGCGTATGACTAGGTTTCATATTATATTCATTTTACGGCTGTTTATTAACTGTCAAGGGAAAGGGATAGACCTCGCAGTATTTTCGAAGTGTGCTGGAGTGATCTAAAGTGTTATTTTGTACAAATATCTTTCTATTTGGAAATGGCACGCAAGAATTCTCAACGTGTCATTTCTTGTTTCTGACGTCACGATTATCTCTTCGTCTACCGCGGCGAGAGCCCATGCAGGAGCCTTAAGTTTGTCGCATATTTTAGTGAATTTATAGTATAAATTTGCATGTACATAAATGAAATATTGAATTGATTCATAAATAAATTGTTTTATTGATTGATATGACGTGGTAATGGGCTGATAATGATTTAGTATCTCTGTTTTCTTGTTGTGGATTTTGTTGCACCTAATAAAACTTCGTCATCAAAGTCAGAAAGATCTATATCGGCAGTTTATCTTTCAAAGTGTTATGTCTCCCTAAAGAAACTTCGCAAACCGTTTTTGTTCTGCTCGGTTTGTCATGACACTTTCATACATTTCACATTTTCTAAATCTCGCTACAGTACTATTTCCACGTAAATTCTCAAGGCATTATGTGACGCATATGTACTTTCAAATCCTCTATTTTAAGATTTTACTTTCACAATCTTATAAGGCGATATGCACCATTATAGTGATTTGCAATTGAGGGACTTTTTATCATCAAGCAACAATTAAAATTATTAGGTGTAATTAGAACTTGGGATTTTCAGAAAAGATAAATTACTATTACCTGTAGCGGAACTTATTTATGAATCAATTTAATATATAAATTTGAAAATTGAAGGTTTTATATATGTATATTGGAGATATCTATATTATAAATCAATCTAACAAACATTCAGATAATAGAATTAAAATCCAGTTTTTGTTGCTCCCAAAGTAAAAATGAAGCAACTTTATTATATTCGATCTTATTAATATAACTTATTTGGTATCTTCTTATTGATAGTTTAAAAGTATAAATTTAATCTTCATGTCTCAAACCTCCGAATCTTTACGCTATTTTCTCTATTCAGTCCAACCTTGATTGGCATTTGTATATACAGTCATTATCACTAGATCAGTGAGCGGATAGCCGAGTTTTTTCACGAGAGTTCTTTAACCAATAAGTTAAATATTGTACTTGTACTACGCATATATGATACGTAGTATACGTATCTACATTGAATAAATTTGTAAAAAGATGTAAAGAAGAACTAATTCGAAAGGAATGGCAATATTCAATATTAAGAAATATAAAATTTATTTTTCATAAAATTCACAAAAATATGAATAAAAGCACCTAAACGTGATTACTATAAATTCCCCAATCGAAAAAGTTAATTGAGGATTACTTACTTCAGAACAATCGGGAATTATACATTTATTAAAATTAATTCAATTTTTTTTTTTTTTGAAGAAGCTTATCGATCAATCGGATAATCGATTATATTTACGATCTATTGTTTTTCGAACTCGGTTGCCGCTGAGGAAATATTGCATTCAACGTGAATAGGTTTTTGTTTCTTCGGAGATTACCTTTTGAGAACTTTCATATATAGTCATCGAAAGGTTCCTTTACTTTGACTTGTCTTTGCCTCATCTGGGAAAGCTTCCCTAGGCGGTATGAGACTGAGCATCATTACGTGACGCGCGTAATTCCGCGAATTGCGGAATTGCGTGTCGGTACCGTGGATGCGGTCTAAAACGCCAAGCACACCGTAGCATTGGTTGAATCTGAAAGTATTTATTTAAAACAATTATATTAAATCAATTGTATAATCAAACAACTATAAATCTTCCATGTAAAACTTAATATGAAGATCATACCCTACGTTACAAAATCTGTTTTAAGGATTTATAATAAATTGAAGTAGTTCTGTGATTTAAAATTGAAAAAATGTTGACGAGATTTGTATTACTTTAAGTGATGAAAGTCATGCGCTTCCGGCGATGGGAAGAACGGTAAATGATAGCCGGAATGTGCATTCAATGTTGAAAGAATCGCAAGCGAGAACCAAATCCAGGCAGTGGCCACATGGGAGCCCATGATGAATACGCCCAAGAAAGGCGGAAGTAGGTTCGAGCCGATGTTTTCCAAAGGATGACAATACAAAGCAGTGACAGCTATGGGCGCAGTCCATTCGTGATGCTGCTTGTGTATATATTTGTATATGGAGCGCTTATGAAGAAATCTGCAAAATAATTTAGTAATAGTAAATATATTTTAACGATACCTGAATATACCAAATATAAATGTCCAGTTAAAATGCAACTCTCTAATTTTGAGGCCGATTTAATATTTTACATGATCTTCAAACGAGACAGAGAAAACAAAAGTGTTAATCATTAGTTATTATTAATTTAATCAGTAATTAGCGATATTTTTATATAAATGGACGATATCTATCAGAAAATTCTGTCCGAAATAATCTTTCTCTCTATTAAAAGTTTGATTAAACATTATCTGTATTCATATCTGTGTCTCCATAATTACAGCTTAAAATATGTTGTCATCTAATTGTATCAAGTTAATATGTGTAAATAGATATTGCTACTATTGCACAGAGTTGTATATTTAGGTAAATAGTCATCTCGTTTTTTAGTAGTTTACATAAAAATTCCATTATTGAATCTTTTTTATCTAATGATATTTCTTAGAAAAAAATAAATAAAATTTATGAAAATATCTTTTTGGCAAATATATAGAAATGCAACGACACTTTTGCATTTACTTGTATAAAAATTATAAAGCTAATCCAATTTTGTACTTATATTGTTAGATGTATAATCATTTCTCATATTAACTTTCGTATGCATATTATGCATGTACATCTATATCTATATTTTATCTTCACATATCTAAAATATCCATTTTTCCAATTTTTTTAGAAGAAATTTCTTAATATAGAATTTTTTTATTTTATAGAAGTAATGTAGCTACAACAGAATTAAACTGCAAAATATGAGCTTTTTTATGCAAAATATGTGTTTTTTTTATATAGGGGAGAGTGGGGGAAATAGGACACCGGGTAAAGCCCTTAGAACATATATGTTCTAAGGTAAAATCGGACACTGTCATTTTTGGTATTTTCCTGTCATCCGTCCCCTTCCGCGGTAGTCACGTGTACGGGTTCAGTACCCAGCAAACCACGTGACACCGATAAGGTTACTTGTTGTAAACATATTGCATGTTATTAATTTTGTCTTTTTACGACATAAATATATATTAGTGACGATGCTAATCGACATAAGTGAGGCCTAATGTAAGCTGGACCTTGTCAATTAAGTTAGCATTTCCATACTTAATTCTATATATTTATTAGCTTTTTTTTTCTATCCGCCCGCCAGATATCAATTTCGACACTAGCCAATAACATTGGCGGCCATTTCGAATGTAAATTTGTTTCGCATAAAATTTATCGAATTCATATATTAATGTTTGTGCATGGATTACTGGATTAGTGACTTCCTGACGTACCTGTGCGAGTAATAAAAGCCAATCTCCTCGCATAATATGTGAATCGCGATCTCGGCCAGCACCCAGTGGAAGGTCGGTAGCTCGCGCACCGGAGGGTAACCGCGCCATTCCATGAAGTAATAGCCGAGATACATAATGGGTAAGCCGACGATGATCTGATTGAACAGTACTTGAGCGATCACTTTGCATAACTCCCTTTTGTCCACTGGCTCGTTCGTGCCGGGCTGTATTTTGTATCTGCGCAGCGCCGCCGGATGGTTGGTGAGGTCTAGGATAGTGTAAATTCCACCGACAATCCAGTAAACCGCAATCGTCAACACTAAGGATCCTGCAATACGGCAATAAATATATACATATGTATATATCATATATGTATATGAGACTTTTTAATATATGTTTAGTTGTGTTTAGTTATGCGAATTTTCGAGCACTGCAAAGTGCTATTTCTTCTACATGAATTATTTCCAACGTTGCTCGTGAACATAAATAATGTACTACTATCCGATAATATGAAAATCGTGACAAACGGCTTATGGTGCAATCGACATAAAAATGTGACAAATATAATAAAATATATGCAAAAATACGAGTTGTTCTAGAATTTCTAATTTTGATGTCAATAAAAAATTTAAAGTCAGTTTTATTCAAGAATTTCAAGAAAAGTCATTATTTGTTATCACTTTTTCTAATATCTAATATCAAGATATTCTAAAAAAAACACACAATTAGTTGCTATCATAAACTTTAGTTTATAAAAGTCCTGCAATTATCTACTTAACGCTTCAATTTAATAAATATAATATGCTCAGCGCGGACACAACAATGTTATCATATATTTTCTGAGTTTGTATAAGGACTATTATAACATATGTATCGAACTTACCGAACACCCATAGCGTGACAGGGTCATCTCCAAATTTATCCAAAATTTTGTCCCATTGAGCTTGCCAAAAATCGCCGGATGCACCCCAGAATCTTTGTAAATGCCTGAAATTTCTTCTTCATTAGTAAAATTAATAAAAAATAAATTTATTAGAGTTGAATAACATAGTAAAGTTATTTAGTTCTGTGAAGATAAATAATTTATTTACGCAACATTAAAATTATTTATTTTTTGGACTGTCTACATAGGATGTTCGCAAGCAAAAAATTTTTTATTTTTTAATATTCTTTATTTTAGAGATCGTAATATAAAAAAGTTATCAATGTCGTCAGCTAAAAATTTAAGAGATTATTTGATTTTTATCGAACTACGAATGTCGGATTATTTTTTTAAGTATTCAAAATATTAGATGCGCAAATTAATTTGATTCCTAGCTCTTGAAAAATTAGAATTATTTTTTTTTAAATTATAGTAATTATCAAAATAATTGCCATTGTTACTAATCCTTAAAGTACACACTATCTGTGTGAGACATAAACTATACACTGGGTCATTTTGACCCAGCGCTACTTTGCGTAATTACCACAAACGGGGGATCGATTCCTTTTGGTTGAAATTGAAAGTGTGCATTCTTGCAACACTCAAAATAAATGTGAGATTGTTTCTGAAGGGTTATTAATAAAGTTTTATGGTTCAAAACCTCAAAATGTGTTTATAAACAAAAAATTGCTATTTTTTACGAAATATTCAATAACTTTCTAAATTTTCAATATTTTTACGTGAAAATTGAACTGCATACTCTCTGGATTACATACTTTAAGGTAAAAATACGCGCGAAAGCTAACATTTCAAAAAAAGTATCTATTTGGAAAACCGAAAGTGTTATTCATATGCAAAATCATCACAATAAATCGGTAGCACATTCGCACATTCGCTTCCGATTTCAGCGTTTCAATGGGAGATAATGCGACGCAATTTTTTTTCGGGTTATTTTGACCCAAGGTGTAGTTTAAGGGATAATCTTATACGCTACTTATCTTGACAGCTAAAACTTGACAGCTTCGAGACGAACACATATTTCAAGATAATTGACGCAATGTCCAAAAATAGACATTGTCAATTATCTTGAAATGTGTGTTCGTTAAGTGATGCTGTAGCGATTTAAAAAAATAGTAATCTGAGAGGATCGTGTCTGATGAATAAGCCACGTGAGAGAGAAATTCTTAGAACAAGGATAAGATAACGTCCTTTATTGCTTTTGTGGACGAACGTTGTAAATAAAAATTCCTTTACGGCTTCTTTGACTAGTAAACAGTGTCTTTCGTTCCAACTCATCGCTCAAATTGATAAGTTGTTGTTGGCAACGATCTACTGTGACCGCTTCGCCTGAATTTAGCAATTCATAATAGAGTATGCCTTTCATGTCTCACAAAGCAATACCTTCTTGACGTGGATGTTGAGCTTTATAGTCGATGTTGTCAGAATTTATGACATTTTATGCTTAAGATTATCATATAGGATCCATCTCTCATCATAATTTAGTACAATAAATTCTTTCTTTTCTTCCTAAATAACAAAGTCATGACTATATTGAAGCGTCTATTATTGTCCTCACTTAGCGCATGCGGAATATTATTCTTTTTCTGAATTTTTCTTAGTCATTGTAGTCAAACGGAAATGGCTTCTTGCGTGATTTTAAGCTGCGAAGCGAGCTCTTTTTGTGTCTGTGCGGAATTTTTGCCCTGCAGTTCTCTAAATTTTTTAGATTGGCTACGATATTTTTGTTATATCAAAATTTCAATCACAAAATCTCTGATACCACTTTTTGCACGTTTTATAAGTCACAGCAGCTTCATCAAAAGCAGAGTAAATAATTTCAGCGGTTTTAGCAGCATTTTTTAAATTAAATAGAGTGCAAAAAGAATGCAGTGCCTTAAATGCACATTATCAACGGTCATCGTGTTCATTGTTCATTGCTGTTTTTTGAGATTGTTTTTCAACCACCTTGTGAAGGAGTGTTTGTAAACGTTATTAGCACTTCAAATCCAGAAAAAATACGGGAAAACATTAATGTAAAATAATATAGTAAGTATATAGTAATTAGAAAAACATGAAATTAAAGATAGGAGAAATCAAAAGACACTAAGTAAAATGAAATTGTATAAACAGTCAACATTATAATAGTATAATATAATTATAGATATTATAATCCAGTAGCGACAGCGTCACATATCTTTTTAATTTGATAATATCTTTTTTGTTTTGTACTATTAAAGTTTATAGAAATTTAACCGAAGAGGGTTAATTAAGAGAGAGAGACTTAATTGTAACTCTGTTTATGTAAGTCATAAAGTAAAACAGAAATAATGCATTGCAATTACCATGTCAGAGAATTGCAGAAGGCGGCGAATCCGATCACCACAGTTCCGATAACGAAGAGCACACTCCTTAAACTTGAAAGAAGCGTTGGCGGAGTTTGATTCTTCGAGGCATCGCCAATAGCGGGGGTTGCTGCAAACAATGATAACCAGTCATAGAAAGAGCAGTTATCTTACTATTAAACCAAAAGTAAAAGCAAAACATAATTTGCCAGTGAGATAACGTGGAGTTTGCAAGGCTTGTAAACATTATCGCAAGTTCTATTGTTAAAATTAAATAGTTTGTTCCAAGCAAATGCGTTTTGTTTTTCTCACATTATAGCTATTATTATTTTGATAATAAATTTAATAAAATTATTTTCAACAAATAAGTTAATAGATAAATATATAGGTACCTATATGTAACATTTTTATAGAAAAATTTGTTAATAATATGTAAAAGGCTTATTGGTTGTCTGCTTAGCCTCTTTATTGCAGAATTTTTTGATTAAACAAAAAGTATTAAAATAAATGAATAATTACCTAAGAACTTTTTATTGAAATTAATTAGTATGGAGAGAAAAGTGGAAGAGTCAAACGCGGTTAGTTGTGCGCGAGTTAACGTTATGTAACATTTAATTTAACAATTCAATACAAAGTTATAAATCGTACGTAAAAAGTATTAAAAGTGTTCGGTTGTAATTTCTCAAATTGCAAATAGAGACTATAATTATGTAATTTTGGCATTTCGTACGTAACGTAATTTTATTATGTACGTGGGGAAAGTGCTAGTTGGGCAGAGAAAGTACGAGATTTTAAGTGTAAGTGATCGTGATATATGAAAAAATAAAAAGTATTAATATAGATTTATTTAACGAGATAAGAATTACCCCCTCAAACAATTGTAACAGCGCAATCGTTTATTTTGTTAAAGTGTTCATGCGATGACGCGCGTTGAGGCATTGCGAAAAGACTGATCAATAGTAATTCCATTATGTAAGATAAATCATTATTCTATTGATGTGTGCGACAGATGTTCAATTCAAAAACTAGTCACGAAGCAAAAGCAAGCGGAAATTTTCAATTGCCACTTCATATTCATCGTAAAATTCGTTTACCACCTGACAAGATGAGATGACAGCAGAGTACAAGTTACAAAGTAATTCAATTTTCGGAAGACAAGTTGTAAGCCAGATCGTTTTGCTTCTGTATACTCCCGACAATTTAAGATAAATTAAATAATTGGTATAAAAACGTGGAAAAAAAATTGTATTTAATAGCCAGATATTATTTTTTAATAATATCGAAACATCAAAAGTCATACATATAAGTAAAAATTAAAGAATTTTAACACGTTAAATTTCATAGATGCAAGGATAAATAGATGAGATTGGTTAATAAGATTATAATATTAGGCTTATTCCCGAGGATTTTTAATGTTAATATATACAAATTTTCAGAAAAAAACCTGAAATTTAATTATAAATTTTTATTGAGAAAATACAAATATTATATCGATCAAAATACTTATAGAAACAATAGTAATAAAGTTTTTGGACACCTATATACCTATTTACATAAATTTTATATGTAAAAAATAATTTACATATTTATACATATAGATATATTTATATATACTTAGAGATTTTTTCTTCACAAAAAATTATCAATACATTAATAATTTTTGGGTTATAAGTAACTAAAGAAAGAATTTTTGTGAACTAAATTCTAAAGAGCCAAATAACAAAACACTACAGTCTAATTAATTCCAGGTAAAATATATTTTAAAAGAATTTTAACTTAATGCATGATTAACTTAATGCACGATTCTTCGTTAAACAATATTTTAGGATTTTTCAGAGATTAAGAAATTATGAAGATTTTTCCAGATGCAGAATGCGGAAAAAATTGATCAAGTACAATGACGCAGATGTTGTATCGAGTAATTAGATTTATTTTATAACGTGTAATGAGTATGCATTTACGTACAATTAAATACAATATTATAATTGGGTATAACAGATAGCTGTAATTAGTAACCAGATACATTACATTATTTTCTTCGTCTCTCTTTATATACCTACAGAATGTATCAAAATCACTGGATACCTTTTTAATGATAAATTCTTTGTCTAATTTAGAAACAACTCTACCAAAAACGAAAGAAGATTTATTTAGGGCCAGTTTTTTATAGTCGTTTAAACTGAAGTTTAGTTAAACTTACTCTTCGTCTTTTTCTAAAAGAGATAGTTAGAAAAAGACAAATAACGCAGAATGACGTGAGTTTTTTTCTCAGAAACGATTGTTGGAAATAAAGCAATTCTCTTTTTACTCAAAGGTACATGTATTGAAAACCTTAAAAAAAAATTATACAAAAATATAAAAAAAATATATATAGCCGCCGGCAGATGATAAATTTTTTTTCGAAACGTTCGGCGGTAGACACTCTCCAGCTGAAACGGTCCATCCGAAATAAAAAAAACCAAACGGGTTATTCAAGTTAACAATAAAGACGAGTTGTTATGAGAAAATTCGTCAGTTTTTCGTAATTATTAAAAAATGAAGATCGATTTTAAAAATCTTAGATCGTCAACGACTCGTCTTTGTTGTCAACTTGAATAATCTATTTGGTTTTTTTATTTCAGATGGAATGTTTTAGCTGGAGAGTGTCCACCGCCGAAAAAAATTCATCATCTGCCGGCGGACGTACTTTTTTTGTTTTTCAATATTTCTGGATAATTTTTTTTTCAAAGCTCTCAATACATGTACCTTTGAGCAAAAAGAGAAATCGTTTCATTTCCTACAATCGTTTCTGAGAAAAAAAATTCGGAATTTCGACCTTTTACGTTACCTGGAAAACGCAATGTATCTGACAAAAACTTTTTTTAAATTTAAATATAAAATTTTATATATAAGATTTATAAAAAAAAAAGATTTCGTAAGCGTAAGAGACGGATAATAAAGAGCTAAGCATAAGAGATGGAATTTAAAAATCCAGAGAAAGAAAAGATACCTATATGAGACAGTTAATTTAATTTTTATATTATCTTGCTCTTACACTAAGAAATAAGGAGCTGCGAGGTTTATATCTTGTAATATGTACGTTGACGTAAAAAGACAAGTTTTTATTACAATATTTATTTAGCATCCAATGTACGTACGTAAATTATAAATTAAAAGAAATCATCGTGCAAAGCAAATACCGTTTTATAAATGAACAATTGCTCGATATTATATCATTCCCTGGGTTCGGGGAGCGCGCTATTAGCGCTATTTGCTTGTTCTATCGTTGTTTTACATCTAATGAACGATAAAGATAGAATAATGCTATTAGCGCTAATAGCGTCTCCCCGAATGCGCCTAAATCTACTGGCAGCACATATCTGCATACAACTGATTATTCAAGAAAATATTTACTGCATCGACATTAAATTCAATATTGATAAGAACTGTTATTTATGACTTATGCATTAGTACACATGCACTTGTAAGTTCTCGTGTCATATATAATTTTAACGCGCGTTCTCGTAGCTAGTTATTTATTTATTGTAGTAAATTCTGAGATATCGATAAATCGAAACGTAATAACGCGACGTGAATAGACTTCTTGAATAATACGCAGGTTGTATCTAAGAAAATCAGAATATTAGTCACAATGATAGGCAACAAACGTAGTATTTTTGCATCTATCGAGAATAATTATATGCATATCTAGAGCGTACGCTAGTAATTTCCTCAGAGCAATCTCCGTGTGCGTCAAGATGATAGCGCGATAACCTCGGGAATTGTACAGACTATCTAATAACCGAAATGTCATTTTGTCATCACTACTTATCTATTCTCAAGTATCTTAATTGTTATTCTGAATACCACGATTGATGAAATAAGAATTCAATTAATAGTAAACAAGGAAAAAGTTGGTCTTATGCTTAATATTAATGACTAGAAATTCTTGGAAAGTAAAAGTTTATAATGTAGATAGATAGCAAGAATTTACTTCAATCAATATAAAAAATTGAATTTAAGGAAATTTAATTTTAAGAGTTTCCACGATATCTAATATCAGAAATAAAAAAGTTGAACGTTTATATGCTAAGGTCAATTCTGGATACGACAAAGAGCAATATCACTGTAAAAAGCCACACAAGAAAATTTATTAACAGACTCATAATATAAGATGAAGAATAACAAAAGCAAAGTACAAATTCCGTTTTTCTTAATAAAAGAAACATTGCCGTCCTTGTACACGCAGATGACTAAAACAGCTAAAACGTTTGTTAATAAAATTGCTTACGATGTATGTATGTAACACATTTATTATTGACCAGTATACCTTCACAAAGAAACGCATTATTTAAATTAAAAAAAATTGATCTTTCTTTACGACATGAATATAAATTTCTCAGACAATGTACCTATATAATTTGCATATAAAAATGGAACATTTGTTCGTTTTTAGGTATAGATCGCGCTTTGAGATGCATAAAAACAATCACGGTATTTATCGGGTATTGGCAAAATAAAAACAAGACAATTTTCTACTCATCAAATCTCCATAAATTCTTTAAAAACTAACTGATTTCTCCAGACAGAAAAAAAGTTGCAAAAAATTCCAGAAGATATTAATATTATTCCAAGTAAATATCTTAATTATTATAAATAATCAAAGCGTTTAAAATACGGTATTCTAGAAAAGTTTGAATTAATAAAAAAAATACAAATCGCATAAGAAGAGTTGCTTACATCACACATAATATATGTATATTGTTTTCGATTGATTATAGGTAATTCAAACAGCTGTTTCGTAATAATTTTTCTTTAGTAACTTATTATTTTATAATTGTTTTGTATAGATTTGATGTTTCTAAGAAGAAACAGATATTTAAGTGCCTACGAAAAAGGTATTTTCTTAAGCACTTAAATATTTCCGTTAGTTTCACGCAATTTGTCTGTGTGAAATAAGAACAGTTATCAAGTATCGAGCATCGTTAGCACTCACTTTTCGCGTTGCACTCCGACTTTTGTAAAGCACGTCGAATTCTCTGCAACCAAAACATTGTTCTAAACGAGCGCTAGCGCAACTGGTTTCTCAAGTGGTTCCAGACTGAACGCGTTGTACTCGCCGATCATTCACCGTTGCTGACCGCTGCAGCTCGTGTCGTTAAACGAGACGCACTGACCAGCAACGATTCAGACTCGCCAGCAAAGGCCCGAGAACGACGCGTCGTCCGTACGTCCGTACCCGTCGCCCCGGCGCCTCCAATTTCCTTTGTTTACGCCGCGAGTAAGGTAGGGATGCCTACGATAATTCGATAGTGTCGTGACCGCGGGTACTTTTTTTTCGATATTGATAATTTCGGCATTTTCAGCGATTACGAGTATTTGCGATACTCAGGGTTGGGCAGATACTTCGAAACAAAGTATTTAAATGTGCAAGATACAAAATACTTTTTTGACATGTATTTAAATACAAGATACAAAATACTTTTTTAACATGTATTTAAATACTATTGTATTTAATACTATTGTATTTAAATACATGTCAAAACTAAAGTATTTAAATAGTATTTAAATATTAATTGTATTTAAATACATTTATAAATACTTTTAAATACAATTATTCTTTAAAATTTTAAATTTGCGTTTATATTTTAAATAATAGATAATAGATGATCTATTGATCTTATTATAATTACTTTAATATTAAGTATATAGTCTCAAATTATAGAATCGTATGAAAATGGGATCTGTCAGAAGTAAGTTAAAAGCAGCACTTTGAAAGATAAATTTATTTATTTTAACTCGTAAACTTTATAAAAAAATAATAGCATATATTATATAGTGATTTAAATGGACAGCATATATTATATAGTGATTAAGTGATTTAGGCTGCGGTCCACTTGACCTTGACGCTACAAATGCTTTGTAGCGTTCTTCTTCTCCTTCTTTTTTCATTGATAGAAAGGAGAAGAGGAATGCTTCGAAGCATCTGGAGCGTCAAGTGGATCGCAGCCTTAGTGATATAGCATACAGTATACAGAGTATATTTTATTTATTTATTATTATTTCGGTAATTCTTATTGCCTTTCAAAAATACCAATGTTTCAAACATTTTATCAGATAGAAGGCTACGAGTAGGCGAATGTATGAATCCCGCAAAAGAAAACAGTCTCTCTACAGGAGCAGAAGAACACAGACTAGTATTAAATTTTATAAACGCCTTTTTCACACGTGGGTATTTATTCAATGTATCAAGCGTTTTCTGTTTATCATGAAAAAAAGAAATCAATTCCGTATCTGTATTCGATTTCTGCAGACTATTAGATCCATCAAAGATAAAGAATTCATCTTCACTGGAATTAGAGATAATTGTGGTTTCAAGAAGTTCAAGCTCGTCTATAGCCGCGTTACACAAGTTTCGAAAACCTGACACTTCCTCGCTGGACATGGTCTTTGGAAGCTACTTTAGTTTAAATGCCGGGTGTAAACACGGCTAGACTTCCGTATGCGACCCACGTCCGATTTTAATTTACTTTTGCAGGCACGTAGTACGTACTAAAAGAAGTCGAAAGCCCCAGTGCTAACTTGCGGAAATGACTATTTTCTTAAATATTCAAATAGCACTGGGGCTTTCGACTTCTTTTAGTACCTACTACGTGCCTGCAAAAGTAGATCAAAATCGGACGTGGGTCGTATACGGAAGTCTTACCGTAAACACGAAGCAATGATAGCATCGTTTACTTTTGGCGAAAAATTGAAGAAGTCTTCAAATCTCTTCTCGAGTTAAGTAATGAGAATTTTGCTACGACGCTATCTAAAAATCTCAGATTTTTTTTATGTAACATTTTAATTCTCAGTTTAAGAGAAAAAAGAGTTGGCATTAAAATGCCATAGTAGCATTCATTTTTACTCTGCAAAGATAGATACACATTCTGACATTCTCAAAAGCTTCTAATGAGAACTGCTTCGGCGACCGAAGGTCGGTACATAGACGGCATTGAGGGTATAGCGACGATAAGGGACAAAATATAGCCAATAATCTACACTGTTAAAAAAGATATGAAATTTACAACACATTTACGATACCACGGTAAATGAAATTTACAAACTGGGTATCTGAAATAAAAATTCTTGCACTTGTATAGCTAAATTCATACACAAACATGAATTCTAATCACTGATATGAAATTTAATACACACAACATTAAATATTAAAAACCCGTTTAAGATTTTTTGGAATACGCAAGGTAATAATACATATTTTCGATTAAAAATGAGAACATTTGTATATGAATTTATTTGTTGCAAACAAAGCATTGAAAATACAATACGACTTTGGATTTTAATTGCGGCGAACTGAAAAATACGATGCACTCGAAATTGAATATTTTGATATGCGTAATATTTCTTTACAACAATTGTTTTTTGAAATTCCAAAGCGCGAATGGAAACAAGAATTCATATATATTTCATGGTAAAATTCATAAAAATTATAAAACCTGTTTCTTAATTTAAATATGCTTAAAGATCAAAATTTCTTTACAGGTATATAAATTTTCAAACAGATGAGCATAGTAATATTACTTCTCGATACTTTTATTTTCGAAATACCACTCCTTTAATTTTCAACTTCGTATTTGAAATTTCATATACGGTATCTGCATAAAAACTTCCTACATTTTTATATTATTTTTAATACAGATTTTTTTAACAGTGTAGTAATTAAGGCTGTACAATTTTTTTTATTTTAAATTTCAAAAAGGGACAAAATATGTAATTAGTAAATACATTTAAATACATTTAAGTACATTAAAATACATTTAAAAACATTTAAATACAAGATACACTTAGATTAAGTAATTAAATGCAAAATACGAGATACTTAATTATTCGGTATTTAAGGGGATTCTGCACCTGTTTGTATTACCGACCAAATTCTATATCTGTCCTTGTATAGACAATGATAATAGACAAGGATAGACAAGGTTATAGGTTATATAATCTTTTGAGCAGCATATCTTCTTTGTTACGTGTCTGAGCCTAATTCTAACTACGGTATGTTATCTCTTCACGTTATCCGTTATCCAGGCTGGTCTTATTTTGTAACAACAAATTATAGAATGTTTATATGAAGCAAATGTGTTTTCATGACTTGACGTGAGAAAATCTGTATTTTTAAAATTATTTTTGTTCTCGCCATAAAATCGACCAGCGTGGACATTATTAGTGCATATACTTTAACTTCTGAAAAGAATTTTTCATTCTGTAAAGCCAATAAAAAGATATGTTACTAAAAAAAAAAATCGGTAATATAGAAATTACAGACGGGTGCAGGATCCCCTTAAATACTGTATTTAAATAAGATACGTATCTAAATACTTATCTCTCAGATAGGGGAGACCGGGGCGAGATCGACAGTTTTTTTTCGGTGCCGATTTTTAACAACAAAATAAATAATTTTAGTTAAATGTGGTATACCGTTGTAAAGAGTGATCCTTTAGCTACAAAATTTATATAGGAAATTTTTGTCTACGTCGCTTTGTTTAACCCGCGGTATAGAGCAAAAACGACAACGGTGGAAAAATTGAAATCTCAAAAATGCCGGTGCAGAGTCGTCACTCCATAAATACATAATTCCGATTATGAAAACTGATAGAATACATTTTATTAATTATTTGTTAATAGAAAAATGTAAACATTTATTAATTAAAATGTTAAAATGTTTCATCATTTTGTATTTTTGTGTGTGTGTACGGATTCTATAACTCAAGAACTAATCAACCAAATATTAAAGAATTATATATAAAATACGGGTAGAAAATACTGAAAAGTATAATAATATTAGAAAATTTGCCAATATTATAAAAGTCCACTCCGGGTGCTTACTGACGAATTAGCCCCAAACACAAGTTTCAGATTTGATCGCTCACGAAATATTAGACATCAACGATAATGAAAAAACTACACTGGATTCGTGTTTAGCATGTATTACTCTTTATAATCACGTACCTCGAGATTTGGAGAGCAAATATTATTGCAGATATTACAAAATTTCCACGCGCAGAAAATTTCACTTTCACCTTCCGAAAACACGTTTGCCCTCGTAAAAATCATAACACGGCAGGTAACCTGCCGAAACTCCGTTGGTCACATGGGTACCATAAGCAGCGTTTACAATGTTAATAGCGAGTTCGCACAATATACAGATTCCGAGATATTTGATTTGACGATTTCATCTCGAAGACGTTTTCGCCCCGGTCTCCCCTACTTTAAGATACGTATCTGCCCAACCCTGGCCGATACTACCTTGACTGGTTCGTTGAAATAATATGATACTGTTATACAAGATATCGAGATTTATCTTTGCATGCTATTGTACATGCGATTTGTATTTTTTTTATTAATTTAAACTTTTTCAGGATACCGTATTTTGAACGCTTTGATTATTTATATAATAATTAACCCAGATAGCAAAAAGGAGAACGCACAACCTGTATGTGAATAATATTTGACAATTCTTCACGCATAGTAAATTAAATGAAGAAGCTACCTGTTTCTTCGCTACATTTGTGTTCTACAAAATTATTTCATTCTTGCACGATGAGTTCATCAACAATTTCCTGCCAAAAGCATTCTACATGTATCCTACAGATTCCTACTGTATAACTGAAGTAAGAATATAGAAACTTTGAAGTTATATATAACTTCAAAGTTTCTATATTCTTACTTCAGTTAGAAATATACTAATCCGATAGTGTATATTATTTCTAACATTTGGAGAGAATACTAAAAATTAGCTATATAAAGATATTTACTTGGAATAATATTAATATCTTCTGGAATCTTTTGCAACTTTCTTCCTGTCTGGAGAAATCAGTTTTTGAAGATAAATCTCGATATGCTCTTATTTCACGACGGACCATGTGCAAGCGTCATTTCCTTTGAAAAACTGAAAATGCAATAATCACATTTTACACTAAATATGAGCTATATGGCCCAACCTGCATATTTTAAATATGCTGGCATAGTTATTGTAAAATAAAAAGATATTGTATTTTCAATATAAATACTTTTCATTTAATACATATATATAGCAATAAACGCAAGACAATTTGCCTTTAGGTAATACCAAATATTTTCTGATACTTCTTCTTTTTTTCGTTATTAAATAAGCAGTATAAAATAAAACATATTGATGCGTTGAATAAAGAAAACAATTTCAATTTTGCAAACATTTTTTAACATTTTTTTTCTTTATCAAAAATGCAGAATGTATATAATATTCATACTTCTGATATTCCCTATCAAAAATAGAAAATCAATAATTTACTGATTTAAAAAAAATGAACTTTGTTGATAGACGTCGCGGAATTTTTTTGTTTAAAGAAAGATGCAGAGATATTTAAAATAGCCAAAAAGTCGACTTTAATGATTTTTAATAGCAATCTTTTATTTTGCCGTTTGTTGGATTAAAGTAGTGAAAATTGCGATTTTGAAAATTGATAAACAAAAGAGGCGCACGGTCGAATTAACTTTTTTCTTCACGCTCCTATAAGGATAAAATTTACACGCGTTCCAAAAGTTGGCTCTGATGTAGTTATGATAATGACTTTTTTTACTACCGTTAAAGTAACTGTTCTATGAGAAAGAACGGTTTCTTTGGAATGTCCACTATATGCCGAACGAGTACAATCATTTCGGAGAGTGCTGCAGGTAAGTTGTAGTGATATGCCATATATTTAAGTGCAGCGATATTTAATGATGAATGGATTATCGATCTCTGAACGTATTAAACAATTTACATATCAATTCCGGTGAAAGAGCCATCATTATATACGAGACATATTAAATGAGATGTGTTGTGCGAGAATTCATCCAGAAGAAAATTCACTTCTATGTCTTCAACGTGGATAATAAAGATCTTCTGTTATTGCAGGACTTCTTGTTGACACCACACTCTATACCAAGATAGTTTTGAGTAAAGTACATATTTTGCTAATTTGTAAATGTAATTCGAAATTTGTTTTTTATTATTATAAAACGTATTTTTGTCGAAACTACATTTATCTTCAACTTTATCGCGGTTTCACAAGAATAGCAATAGATATTATACCTTCTTTTAAACATTTTGTAATTTAAACATTTTTAAATTTTCAAACTAAAATAAACAAACTAAATTTAAATATTAAAAAAATTTTTTTAAATAAACTTATTTTAATAGAAATAAATGAAATTACTGTATTTTCAATTTCATAGCATTGAAAAAATTATGTAGAAGATTATTCTTATTTTTGTAATATTTTCAATTATAGCAGCTAAATAATACATATTTGCTTTTTTAACATTATGTTACATATGTAGATTGAATTTGTTATAATATTATCATATATATGTTGATATTTTACAGATCAGGATCAAAATAGGGATCCTTTAAATTTTTGCAGATTTTTAAAAAGATCGCGCGTTTTACGTTTTAAATGTAGAAATTTGCAATTCAAACATATTATAAATAGAAAACTGTCGAAAAATTGGAAGGAAGTAAAGGTGAAAGAAATTAAAATAACTTTATGACAGAAGATTGATAGCACATTATACTGATAGCAAAATGCACATTGTTTGAGTGACAAATTGTATTGATATAAAATTGATTGATATGAAACCTTTGTGTACAAACATCCTTTACGTAAATAACATAAAATGATGTCCCACTTGAAATATGATAATATCTTAAGTATAAAATAATCGATACTTTTAATGTCAATTGATAAAGAACAAAGTAGATAACATGGCATATCTTTTCGAGACGCAGTAAGAAATATTAAATATCAATTAAATTAAATATCAACATAGCAATTATTGGACAATTACCGAAAAAGGAACGCATCACGAGTTGAACAGTTTCAATTTTTTCGAAAATTGTGCCTTATTTATCTTGAAAATAATAATAATAAACTTACAAAATTGAAAATATTGCTAAAACGGGTGTATACATATATCAACATATCGATTTATATTTAGCATTTCGTTTAAATTTATTAAATATTTGTTTTCTTCTTCTAGCGCCGCGACCGTTTAACGATCGTTGGCGATCAAGTTGGCTATTAGGTATATATTAGCTATTATCATGATTTTCCTGGAGAAGAATAATAAGGTGCAGTTTCTCGTTGCCTTTCTCAGAAGTATTTATAAAAACTGGATTGAGAGAACTTTTTTAAAATAACCGATATAGATTTCTAAGATTGAGAAAAAGATTACGCGCTGTAACTACGTAATAAATCTAATAATTTAAATCTACTATAAATCGCTCTATTATAAATCTATTATCTTAGTAAAAATAAATTCAGTAATAGAGAAAGGCCACTTGACTGACGCTAATGCAAAAAAGATTGCGAATCAATTATTGCTAAAGCTGGCGCTACATTATGCGCGTTTTCGTGAATTATTCGTGATTCGTGACTCGTAATTCGTTAATATTCGTGAATAGCGTGGATGGAAAATTCGTCAAAAATTCGTCCGAATTCAGACGAATTTTTGACGAATTTTCCATCCACATTTTTTACAAATATTAAACAAATTACAAATTACGAATCACGAATATTCGCGAAAACGCGAATAGTGTAGCGCCAGTTTAAGAACGTAGAACGTAGAATATATTTACAATTAGACAAAATGAGATATCATATATTCGTTATGACAGCGCAACAAATGAAATCTTATCGCATTATCAAAGATGAGACATAATTGCACAAGACAATACCCACGACTGACTTCCAACACAAGCAGTGTGATGGCTTGATCACATCAACATTAGTTACCTACTCATAATTAAATGAACTTTGCTCCTTTATTCTCTTTGTACGAACGGTGAAGAATTATTGTAAATAGAAAAAGAGAAATATGAAGCGAAATATAAAGAGAAATATTTTTTTCAAAGAAAGAAAAAAGTTTAGAACAGAAAAATTAAAACTTTAATATCATAACTCAAGAGAATAATTCGTAAATAATTGAATAGTACGTGATTAATAAAACATTGGTATAGAAAAAGAATATTATCGTATTTTTTAAGTCTTTAAGTTATCATATTTTTTATGATGGAAATAATTTAATAATTTAATAATTTTTTAAATCTATAAGCCTTTGGCTCATAGATTTCAAAAACTGTCGCGCGTTTAACGTAAATTATGAGTAGAATTCAATCTGGATACATGCAAACAAAGTGCTGAAAATGATGTAGATCTCTAACAATACGCCATAAAGAATAATTTTAGAAGGAAGCGATAAACAATGATTTGAGAAATTCTACAATTTAAATTAATAATTTGCTCCAACGTCATTATTGCAATTTTTTTGTAAACATTTACCATTTGCGTTTATGCCTAAATAAGCAACTGAAAAGCATTTCTTGTTGTAACCATCGTAAGTATAGGGGAAGAAAAAAAATAATACAAAATAAAAATTTTGTTTAAATAAAAAAAAAACACGGAATAGAAAAAAAACTTCAAAATCGCTTGAGAGAATGATTTGTAAGTACCTATAACGTGATTCATAAAATCAAGTTAGTTATATTAGTAAGTTATTCTGTTATAAGATTATAATTTATTCTATAAGAAGCTTATAAGATTTATAGATCGGTGCGCAGTTGCATGTAAACAACATACTACGTAATTCTACACTTAATTAGCATATATCGTAAACATATATGTAATAAATTATACACCAGAAACGACAAGATTAAATTTGATCATATAGTATAGATTATCTTATTATAACGTAAACAGATTTGGTCCGCATCATCAGGGATGAGCTCGAATAAATTTCCATAATGTTGGATAGATGGAAGATAGGCCAAAGTAGCGGATTAATTTCCTCTCTAAATATAGTCAATCAGTTGATCGAGATTAGTTTCGTAAATACAGTCAGACGTCATAATATGATACATTTATCACCGAACTCGTTTCCTGCAGTAGAATGAACTTTCGAAGTTATGTTCAGTCTCGTATATAGAATTTAGCGCACAAGAGCGTCCGCGTGACGTGTCCGTGAGCGCGACATATTGATGTTGCGATAGTACCGCGACACTCCGTTTCAGACCCCATCAAGGACGGAAACCGGGTCAAGCCCTCGCGATGAAAACAGAAATTTCGTTATTGATCAAATGGATATCGGTGGATATCGGCGAACGCGCGCGAGGCCTCCAATATTTTTTCACGCGAGGCGCTTCTTCCTCCTGAAATGCAAATGAAGCAAAGCGAGGCTGCTCCCGCGGTTGCCTCATCCGCTTTATTTTCTCGGTGCAGCCGGAAATATGCGCGATAACGCTTCTACGCGGAAAACTCGCGGCTTCTCCGCGAAAAGTTGGCGCCTTAATTAATTCTACTCTCGACTCTTCGAGAGTCGCGCACAGGGGGACCCGAGAAGAAATCCCCGCTTCGTCGCGTCGTCAGGAGAGCGAGCTCCGAGCTCTCGCGCGGAAAGCTCCGCTTCGCGCTTCTCGTCGCGGAGCTCAAATCCCGTTCGCGCGCGCAATGAAGCGCCTCAAAATGGCTCGCTCGCTCGCCCTGTCGGGATTTCACAGGTCGGCGGAAGTCGTTATAGGAGATTATCGCGGGATGGGTTTTTTCCTCTCGGAGCGAGAGAGGGGGAACGCGCTTTTTGACAGCACGCACTCCAAACGCGAGCGCGCTCCGCGCTTCTCTGGCGACTTCCTTCGGCTCCGTTCATCCATGAACGAGAGCCGTCGAGTGGGAGAGAGACGTAGACGGGGAGGGAAGGCGATATGAGCGCGACGGGACGGGGCCGGGGTCCTGTGACTTCTCCGAGACGATCGCATAATTGTCCTACCTTTGCACAGCCGTTGCATCTCCATCTCGTCGCACACACGTAAGGCGGCGGTGCGTCAAACCGGAAAACTGCGCGCTGCTTAATTCTCGGCGGGCACGGGCAGGCGCGACGGGCGACGCGGACGGGTCGCGCGCGGATAGTCGATAGGCAGTATAGGCACCGCGGACGGCGACGGCGGCGCGGGCGATGACGCGCGAGCGGCGCCGGGTGCTGCAAGTAGTGCAAGTGCGCCGCGGCCGCCGCGCCGTTGCGTCGCGCGCGCGACTCTCGCCAGTCTCACCTTCGCACACACGGCGTCGACGCCGAGAATGTATGTACAGCGTGTCCTGGTGGTACGGATGCGTCGAAGACTTGACTCCTTGAAATTTAATTTGTATCTCGCGCTATATACTCGAGAATTATTCTCGCGCTCCTCGTATATTATTTATATTACAAATAAAATCCCTCAATATATACACTGTAAGATCTATATAATCTATATATGATTCGTATATGTTCGCGCATATTGGAAAAAAGGCGCTCGAAAACGGTTTTTCGACAATATCTCTTTTCCGGTTCATTTTACGATGAAAATGGTTATGTAACAAGTTAAACTAGAGAAATTTTCCTACAATTTATGTCTATCATTTTTTTGTAAAATAAATAGTTTCGGCGTCCGAGCGCCGCAAAGTTTACTTCAACACGTGTATTGGCGATTTTTCGAAATGAGTATTTTTACTCATTTCCACATGTCTGTTAAGTTAGCATCCCTCTACAAAAAATCGAAATGACATATGCAGAAATTAAGTGCTCTTTATGTGCTGATTGTGTGCTCTATTCGCGATTTTTGTGCTCGAGCGGTTTAGCGGAAAATCGTAATTGAAAGTGTGGGTGCTGGCTTAACCCTTTGCTGCACGGTGTTGTACCGGTACAACACCTTTTATACAAGTTTGTTTTTTTAATAAATAAAATTTCTACGTATTCCTTTAGCTAGCATGTTTGATATTGCTGGACTGCTAAAAGGTTCCTCTAACTCTAACTAAAAAATCAACTTTTAGAACCATATTTTAAACAAATAACATGTTATTAATAAATATATACCGAAAAACTGTCGTTATTAGTGAATAATTTCGTCTGCGTAAAATTTTAATTGATAACCTATACTTTAAAATTATTATTTGGGGGTTTTTGAGATCGCTTATTATGAATCCGGTGTCAAAAATACAAAATTTAAAATGGCGGATCCAATATGGCGGACGGAATTTTCAAAATCAACTGAATTTGCATGAAACTTGTTACTCGAGGGTTTTTGGGGTCGCTGATTACGAATCTGGTGTCAAAAATACAAAATTCAAAATGGCGGATCCAATATAGCGGACGGAGTTCCATGCAAATTCGGTTAATTCTGACAATTTTTCCCGCCATATTGGTTCCGCCATTTTGAATTTTGTATTTTTGACAACGGATTCGTAATCAGCGACCCCAAAAACCCCTAAATAACAAGTTTCATGCAAATTCAATTGATTTAAAAATTCCCTGAGTTTTTGATTTTATATGTAATTTTAATGAGTGGGGGTGCAGCTAACTTACGTTAAGCCAGCACCCCTACTTTCAATTGTGATTTCCCGCTAAACCGCTCGAGCACAAAAATCGCGAATAGAGCACATAATTAGCACATAAAGAGCACTTAATTTCTGCATATGTGCAGTTATTTCAATTTTTTGTAGGAGGGTGCTAAATTAACAGATATGTAGAAATTAGTATTTTTCGCCAATACACGTGTGTTGGAGTAAACTTTGCGGCGCTCGGATTCCGAAACTATTTATTTTACAAAAAAATAATAGACATAAATTGTAGGAAAATTCCTCTAGTTTAATTTGTTTCATAACCATTTTCATCGTAAAATGAACCGGAAAGGAGATATTATCGAAAAACCGTTTTTGGGCGCCTATTTTCCAATAAGGCGGCACGAGCGGCAAAGATACGAGGTGGCAAAGTGAAAATTCGAAAAGAGCACCTCGAAATCTATCAAAATGCCAAATATCAAAACTCCCGGAAAACCTTTCCAGGGGGTTACCTTTCCTTTTTAAGCACCAAATGACTGTATTATAAAGTGCGATCTGCGGATTCTTACGAATTATTTATCGTCTTTATTAATTAGCGAACGGAAACACGACATTTCTCGAGAAAGCTAAGGATATCGAGTAATGAGATAAAAACGAAATCAGCAAATTTGGTGATCTAAAAAAAAAGATATGTTACAAATCTGTTTTTAAAATCGGGAGATTTCGACTCGCCGCCGAAACCATATCGTCCTTATCGTCAGAGGATAAACAGTCCCCTTTTTATCTATCGTCGAATTTATCGACTTTGCGATTCTGTCCTTCGGAAAGATGGCGGCACTTTCGCGGAGCGGCGCGCGCGACGGTACCATTTCCGGCGAATCCGGTCGTGAGAACTGAGAATATGGCACGGCGATGATGACGATGTCGGGTCGGTTTCGTCGCGGGCTTTCATAGAATTTCGGCACTCGTATACCGGATATTCGTGGACCGTTCTCGCCGTGGTATGCGCGTCTGACGTGCCCGTCATTCGCAGCGCCGAGGGACCGCGCGATCGGCGACGGAGCGACCTAACTATGAGCGGCGACGCGTTACCGTCCTGACAGTTCGCGCGACGCCAATAAACAGAAGGTACGTAAAGGTCGGCGAAGGATCCGGGGGGCCGCCGTCTCTCCGTTTCCCGATGCGACGTTCGTGGAAGTCGCGGAACACGTCCGCCGACCCGGTGCTGCCCCGTCGAGGAACGCGCGCTCGCGCGTCTCCCTCACGTGCGCCTCCCCCGCATGAATTACGTCACTTTGCTACGTGTTCAACGAAGTTCGATACTTACGTCCGTTCCGGATAACCGAACGGTTTTATACATGTAAATATTACACGTATTTCCGATCCGCGAGGAGATCCTGAGGCTGTGCGCCTACGCGGTCGCGATTTCGTCTTAAAATCTGCGATCTTACGCCTACCTATTTTGCTAATGTCAACAGCTCCACTAATCTCTTGCGCTCGCTCTTGCGACTTGCAGTGACAATCTGAATATTTACAGTTTTGTTTTCCAAGATTGTGCTAAACTAAAGAAATTGACGAAATTGATATGTACCTACATCTTTATAAATTTGTTTGCGTTAAACTGCTGTTTTGTGATACCTTTTCTCTTTGTTTGTGCGCTTTTTCGCTTTTTGTCCTCGATATGTGCACCCCATAGAGATTGATTGGATTTACTTCAGGAAATTTGAAGATACAGATGTATCAAAACATCCTGGTTATTTTACTCCTTTTTGTATTTATATCTGCCTTTCTTCTGTCTTTTTTAAATTTAGGGCCGATTGTTCCAACCTGTTGGTAAACTAACTAATACTACAATAGTTAAATCATATATATATGTCTTTGTTTTTCCTTCAAATTAGACAAAGATAAACATATGATTTAACTATTTAGTTAGTTTACCAACAGATTGGAACAACTGGCCCTTAGAAATGGTTAATATATAGTTGTTATTAAAAATAGCAATACAAAGTAAACAATGTCAAATAACACAATAAAAAATAACACAAAGTATACAATTTATGGAAGTGTACGACAAATATGATACTGTAGTTGCATGAATTAATAAAGACAGTTTTTGCATTAATTTTTTACACTTTGTGTTTGTGAACATATAATAATTTTAATAAATGCATTTCAATAAATACAGATGTTATTCTTCGAAAAATATTCTTTGCATGTGAAGCAAAATATTTCCTGAGTTTTCACATAATATTAAAAAGAAAAAGCACAAATTTGTTGTAAAGATTTAACAATTGATTTCTTGTATATAATACCTACCGATAGTGGAAAAAGTATAACAGCAATTTTTAAGATTTAATATTAATTATTAATGGTATTCTGTCCTATTTTATTTTTTAAATAAAAAAGAATGAATTATAAAAAATAAAATACAATTTTAAATTCTGAATTCTAACTGTATGGTACTATCCAAGAATAGATAAGCGATATTTTTAAAATCAAGGATATGGATACGTGTCGTAATAGTTCTTTTTAGTTCTTTAAACAGAGATTTGATTTAGTATCATTTATTTATGAGTTGTATCTATTTGTCTTTGACTTTGACATATCACGCAACGTCAACAGCGTTTGGCTCTTGATTAGCCCGTTCTTTTACGTGTGTCTTTGACTTTTTATCTATTTGTAATTTTATGTATTAGGCGTGATCAGTAAGTATTTTCTGTACATTTTCTTGCGATTGACATTGAGCGGCTAATAAAGATAAGAAATTGGAAAACTAATAATCTTTATTTAACTGATAAAAGTTAAATACTTTCAAGTAATGAAATTATGAATTAATACTGATATAATAGACAATAAGAGAAATAAAATGGGATAATTGTGAGACATGCTGTATATAATTAATTGATCAGTAGAATTATATGATGTTAATAAAAAGTTTAACAAATAATATTACTATTATTAATATATGTAACACTTACATTTCATCTGTAATACTATTATTATTGTTGACACTTTTAGAATAAAGAATAGAGAAAAGATACATGATGTTTGATGTTGCCTGCACTGAATATCGTGTAGAAATGAGGAGGAATGTGAAAAGTCTGATCTGCGTCGAGACTTAATGCAATTAGTTTACCCCAGTCTAGATTCTATCCAATTAGATCTGGAAAAATGGGAGCAGTGGGTGATACTCTATTTTGCCATATGAAAAACTTTCACTGCCATTGACTTTATCAGCCGTTCCTTGTCAGAGTGTATCTACAGTTTGGTTTGAAAACAGATAATGCAGTGGTTTGTGTTGCTTCTATTTGTACAGTGCATAATGTGGAGCGCGTCTGAGGAATCATCAGGCGCGATGGAAGGCGACCCTCCTGAGGCTGTGGTACACACGAAGGAGACATGCGAGCAGAATAAAAATCAATTAGAATCCCTCAAGGAAATCATGATGAGGAATCAACAAAGTTTAAAGAGAAGAGAGGAAGAGGTTCAGGTAATATAAATTATTATCTAAAGCAATTAAAATCTTTCAGAAGCCTCATCTTTTGAAATATACATTTGCGCATTGTTAACTAAGAGACTGTTTCTCATTTAATATTTACACATTATCTTTGAGTTATTAGTGAATAAAAATTGTTTAAATTTTAGCAAATCTTAAGAATGCAAATAAATGATTAGATTTTAGGAAATTTACCAGAAATTTGATTTAAAAATTAATAGTTAAATAATATGAAATAGTATAGTAGTACCTTGCTTAATAGTTACTAGGAAAGAGAAAAGTACGATATTAAAATTTACATTGTTTTGTATTGTAAAAATAATGTTGTATTATTGTTTGTTTGATTTGTTTGAACTTGTTTGTTTAAACTGTTTGTTTAAATTGATTTATTTATGTATCTAGGAATATGCACAAAGATTGTCAAAGATCAAATCCAGAGCCAAGTTATCACGTCGTAGTAAAGAAGGAGCTTCATCATCTAAAGACACAATGCATTCACATAAGACTGAATCTGCAGCAAAGGATGTAACAGATGATACAATTGATGACATTAGTCAAGCAAAAACCCCTAAAGCAAAGTCTTCTTTACTTCAACGAAAACTGGCGGAAAATAGGAAAGTGTTCGAGCAACGTAGCAAAGAATTGACAGAAACGAAACGAGCGGTGGAAGAAAAAGTGGAAGCTATCAGGCAACAATTGGATGAAACAGATTTAGCAGCAGCAGAGCACAAGGATCAACTAGCTGTCACACCAATTAGGCCTCTTGTCATCACTTCGGATGTGAGTTCTACATCAGTTCTATTAACATATAATTTTCTTTAAATAACTTTCTGTATTATCTTTAATGAATGTAATGAAAGCAATGATTGATTACATAATGCATAGGTAATTTATTCTCAAAACTTTGCAATAGCATGATAAAATTTATGTTGATTTTCTAATTTAAGGTGATGGCGCCAATTCAAATTCAAAACATTCAAGAAAAGGAAAAAAAAATCATGGAATTAAATAGCCAAATCATTGAGCTGGAAGCTACCATTCTGGATCTTCGAGAAAATTTAAACGAGAAGGATTCTGTTATTGAGTCTAAAACTAAAGCGGTTACTCTTATGTCTGCAGACCTCTCCAAGAAGGGTAAAACGACGTTGGACACCCTCGAAGATACGAAAGACGAAATGCGAACGATGCAAGAAAATTTTATCTTGATTGAAATGTCACTGAAAAATAAAAATGCCAGTCTATTGGAGCAGCTACAGGAACGAGATAACAGGATATCAGAATTGGAGCATACAGTCAATAGGTAATATATTTTTTCGGTAATGTGTATTATATATTCTTGTTATGTTATGAAACTAAGTAACATTTATCTCAAACTAATAAAAAACAGACCTTGATACTCGAATAATCAATAACAAAATATTTTTTTATTTAAAATTGCAAAGAGAATATTATTTATTGGTTAAGACGCCCGAACGGAATGCGGGAGATTCCAGGTTCGAATCCTGGCTGGGGTAATATTTTTCGCAATAAGTTTTTACAGTGATTTTAACATTAAATCGATATCGATTTAATTAGGGAAGGGAGAGGGAATTTCTAATGTTCCAACAATAGCTGTGTTTTAAGTCCGACAAATAATCGGCGCGCAGTTTAATATGTTGGAAAAATACGCGTATTAATACATATAGAAAATAATTATATTGAGCTGCCTAAGATCTAAGCTTGGACCGTATGGCTATTTCCTTTGTATTGATTTATATCTTAACGGTCTTAACATATATTGAATATTATTTAGTTTTTATCAGTTAATATGATTTATTATAAAATGACTATAGTAATGTATTTTAAATGTTGATATTACATATAATATTGTATAATATTTTTTTCTTATATAGAATAACATTTTAATAAGATTTCAAATTTTTCTAATTATTTATTTTTTTTAGATTTGAAGAGCAATTCAAAGAACAGAAAGTAGCTGAATCAGCAAGTGCGGATTTCTCGCGTTCCACTATGGACACTTTAGCAGAAACTAAAGACGCGATGAAATCAATGCAGGAAAATTTTATTCTCGTCGAATTATCATTGAAGTTGAAGAACGACAATCTTCTTCAACAGTTGGAAGAGTACGAAATAAAATTAGCAGAAGCCAAGGAGAGAATATTTCACTTAGAATCTGGTGCTGGTATAGTGACAACTCCGGCAGTCGAGGATTTACAATTTAGAATAGAGAAATTGGACCAGAATAATCGACAGCTTTTAGATGAGAAATACGAATTACAGAAAAATATTGCCGAATTGCAGGATAAGATTATTGCCAATAAATCAGTTCACGATAATGATGCAATCATCGAGAAAGACAACAGAATAGCAGAACTCGAAAATTTGATAGAGGAACTTAAACAATCAAATAAATTGCTAGAAGAAGAATCGAAGACTGAGTTGCAAAAACAAGTAGCTGAATTGTCATTTACGAACGAAGAGCATTCCATCAAGATTACCGATCTTGAGAAGCAAGTGCATGAACTCGAAGCGGAGAAAAACGATATTGCAGCGAAATTGTCAGCTGAGCAAGTACCCAAAGAAGATATGGTAATAAAATTGACAAAGGAATTGGAAGATTTAAATAAAAGTATGATCAAATTAAAAGCCCAACACAGAAGCAAAGTAAAAAATTTACAGAAGCAACTGGAAAATTTCAAAATGGTAAGAACTTTTTAAAATATTATTTTTAGACTTTAATCTTCAAAATAGTAGATTATATAGTATATGTAATTAGAATATAATATATTCTAATATATATATTTTTTTATCTACTACTTTAATTTCTGCGGAACAATTGTTGAATATTTAATTGGATACGTAATTGATCAATATTGCTTGTGAGCATCAAATATCAATCAATCAGGATATCTATTTTCTGTGTCTGTGAAAATAGTAATGTGTATTTTCTACTAGGTATCCGATACGAATGCAGAACTCGTTAGATTGGGCAATCAAGTGGCATTATTGGAGGAGGAGAAAGGTAACCTTCAGCTGAGTCTGGTAGACTTTGACGAGCTTAAAGGTAGGAACCAGGACGAACGTTTTATCGCCGACGTTTCCGTTGTTCTAGTTATATTATCGGATTTTTAATGCGATCTGTGTTAATATTTTTTATCGAGACAGCCTGTTTTTTAGCCCTGTTTCCTCTATGAATGAGAAGTATTCGTCCTAATTGTTATAATTATATGTATATATTTTTTATAATAAAACACAAAGATCTAAATATTCTAAATACTGCAATATATAAATAGATACTGCAATAATAATTGATATCAATTTTACAAATGTAGAATACAGTTAATAAAATATTAATTAATTGCGCGATTTTTGTTTACGAGTACTTAAAAGAAGATGGAAAAGACAATATTTCTCAATGTTTTCTGGTGATGGAATCTCTTCACTTGTTTTGTATGCTTCAATTATCGAAACATTTACGAAGAGTACTAATCAATGATATCTGAAATATTTCTTGATAATCGAATATAACATGGTACCTACTTTACTTGTCAAAGTTTGCTACGCACTTATTCATAGAAATAGATTTATTCTTAGTACTTATCCTATACGTTATATACGTTTTCTCATTTTACACGGAATAAATGATTAATTGCATGAATTGTGATAACAATATTTTGAATTTTTTGCGACACTTATTTGCTATTGCGTATTATTACACGCTTTTATTGAAATGGACGATGTGATTGAAAGTACTTTGTACGTATGATTAATTTTTGATTAGTTTATACGATTTGATTGGTGTGTATGATACTAACAGTTAAATATATATTTTAAAATTGAATGAAATATATAATCCTTCGCTTTTCCGATGCTTTACATGAATATATACAGAAAAAATATCTTATTTTAAATATTTAAAAATGTTCCAAAAATAATGTACTATCAGTGGATTTATGCTTTCAACTAAAGATATAAAAAAAGATGAGAAAATATAATAAAGGTGTTGATATGTATGATTATTTAATATTGTCATATACATATATGTAAAAAATATTAAGATTTTAATCTGTTTATATTATTATTTTATTCAATATTTGAGATTCCTAAGAATAATATGGCTAATATTGAAGAATGAGTTATATAACCTGCCGATGGTTTCTGATCTTTTGGAACAAACAATATATAATTATCAGTTGCATAAAAAGGGATTTTGTCAGAAACTTTGCTGTAACTAGCATTTAATAACTGCTTGTTCTAAGCTTACTATGAATCAAAATGAAATTGCACGTACGTTATTGGCAAATTATACGATCTGCACAGCCTCAGCAGGAGATTGGCAGGAACGTGTTGCTGACCTGGAAAGTAAGGTTTCATCTCAGACAAAAGAGATACAGATGCATATTGATGCAATCGCCATCTTAGAGAACCAAAAGTTAGATTTAACGCAAGGTAATTTATCACATATAATAGTCTATGCAGAATAAGATGTATTTGTGTGTTGATGGTTGAAATAATTTTTTTAAATATGAAATTGTGTTATACATTTTAATAGAACTATAAATCATGAGCTATTTCTGCTTTTCTTGATGGAATATTAATTATTGTGTGTAATTACAGTGTTAATAACTATACTTCTAATTCTTTATGTACATATATGTATTATGATGTTATTAAATATTAAAAATCAGCATGTTTATAATTTAATAGAATAAATCTTTAAAGCTTGCTTATCGTCTTTCAGAATTGCACACGGTGAAGCAAGAGATTTTAGCTTTAGAAGCTGAGAACGCGGAATCGGAGAATCTTAGAGTGACCGCAGAGATGAAGGTTGTTGAGCTAGAGGAGCAATTGGAAACAGCACACAAAGAACAGAACGAGAATAAACTTGAGATCGAACACCAGGAGCTCGTAAAAAAGCTCGATGCTTTAACGCAGGAAAATTCAGAATTATACAGCAAGTTAAACAAAATGGAGGAGAAGGGTGCTTCGGATACTGGTTCGACGGAATCTTTCGAAGCTATTCAAATAAACGATAGAAACGATCTGTTGAAAAAAATTGAGGATTTAGAACAGAAAAACAATGAATTAACGCTCAAGTTATCGAAGTTGGAGGAGAAGGATGGCTCACATGCTGGTTCCACAGAATCTTTTGAAACTATAAATGATACAGATCGTAGTGAATTGATAAAGAAAATTGAGCAATTGACGCAGGAGAATAGCGATTTGACCATGAAGTTGAGTAGGATCGAAGAGAAGGGATCGTCCGATACGGGTTCCACGGAATCCTTTGAGCGTATCCCGGAGCATAATGATAGTCCGACAAAGATCGAACTGCTTACTCAAGAAAATCACGAACTTGTTATTAAACTAACAAAACTGGAAGAGCGATTGAACCAAATAGAAAGCAGCGCTCAATTGGAAGTCTCTAAGATTGATCATAGTTTAGGGACACTTAAAGATGATAGTAGCTTGCGATTACAGATTGAGACGCTTACCCAAGGAAATGATAATTTGATGGGAGAGATTTCTCAACTTAAATCGCAGATAGAGGATCTCATGGAGGAAAACAACAGATTACAAGATCGTATAGAAGTGTTGACTGTGGAAAATACTGAGCTAGTTATAAATCGCACGAAATTGGAGGAACGTCTTCAAGTGGAGTCGTCTCATACTTCTCAAATGTCAATTCAAGTGATAGAATCTGCTGATCAAATTAATTCCTTGATAGAGAGGCAACATATTCTTGAAAAAGAGTTGGCACAATTGCGGAAAACTTCGATTGAACATTCAGTTAATGTATCATCATGCGAAACTGATGATGCAAAATCTAAACTCGCGACATTGGAGAAAGAAAATGCGCAGATGACAATGACAATCGCACAGCTCGAAGAGCGTATCAATAGCCAAACAGAAGATCTAATTAAAATCACTAGAGAGAAAGAAGAGCTGGATCTAAAGCTGGAACACATGACCTGCGATGATTTCTCTAGAGAAAGGTTGGAGCTCATTGATAAATTAGAGAAATTGAATCGGGATAAGGAGAACGTTGCCCATGAGAGGCAGGAGTTGCATGAGCAAATTAGCATTCTCTTACAGAAATCGTCCGATGAAATTTCAGAGATGCGAAAGGCGGAGGAGGTTGCTTGTCAGGAATCGCAAACTGTAATTATAGCATCCTTAGAGAAGGAATTGGAGAACAGTAAGGTATTAATTACGGAGTACAAAAATCAGATAGAGGAGGTGAACATGAAACTGGAGAGTATGGAAGCAGAATTGCAGAAAAAAACTGAACAGTTATTAGAGTATGAAGCATCGGGTGTAAAACTGGAAAGTCTAGAACGTGAATTGCAAGACATGTTTGTTACTGCAGAAGAATGGAAATTCAAATATGATGACATGCAAGAAAAGCTGCAAGCGCTGGAGCAAGCAAAAGCATCGATAGAAGAAGCTTTCAAGACATTGGAGAATGGCAACAAAGAATTGCTAGAAATCATAAAAGAGAAAGATGCGGCGACTGGTACTCTACAAGAGCATCTTCAAGGTACTATAGGCTCCCTTGAAATGAGATTACAAGATGAAATGGCGAATGTAACTGCAAAAGAACATGAAATTGTGGAGTTGAAAGCCGAGATTGAGAAGAAAGATCAAGAATTGCATACCAAATATTCGCAGTTGCAAAATGGAATGATTACTATAGACAGTTTGCAGGATGAATTAAATAATTATTCGATCAAGCTTAAAGACAACGAGGCTGCTTTATCGTCATCATTAGGAGAGATTGCGAGACTCAATGATACAATAAAGGAAAAGGAAGAGAAAGTTTATGCTCTACAAGATAATATTAGCAAAATTACTGAGCAATCTAAGCCTATAGCAGAATTTAAGGAAATGTTAGAGAATTTGCGAAATAAAGAAACAAGTTACATTGAATTACAGAATAAATATGAAGAAGCCTTAAGGGAAAACAATGGGTTATTACAAAAAATTGAGGATATGTCAAAGCGTGACGAGAACGTTAAAAATGAATTAATTAAGAAAGAACAGGAAATTGATAGTTTGCTTACAGCTAAGAAAGATTTGGACGCACAAATTGAAGAAGTAAAGAGCGATAAGACTGAAGCTGAAAAACGAATTTGGGAATTACAAGCGATTTTGGACAATCAAACTACATATGCTGAGAAAGTGCAATCGGAGCTGACAAACGAATACAAGCAAATGGAACTGCTTAAAATTAAGCATATGGAAGATATAGCGATGCTGAATCGAAGATTAGAAGACGTTATCGAGGAATTAGTCGAAAAAACACAGGAAAATGAAGCTATGAAAGCTGAATTAGATCAGAAGGAGTTGCTCGGTAAAAACGTTACAGAAGAGACGAAGACCATCTTGGAAAGCAAAGTCGTAGACTTGGAGCAGAAACTTTCAGAATCGGAGAACAAGCTACAGACGCAATCTGAAAAGATGAAGAAGATTGTGGCGACGTTTAATAAAAAGAAGATAGCATGTCAAGAACTTGAAGCGCGTGTTGCTGAATTAGAGGAGAAATGGACGACGGAGAAAGATGAGAAGGAAGTTAAAAACAAACAGATACAAGAAGTAGAGATTTCCATGCGGGAAAAGGACAACAAGATCCATGATTTAGAAGAGAAGTTGTTGCAGGCAAAGAATAACACTGCCGAGATTCTCACAAATTCAGAGAAATTTGAGAAGGAATCGATTAGTTTGAAAGAAAAAATTACGATGTTAATGGAGCATGTTGCGGAAATGGACGAAGAAATCGAAAAGCAGCGTGCAGAGATAGAACGCATCTCTCTCGAAGTGATGACAGAGAAAACAGCGAAGGAGAACATTGCCAAAGAATATGAGTTCTACAAACAAACTGCGAGCAAGGAGGACGAACAGAAACAGACAATTCTGGATGAAGTAAAGGAGCAGGCGCGAGAATTGAGCGTGCGCATGCAAGTAATGGAAACTGAATATGTGGAACAGCTTGCTACAATAAAGAACTTGAAGGCAGAGAATGGCCTCTTGTTGTCCAAACAAACGCAGATCGACGAGAAATTAGAAAACGCTGAGAAGAAATCAGAAGAGCGTCGTGTACTAATTGAACAGTTACAGAAAGAGATTGCAACTATGGCGTCTATGGCGGTAACTACACAGATTCCGGAACAGAGTGAGCTGAGAGAAGATAACACACAGACCACGCAACATTGCGATCATTCCGAACAATGTCAGAATTTGGTGCAAGCATTAGAAGCGCGTCTACAAGAACGCCAAGCGGAAATTGAAAATCTGAACAATGAATTGGCCAATTCGTACGGCAATATTGTGTTACTTCATGATGAGTCTCAGAGATACAACGATATGATGATGCAAACTGCTCAGGAGCGCTTTAATCAGTCACTTATGGATCATACAAATACATTGCAACAGGAGATTGATTCTTTGAAAACAGAAAAAGCTATGAGCGATCGGAGAGTGTCGGAATTAGAAGCTGAGTTGGACGAGTACAAACATAAGAACGCGGAATGCAAAGTTGAAATTCCTGAAGAAGTCGAAACTGCTATTACCGAAAATCAGCAACAGCAGAAGCAGGATGGTGCTTCTCAATTGTTTGAGTCCGCGAAAATTTTAGATACAGCTGTCGTTTCGTGTACGGACAGTTCGATTAAAGAGGAAATAGAACGACTGCAGAGTTTATTAAACGAGAAACAAAGTCAGTGTTCTGAACATATGAAAAAAATTGATCTTTTACTCAATAATATAGAAGAAGAGAAATTGCGTGTCCAAGAGTTACAAGATCAATTTGAAGATTCGCAAAGCAAATTGAAACAAACAGAGAATCTTCTTTCTGAAAAGAACGTGCAGGTGGATTTATTAAATGCGGAAGTGGATAATGTAATTCGTCAGATGAATGATTTGAAAATGTTACAGAAACAATATCCTACAGCTGAAGTAGAGTCACAGAGATTACAGCAACTTGTGACTGACAAAAGCACACAGGTAGATTTATTGATTACCGAATTATATGCCGTAAAGCAACAAATGAGTTCGAAATTGCAGGAACACGCGAATGTAGAAGCCGATCTGCGAACAGAAATCTCACTTAAGGACACAGAAATCGCTGCGATAAGAACAGAGCTGACTTCCATGAAAGAGACTGTAGAAGCATTAACAACGGAACGAGATCAGCAAATCGAATCATACAAACTTCAGATTAATAATCTGGAAACAGAAGCGAAGAACGTTAGTGACAATGATTTAATACAAGAATGGGAACAACGTATCTCTGCAACCACTACAGAAAGAGACTTGCTACAATTGCAAGTGAATGACTTGACACGATCCTTGGACGAATTGAGGGAATCGCTTTTGAGTCAGCGTAATCTACAGATTGAGTTAGAGAATGTTTTACGAGAGAGAGATGAAGCCCAAATACTCATCGCAAATCTGACACAAGCTTTAGATGATTCGAAACAGAATATTCAGGAATCGAAGATGCACGGAGACAGCTTGAAGGAGCTTACTTCCATGGAAAAATCGATCGTTGAACAAGAAGAATTAGAACGAGTTCCTAAGGCTGTCGACGAATCAATTGGTCAACATGAGTGTGCACAAACTCCTATCGAAAAGGAAGCACGGCAAGAGATTCAATTAGACATTGGTTCGGGTTGGGACAATGATTCTGAAAACCTTAATATCGATGAAGAACCTTGGGGTTGGAATGCGGAGAATGTCCAATCGGCTGTCAGCAGTCAACATCTCAGCACGATGACATTAAGCGCTGAAATACAATTACATGCGAAAGTAGAAGATTTGCAAAATAGAATCAAAGATCTAGAAGCGCAGAACGCTAGGATCGCCGAAGAGAACAAAGCGGCGCAAGTAAAGAGTGGTAAATTGGTAAAGAAATTAAAAGAATATAAAGTGCAGATAGAGGGCTTACAGCAACAATTGAAGACGCAGAAGCAGACTGACAGCTTTTTTAACTTGGATACGGCAATCGAGGAGGAGCTGAAGGCGCAAATCGCCAATTTGGAAAAAGCTCTTAATGAAATTAAGGAGGAAAAGAAAAATATCATGGCTGAGAAGGAGGCTTTACTGAAACGACTTGATGTAGTAGTATCGGCTAATGAGAGATATATGGAAATGAAAGAGAGACAGGACATGGAAGTTGAGGTATTGCGCATTCAGAATAAGGAACTAGGTAATAAGGTGCAATCTTTAGAATGGCGATTACAGGAAAATGCGACTGGTATAGAAGATATTGCTTCTTCGCAACATGAAGATCAAAGTGATCCGTTATCTTATGAAATCGATAAATCTATCGCACAGAGTCAGCCCCAGAAAAGGTCAGTGGAACCTAGTGATGACTTCGAAGTGATATCGAAAAAATACAAGGAGGAAATAGACGATTTGAAGGACGAGTTAGAAGCGCTTGCAGTTGAAAACGAGCAACTGCAGCATATTTTAGAACAAAAAGCGGCGATAAATGAGCCAAAATATAACTCTGGGGAGCTTATGGAGAAATTAGACGCTTTGAACAACCAAAATGCGCAGCTTCAAAGTGTTTTAAACAAAAGCAAGGAAGAATATGATGTTCTTAGGAGACAGTATGAGCAAAGTCTAATAGAGGCGAATGATCAAGTGACAGCAATGCGGCAGAATAGCGATTTCCTTAAAATTGAATTTGCGGAGAAGATAGAAAGATTAGAAACGGAGATAGACCATCTACAGAGAGCTTTGGAAGAGAAAAAAGTTTCAGAAGACAACGCTCTGATCAGCTCGGAAGAAAAATGTTCGGCCGTTAATGCATCTCTGATGGAAGTTACGGAACTGCTTAACGCCAGAGTCCAAGAAGTCGCTGATTTGAAGCAAGAGCTTCAAGTTCAATACGTGGAAAGACAGCAAGCTGAAGCGGCGTTACAATTGGAAATACAAAACTTGACTAAAGAGCTCGACGAGAGGAAACAAGATTTAGGAACTTTGAAGCAAGCATTTAGCGATAAGGAGCACGAGCTGATACAGCAAAGGAGTGTGGAGACAGTAAATGCTATCGTTAGTGAGGCTACCCAAGAATTGGTCCAGAAGCACGCAATTGAGATCGAAGGAAAGGATAAGGAATTACGTGATTTAACAGAGAAGTTGACTGTATTGCGATCGACAGTCGATGAATACACTTTGAAGCTGCGAGATTGCGCGACTAAATTAGAGACGCAACAGCAACAAATTGCATATTTGAAGGAGGATTTAACAGAGCGAAATTCAATAATAGGAACTACTCAAAGTGATATGAATTTAATGAACGAAAAATTGCGAGAAAAACAACAGGAATTGATACAATACGAGGAAGAGAAGACAAAACTCGCGGCAGAAGTGGAAAGATGCTTAGCAGATATCCAACGTCTGCAGAATCGATTGAATGCCACGGAAGCAAGTACAGTTGACTTGCAAGAGTGCAGCTCACGTATTCACGGTTTGGAACAAGAAGTTCAAGTTCTAAAATCCGAGAAAGAATCGATCTTATTGCAATACGATCAGGAAACGGAAATGTATCAGGCTCAACTAGAAAGTAACAAAGAGCAAATTAATGCTTTGAAACATGATTTGCGAGAAAAAACCGAGCAATTGCATTACGTGAGCACGCAATTATGTGCTAAGGAGAACGATTTGGAAGGAATCAAGGCCATGATGAGTGATAAGGATTCTTTACTGGAAATCACGAATAAGGAACTGAACGACAAACGAGCCGAACTGGAGAGATTGCGTAACGAGCAGAATTCCCAGGTAATCGATGATCTTTCGATCTCCAGAATGGGCCACGACGACGACGCGGAGCTGCAAAGCACTATAAATGAACTAAAGGCGCAAATGGAAGTTAAGCAGCAAGAACTAGAGCACCTAAAATACGTTTTGAGCGAGAATACTTATCCTACAATCATCCAGCAGATGCAAGATAGAATCAATTGTCTGTATAATGAAAAGGCTACGCTAGAGGCTTCCTTGCGAGCAACTACAGAAAGCTTGACGGAGAAACAGCAGCAGGTAAATCGTTTAACACAACGCATTAACGAGCAAAATCAGGAGCACATTTCTAAGGAGGAAGCTAATTTGCTCTCCAGAGACCGAAGATCTGTGCACGATCAGGAGGAAATCGTTAGATTACAGAATGAATTGCACGCGAAACAACAAGAGATTAACGAATTGAAGTACGTTATAGCCGAGAAGGACTCGCAATTGTGTCTCCAGGCCAGTATGGAACCGCAATCGGATGATTTCGAACTGCGTGAGACCGTACAAAGATTGATGGGAGAATTGTATGGCAAGGAGCAAGAAGTACAGACGTTAAAGTCGACTATCACGGAGCTGCAAGAGCAGATTCTGCTTCTTAAAGATTACGAGAGGCTCTCTGAAGAGAGCAGAAACGCGATCGAGAGGCTAACTTCGGAGAAAGAGCAAATCCGTATCGAGGCTGAAGAATTTCTGAACAGGAAATTGCAAAAGAAAGAATCGGAGATCGATGAAATAAAGCAAAAATTATCGGAGGAGAATCAGAAGTTACTGGCGGAGCTTCGATTGAAGGACAGCGATATCGAGAACCTGAAAGCGCAATTCGAACAATTACAGACGACTGCAAATGATCGGGGCAGTAAGTTGCAACAAAAAGAAAACGAATTGATGCATACAATCGACGATCTAGCGGAGAAGGAGAGAAGACTGGCTGAGCTGAGCATCACCAAAGACACCGAACTTTATAACTTGAAAGTGCAGATCCGTGAAAAAGAGGCGCGTATAGATGAACTTTTGGCATTGTCCGCGGAAGAGGAGAAACAATTGGACGAGTTAAGACAAACATTGTCAACGAGTGAGACAGAAGTGAATAGGCTGAAGGAATTGCTGGTGCAAAAGGTTTCGGAACACGACTTAATACAGCACGCCTTGAAGAAAGACGTGCCTGTTGTCGAAGTTGCACCGTCGAAGAGCTCGGAAATCATTCAAACGGTCGATAAGGACAATAAGGAAACCGCTTCCAGTGAGTTGGATCTCGCACTATATATGCTTCATCAAAGAGATGTCCGATGCGAGGAGCTGACTCACGAACTAATGCAGCTGCTTGAGGAGCGCGATACATTACAATTGCGATTATCTAACGCGATCCGGGTGAATGAAGAACTCAGGAGAGTGGGTAGTGCCGAAGCAAGCCCAATAAAAGACTCATCATCGGCTTCTCATGCGATAATAGAACCTGTCGTGGAACAACCTTCGCCTTCAAAGTCCGAGGGACCAGTCGAGATCGCAAAAGAAGCCATCGACACTCCGATCGAGGACAAGGAAGCTCTTGCTCTGAAGTAAGTAAAACTTGTTTTTATAATCACAAAGTTGTAGATTTATTACTTATAGATCGACTTACAATTAGTCTTGTATAGTTAAATTATGAAAAAATTTGGATGTACATGTTTTTTTTATCTTTAAACATAGTTCCCGAATTCGGTTTGTCCAATATAAAAAAAATAATATTTAACACTGACGTAGATTGAGAACTCTTTGGTAGTATGGTCACAATTATAAATGTCAAATGTGTGATACGAGTATTGTTAGTATGTAGTGTATTTGAAGAAAAAATTTAACGAAGCTCGCACGGGGTAGATAGTTTTTTTCATGATCAAAGGTCGAAGCTTTTCGTCAAACTAATCAACCTTTTCTTCGTCCTAGTCGCTGATATATTACTCGTCCACTGGCGTGAATGACGACGGAGCTATAATTAAGATCATTGCGAATTCGTAGTCTAGTCGGAAGTTTCGTTATTTTGTCGGCCAATAAAAATTGAAGCGCTTCTTCATAGGTTGTCTATTTAAATATCCTGTAAAGCTCAATGTTGGAAAACGAAAAATACTTTCGTCCTTCAACACAATGTCCCAAATGCCTCGCTCTTCGCATATTGTAAATCGCTTACAGCTTGATATAAGCTAGTTTTCCCTTTAGATTGTCGCAGTTACATTCAGTCAGCCATACAAAGGATGTACGATTGAAGGACGAACGAGAGTTAAGACATACACAACAAATGTCCTTATTAGCGCACAGAGATGTTTTAAACACGTTGCCGCCCGAAGCAGCCGCAAGATTCGTCAACGCTAATTATACGCTCTGTAGGTATCATTTGATTAGTAGTAGAATAATCAATAAATATAATTTAACACATTCAAAATTGCATACTGACGATATTTTGATTGGTAGTAGAATAATTAATTGACTTAACAATTGACTCAGCACATTAAAAATTGCATACTGACGATATTTTGATTGGTAGTAGAATAATCAATTGACTTAACAATTGACTCAACACATTAAAAATTGCATACTGACGATATGAATTCATGTTTACAGCTCGAGATGTTCAGAGCCAATCGAGCGTTCTCTTGAATTGGTTGTGGGGCAAGAGGTAAATTGAAACTGCAACATATGTTTTCTATTTTACTATTAAATATTATAGTTCATTAATTTTATAGAACTTTAATCGTAATTGTTCTTTAATTTTATAGACTTGTTAAATTTTCTCACTTTATAGAATTTTAATTTCATGTTGTTGATAGTTTTATGATTTTAGAATTACAGATCATTAATTGTCTAAATATTTATTTTTGTAGATTATTCCTATATTTTTAGTCTTCCTATTTTTAATTCTATTGATTATATATTCATTATTTTGTAAATTCTTTGTCTTCTAGATATTTCAATTTTATATAATAGAGTAATGAAAATATTAAAAATTATTATGTGATATGTTATTTTAGCACACCAAGGGTGGTGCACATGTGATGAATGAATAGCGGGAATGAAACGGCCATTGCTTTTGCCTTCTGGAGACATTCCTGCCAAGTGCCAACTGCCAAGACTTATTCCTGCAGTTAACTAATGTTGGAATAACCTGTCGTATTTTTCAGACATAAGTCACGTACTGACACGGTTATAAAGAATAGTTTTGTGAGAGTATTGTGAGTAATGGAAGAATGTCAGAAAAAATATTTTTGAAATTACACATACACATGTACAGAATGTAACTAGCGTATTTTCCCGGAAAAGTTGTTCTTTCCTCTTCGAAAAAGAAGAGAACATGAGGAGCAGACTTATATGTATTATAACGTTGTACAGCAGTTATGCATGAAACTTAAGATAAAATCTAAAATATTATGCCTTATGATAATATTTTGCCTTTTTTATTCGGTGACTAAATTATTTATAATAAAGCATATGCAATGAAACATATACCACAGGATGTTAGAGTTCGATTATTGTGTTATTGAATATAAACATGTCTATTAAGAAGTTGCCGTCTTATTTTGTTAGTTTATTAATTTAATAATATATATTTTGTAAATTATCCATGATTGTCTTCCGGCTTGATACAATTATAATACCATATTGTTAATTATACATCGAAGAAAAGCCGTGCAAGACAAATCACAGATAATGCAGAAGTAATTCGTGATAATTGTAAATTGTTCAATCGTTCTATTTCCATAAAATTTTGTACAAAGGAAGAGAAGCTTCAATAAATAAATAAATAAAATTGACAGAAGAATGCTTAATTGTGTATTCTTCTTCTTCTTTAATGGCACTACAGCTCACGATCGAGCCATGGTTTCTTGAAGTTTAGCCTTTATCAAATTCGAGACCTCTCTTCTGGTTTTTTAAACAGGTTGTTAGCCTAGCGCCCAACCCCCAACCTGAAGCATCAGTTTTCTAATATAGAGGGGTGCTCGCGACAAAAGATACTTTCGGTGGGTAACCATTACTCTTCCGAGGGGTGGTCGAGTAAAAACCGACGATTTTTTATCGGATTTGAACTCGGATCTTATTCATCAGAGCAGCGCAACATCTTTCTGCGCCATAATCGCCACATCTTAAGGGGATCCTGCAGCCGAATGTTTTACCGACAAAATTACCATTTTCTATCATTTTCTATGTTACCGTCCTATATCTGTCCTTGTATAGACAATGATCTAGACAAGGATAGTACTTACAATAATCTACATTGCATTCATAAAATGCAATTAGAGAAAATCTTTTTTTCTAGGCTTCGAATCTTAGTTCTACTTGCACGATATTATTCTTACATGTTTTTTCTAGCGCGCCTCTATCTCATTTTGTATATATATAAACTGCAGTATTTTGTATTAAGCAAATATTTTCATCAGGTGACAGCTCTACGTTTGAAAAATAAGTAAGATTTTTAATTTTTGTTTGTTTTTAGTACAAACTCGACCGCTGCGCGCTAGATTTTTGCGCGTATTTTAATTCTGTAAAAGAATTTTACGATTCTGTAAAGCCAATTCAAAAGATTTCTTCTAATGCGATATGTCGGTAAAACATTAGGCTGCAGGATCCCTTTAATTTAAGATGAGTATACATTTATAAAATAAAAAACCTATATAAATGTTTACAAATATTTTATTTTACTTAAATAAAGTAACACAAAATGATAATATTAATTAAAGCAATGTCTAACACTTATGTCCCGATTTTGGACATCGTGCTGTCTAGGGGGTCACTTTGTAGTGCTACAGAGAAGCCTCTACACAGTCTACACTCTCTACAGTATCTACAGTGGTGTATACGTATACGTGTATATACGTGGCGCTTCTCTGTGGCGCTATAAATTATCCCGTCTGTTTAAGCCCTAAATGCCCCATTTTAACTAAATAAATTGTTCTCTGAATAGGATTTGATTTATTAAAATAATTGTATGACTAGAGTGGTGGAGTGACAATGTCCTCAGTGTCAAAATGATAAAATGTCTTACGCAACATTGCAATTGAGATCTGCTGGTGAAGGGTAAACTATATTTTACACATGTACTAAATGCAAATACGTATCTATATATATAGCAATATTGTTGACATACCATTCAGATATTATCTTCACATTATTAAGTTTCTGCTGCTTGTAATACTTTTATTAATGAATAAATTATTTCATTTGCAGATTCAATTAAGGAAATGGTGAATTTTTAATATAAAATTTCTCGTGTTATATACCTTACTTTATAAGAAATATGGAAGAAATATAATTCTGTTTCTTCTTTTTTGTATAGAAAACATACATTATTTTTATGCTATACAAAGCAATTAAAGAAATAAAAAACTAATACTTTGTATTATATATATTTTATATGTATTTTGTTTTCTATATATATTTTTATTAAAATGCGCAATAACTAATCTGTTATTTATATTTATAAAGTTATATGTTAATATAAATATCCGTACATAAAAAAAAATGTATAGGTATGTACATACATGTAGTGGGATAGTTTTTGATTTATATCTCAAGATATAAATACTTCGTCTTAATAATTAAAAAACATAGAGCTTTATTTATAATACAACACATAATGGTTAAAGAGAGTACATTATAAATTGTCACAATTCCATAACCACTAAGTCACAATATCTTTTTTCTAACCATGCTGTTACCTTAATTAAGTGTTCAGGTAAGTATAATTTTGTATATACAATGCGCGTGTTAGGATAAAAGTTAACAATTAATTATTTTAATAAATTTACCTTACTTTGATCTATTCTCAAAACTGTTAGAGTAATCCTTACATTAAAAGACTTTAATAGAGATTTCGAGTTTGTTGCTAGTTCCTCTTCCTTATCCTAGGTCCTAGGTGTACATTTACACATTGGCACTAAAATATTTTTCCGTGATCTAACAATAATAAGAAGTAGATATAGGTATGCTATCTTACATATTAAGAGCCAGTTTTTCAATAGTCGCTTAACTTTAATCTTGTAGTTTAATTCATTCTTCGTCTCTTTCTAACTATCCCTTTTAGAAAAAGACAAAGAGTGAGTTTAGTTAAACTTTAGTTTAAACGACTATTGAAAAACTGGCCCGGCCTAAGAGAAAGTGACTCGATAAACTAATTGTTGAATTTTATACGTGTATGTATTTATTACGTAAACTATAAATATACAAATATGATATAATTAAATTAAAGTGATCTAATATTGCATTTTTTAAACACTCTATATCCACAGTATAAGAATAGTTATATAGAATAGATAAATAAAATTTGCAAATAAAAAACGCAATTGATACATGGAACTATGTGAATTAGTCTTTCAAACATTCCAAATATGATGGACTGAAAAGTTTTTTCTAAAATCTCTATCTTTGAAGAAACTTTAAATTAATTTTACTTATTACAAAAAAAGAATTTTTTTACAGTTTTTAGAAAGTTGAAAATTTAAAAAAGCAGAATAGATACAAAAATTATTACAAAACAAAGTATAAAATATTTTAATATTGTATGCAATTTCATTAGCAAGATGTTAGCAGCAGTTTAACTTTGCAATATAAACTTATAAATATCAGCATATATTTGTTGTTTTCGTTAACAAACGTGAACTTGTATTAAAATAGTATTATCTTAATTAAAGCTTACTCGACAATATGTTGATTTACAATATTAATTAAGTTATTTTTAATAAAAAAAAAAGCATAATTATGAGTCCAAGCAGCTGAATGGAACTCAACTCGCACTTGTAATGTCACACTACAAATTCTCCCGATAAGAAAATAACAATTAATAGAGACAATGCATTAATCTGTTCACGCATAATGGTTAATTATAGCTACTATCTTAACTGAAATAATTATAATTCATTACCTTATATTACTATTTTCGTGTAAAGATTGTATAAGATTGTGTGTGTATATACGTGACTATTAGTGACCATGTTGCTTCGTGGCTTGGCCAGAAAAATAACATTCTATTATAGCCAAGGAAAGTAATTACTTATTTGATTCGATTTGGTTTAATTAGATAATAGTTTTCTTTAACAAAAAAAATTTTTTTAATAATTATAGTTTTAAGATATACTCGTCACAAGTCTTAGAAAAGTTCATTATTTTGTGCTCAAAAGAAGAATTAATTCTGTTTTCAAGAATATTATGAAACTTTATCCAAGAAAAGCTAGAATAGAATTAATTTGAATATTTAACGCGATATATTAACGTAAAAATATTTATTAAATAGAAGGAATTTTTTCATTATTAAAAATATACCTAATCTCTTTTTTGAAGTAAGCGGATTATTCTTGATAATTTTGTTTGTAAGCTGGATTTTTTCGGAGAAGGCAGTGCTTTGTATTTAATTTTGTAACATATGTCATTGTGTGCGATAGTCTTCCTTGACGCACGTTATAAAGGGAGATAAATAAAATGTTAAGAAGTGAATCTGAAATGATAACAACTATATGTGAACCGCTGATGATAGTATATTAAAACAAATGGTACTTATTGTTAATACATAATTGAATTTACCTTTTCCATTTTCACGTGTATAAAGTTTTAATTGTGAAAAGAGCTTCAAGTCACCGTTATTAAGCCAGAAATTTATTTAAACCTCCGAACTTATTAAATCCGACTTATCTTATAAAATTTTGCTAATTGTAAATCTTAAGATAATAAGTCCGATTTAATAATAATTATTATACCTATATATTAAATCAACTTATTAAATCTATAGTCAAATGTATTAAGCAATCAGATATTTATATATCGTAAAACAAATAAAACAATTAGTTAACGTCAGTAAAAAAAAATGGTGCTATTCAGATTATTATGATCATATATATCTTATAATTCCAAAAATATATAATGTATACATCTACCTTTTACGGCACTTCTGCGATGTTAAAATTAATGAGCTCTCTCACGTGAGTATGATTGTCAGTGTAGACGAAAAATTTTAAAATGTTAAAATAATAAAATGATAATATTTGGTAAAAAATCTTTTTTTATTGAGAGAAATAAATATTATACAAAACGAGCTTTAGCTCTCGCTATCCAGTTTTATGTACCTACATCAAACATGTATATAAATTTTTGTTTTTATTCTTGTCCTTTTCATTATTAATGCGTTATTTTATTACATGCTATCCGTCATGCATCAATCCGAAATCGGTAAACAACAAACAAGATCTAAAATTGAAGAGAAACTTGAAGTATAAGATCACGATTACGTAGGTAGATTATGACTATAACAAAAAAAATTCTGTAAAGGCTAAAAATTTAAAATTAATAAAAAATTTTTAGTCTTCGCAAAATTATTTTTAAAATTAATTTCAAACATTTAGTTTTCAGCCCCCCCCCCCCTTTCAGTTATTAAATATGGAATTATAATATTACTGTTTATTAAGTAAGATTTTAATTATATTTAATTTTAAAAATAAAGTTTAACTTTGCGATCGCAAAAATTTTATTTTTTATTAAATGTAATTTAATTTGGAATATTTTAGTATTTAAAATATCAAATTATTATGTTTAGTCCCTACCCACCCGTATTTCTATTCGTATATTTTCCTATCCTGCCCGTATTCTTATTACACAAATATGAGGTAAAACCGCGGATAGAGTGGATATCTTCGTATCTCATTGGGGTGTGTTAAACAGTGTTAAATTCTGCAACGGGATCACCAAACCGCGATTATGCTAAATATGCAGGGAAATGGGCAATAATTTGAGAAATATAGGCGCTCTCAATTTAATGCAAGCATGTTAATTACTTTTCAATTGAATCGTATGTTATACTTACATGTATATCACATAATTGCATACTATGTCTCACACAATTAAGTATACATTTACCTTACATACCTTTCAGGTCAATATAGACCATACCTTACGTGATGCAAAGTAGTTTTTTCTGGCCAGATTAAACCTACCTATTGCGTTGTTCCTGGCCAAATCCATTCTGGCTGTACTATATCAGCCAGAGAATGAGAAGGACTCCTTCGATACCGGCTGATTATCAGAGTCGGCAGATTTCAACGTTACGGTCGATTACGAATCGTTACGAAAAACGTTACGAAAACGTTAACAAAAGTGCGTTTATTATATAAAAAAAGATAAATAATTACGTTCGCTAATAAAATATTTGCGATAAAAAGCAATAAAAAGCAAGAAAGAATTAATTATACAAAAAAATTTTATATTAACCGCGTTCTAGTCAAAATCGTCGCGGTTATATCTTGATCGCGAATATTTTAATTTGAATACTATAAATAGAAACAACCGAAGTTTAAAAATTAGTCGATGAATTAATCAATAAATCAATAAATAGACAAACAATTTTTAATACAATCCGAATCGCGAACCGCAAACTATTTGATCTCACCTCAGATGTCAAGTGAGATATACAGAATGAATGACGTGAGATCTAAAAGAGACAATAATTTCTGAAGCAATATATTCACGCAATAAGTACCCTAATTAATATAATGAATTTATCGTATTCTTGAGCATGTGACATTTTCTCTTTAGGTATAAATTTTCATGTATGCCATGTATATTCATATAAACATCCCGTTATTTTACTGCCAAATGTTATTAAATATGTATCAACACTTTAAGATATTTTTATATAAAAAAAATTATTCTGTCACGCGACGAAGTATTCGCTGGAGATCTCCACGTCATTTTATTTTATTTTATTTATTAATAGAAAATTAAGCTATTAAATGGATAGACTACAAAAGATTAGGATAAAATTGGTGTGTTATGTATATGTATATATAATAAAAATTAATATGCAATTAACGATCATTAATGTGATTTATATATGTATAATAAGATAAACGAAGAATATGTGCAACGTGGACCAAAATATCTTTTGATCTTTTTTATTCATCCTTAAGGGAGGACACCACGGTAACTTCCCATTTTCGACTGCCTTCTTTTTTTTAGAAAAGAATAAAATATATGGTCAAAAAAAGTTATGTTTTATCACACATATATTAAAGTACGTAAAAAAATTTTTATTTCTACAAAATGGCGGTGCATGAGTCGCTATAGCACTAGCAAACCCTCTCCGCGGCACGCAGCAGAACTCAAACAATTTTTATCCGATCGACTTGAAATTTTAACTGTAGCTTCTCAGATGAATTTAACAGTCAAGTACGAGCGCATTTTTCGATTAATTAAAATTTGTAAAAAATATATCACTTTTTATACGAAAAATTATGGTCGAAAATTATAACTTTCTATTCAAACTCGCCTCTATTTTTTTGTTTTATATATTTTTTAATTTCCCGTTGTACTTGACTGTTAAATTCATCTGAGAAGCTACAGTTAAAATTTCAAGTCAATCGGATGAAAATTGTTTGAGTTCTGCTGCGTGCCGCGGAGAGGGTTTGCTGAAAACCACTAGTGCTATAGCGACTCATGCACCGCCATTTTGTATCTTTTTTAGAAATAAAAATTTTTTTTACATACTTTAATATATGTGTGATAAAGCTCATAACTTCTTTTGATCATATATTTTATTCTTTCCTAAAAAAAAAAAAATACCAAAGAAGGCAGTCGAAAATGGGCAGTTATACCGTGGTGTCCTCCCTTAATACATACATGTTAAATTTGTTTATACATTTTGCCTTCTTGCACCAATTTATGTAATATTTAATCTTGAAAAAGGAAGAAAATGAAAAAAGAGGAAAAAAAAAATGAAAAAATACAAATTGTTCTAACAAACCTTCTTATATATGTATAATGGTTTTATTTATTTCATTTTATTAAACCTATTTATATTCCTTATCTACAGATATTTTTAATTACAAAAAAATTGTTATCTACTGCCTATCTATAGAAAATTATTTTTACTTATTATTATTGTTTAAAAAAATATTTAGAAATATTTTTAAAACCTTATTGTCCGAAAAATAAACGTCAAAAGGAAACTCAAGTGATAAGACAGCTTAATTTCCAAAACATATTCTAATTTTTGCAAAATTTTATTTTAATTTTTTTTCTCTTTCTATGTCTATTTCTTAATAATTATTTCGGAAATAAATATAATTAATTTAATATTTGATAATAAATATATATTTAAAAAATTTTAATAAGTCGCCTATCAGGCGACTGATATACTTCGCGTTTAGTGCAATAAACATTACACGCATCAAATAAATGCGATGCGTCGACCGCGACATAACGAGTTCTATTGTGAACTCGATGCGTGCTAACGCGAGAGCAATCTCCCGTAAGCACAAAAAATTAATAAATAATCGAGTTCCAGGATTAATTATTTTCAGCCTATAAGTCTTATTTAGTCTATCCATTTTAAGGCAACGGATCTGTGACAAATCGCATTTATCTGGCATCATTAGATGGGAATAATACATAAATATACAATCTATTATTCACAGATTCGTTACCCCATTATATAATAAAAAATTCGTCACTCACCGACCGAAGCGCAACGGGCGGTGTCATTCCGTATACGGAGTATACGGAATCACCTGTGTATAGCTACGGTGATTCTGTAACACAAAAACGAAAGATTCAAATTAAAGAGACCGCTGAAAATAATCGACATTTAAAAAAATAATTCTTACACGCGTTTAACTCGATTTTCAATTAGATTTACTAACATAGTTATCTATATTTTTCGGAAAAATCTTTACGAGAATAAACTTATATAAAATTTTAGATGGTATCTTTTTCTCTTATTATTTCTAATTATTTTAGATAATACGGCCCAAATAAATGGGAAAGAACAATCAATTTTAAGATAAGAAATGATACTTACTTCAAGTTTGCTCCGCCTCGCGCCGCGCCGGTGCCCGATGCTTCTGCCAGGTCTCTCCTCCTCTCAGAATGTCTAGGTTGAAGCCTCCTTCTTCTCCTTCCGTTCGCGTTGCACAGGACACTGACAACACCACTGTTTAATATTCGAATGCAATTAACCGTTCGACGCATCACACATCACCGCGTCTTGATCGTCACTCGAAATCACGCGATCCGCGCACTCTGTAACATTAAATCCCACGATCCATGCATCGATTCGCGTATCACGCCACGTTCTCGAAACACGAAAGCGGCGGCCAAATTATATTCTCAAATCAATGAATCCTTCGCGAGACAATCGTCGTCCGTAAAATATCGCGACGAAACGTTAATCCGATCGTCTTCTCACTCCCGTGTGCGATAATAGTTTATTCATCGAAATTAATGTACAAGAAACGGAATATTTGGCATACATTAATTGTGTATTAATCTCACTCGATTCCCGTAAAACGCGGCGAGGCGTGTGCTGCGCAACGATTAGCGTTTTGATGCTTTCATGAGCCGCGTCCGGCACGAACGGCGAAAATCAATTGGTTAGGTACGTAAACGGAGTAATCCGATAGTTAATAGAGAACGCTGCATCTATTTAGTACGTGCGGTATCACCGTAATACTTATTGCGGCATATCTCGCGATTTAATATAATAACGTTACGCACGGAGCAGCTCGCTCGGCTACCTGCCGGGTCGAGTGTCGGGACGTGAATGAAATCATGAATGAATGATAGCGCGGCGCGCGACCCGTGGTCACCCCCGCCCGCGGGGCGATTTTTATAAACACCGCGCCACGCGGCGTACTACTCCTGCCGGTCCCACCCGCCTACGCGAATACGAAAAATAATATCGAACAATATCGATCACCCGCGTGCCGCGTGCCAATGGTCTCGCCACCGGCTCGCCGCCGGCAATATTCACTTGACGCTAATGTTTTAATATACATATATACATATGTACCTATCTAGAGGAATAGAATAAACGTACGCCGAATATTCCGTTTCTCGTATCTCGATGAAATGAATGGGTTGTTATCGCATATCTTTCGCGTTGTTTCGTGGACCCGTAGGTATATTAGCGAATTACCCGATAATTTCTCTCTCAATAATATTTTGATCTAATTTTGTAAGTATACCTAATAAGAAACGATTTTAGAGTAATAAAATAATTCAAAATTCAGAAGATTATTAATGCGAGCTATCGCGCGGTCGGCTCTTTGCTCGCAATTGTTTCGTTATTTCAAACATGTATTATATTAATTATGGAAATTTTGGAATGGATTTTGATCGGAATTGTTTAGTTACACTCAACTCTCGTTTTACGCGGTAGATATGCGTAAGGTAAAATTGCGTAATTTGAAAAGAACCGTACGTTATTTCAAAAACCGTGACTGAGTTTGAAAAGAATAAAGGCGAACGAACAACGTATGAAAATGATAAGCAAATCACGATTGATAATAACAACCGAGCTGCTAAAATATAATTGAAAAATATAGTCCGTCTATATAGTATTACTCGCTTTTTAACATGATAATATATGGTCATGCATCGGATTGAAAATTTTCATTAATTTATTATTAAAAATTAAAAATTAAAGTCTGCACACGAAAGATTACATACAATTTCTCGAAAAAAAACGCGTTATTTAGAAAAAATGGCATAAAAAGAATCGCATAAAGAAACGCGGAGAGAACGTAAAAAGGGAGTTGGGTGCATTCTCTAGATTTCTATTTTGTTTTTTTATAGAAAAAAAAAACGAAACAATTCCGATCAGAATCCATTCCGAAAAGTTCCATAATATTATAATACATGCTCGAAATAACGAAACAAGCGAGCAAAGTGCCGACCGCGCGATAGCTCACGTTAATCTTCTTCACGTTAATCTTTTTCATTTTGAATTATTTTATTACTATAAAATCGTTTCTTACTTACAATTAGATCGAAATATTATTGAGAGAGAAATTATCGGGTAATGCGCTAATATATGGGTCCACGAAACAACGCGATAGATATGCGATAACAGCCCGCATTCATCGATATACGAGAAACGGAATATTCGGCGTACGTTTGTTCTATCCCGCTATAGATACATATATATATATATATATGTATTAAAAGATTAAAACGTATCGTCAAGTGAATATTGCCGGCGGCGCGGCGAGACCGTTGGCACGCGGCACGCAGGTGATCGACATTATTTTTCGTATTCGCGTACGAGGGTGGGGCCTGCGGGGGAAGTACGTACGCCGCGTCGCTCGGTGTTTACAAAAACGGTCGCCCCGCGGGCGCGGGGGTCACCGGTCGCGCGCCGCGCCTCTTATTCATTCATATTCATTCACGTCCCGACACTCGACCCGACCGGTAGCCGCGCGAGCCGCCCCGTGCGTAACGTTATTACGTTGCGAGATATGCCGCGAAATAAGTATTACGGTAATACCGCACGTACTAAATAGAAGCATGGCATTCTCGATTATGTGTGATATGTCGAACGGTTAATCGCGTTATATCCGCGCGGCGGATATTCTCCGTCGCGGTCGTTTCGAAGCTCGTTGAACTGTCGGATTTAAATAATGGAAGTGCGCCGTAGTAGTCGTAGTACGCAGGTCGTTTCATCTCGGGAGTGTTTCGTAAAGACGTAAAGTATCGCGATCCTTAACAGTTACTCGTTCTCGATCGCGGAATATCGGACAGTGGTTCTGTGAGTATCCTGTGCAACGGAATGAGGAGAAGGAGGCTTCAACCTAGAAATTCTGAGAGGAGGAGGAGGAGGCCTGGCAGAGGCATCGGGCACCGGCGCCGGCGGAGCAACCTTTTGGGGTAAGTATTATTTCTTATCTTAAAATTAATTGTTTTTTCTCATTTATCCGGGCCGTTCTATTTAAAATAATTAGAAATAATTAGCAAAACAGAAACCATTTAAAATTTTATAAAAGTTTATTCTCGTAAAGATTTTTCCGGAAAATAGATAATTATATTAGTGAATCTAATTGAAAATCGAATTAGACGCGCGTAAGAATTATTTTTTGAAACATTGATCTTTTTCAGCGTCTTTTTAATTTAAATTTTTTTGTTTTTGTGTTACAGAATCATCGTAGCTACGTGATTCCGCATACTTCGTATGCCCGTTGCGCATCGGCCGGTGAGTGACGAATTTTTTATTATGGGATAACGAATCTGTGAATATTAGATTGTATGTTTATGTATTATTCCCATCTAATAATGCCAGATAAATGCGATTTGTCACAGATTCGTTGCCTTAAAATGGATAGACTAAATCAGACTGGGCTGAAAATAATTAATCCTGGAACTCCATTTATATTTATCAATTTGTTGTGCTTACGGGAGATTGCTCTCGCTTTAGCACGCATCGAGTTCGCAATAGAACTCGTTATGTCGACGCATCATTTATTTGATGCGTCTAATGTTTATTGCATACACCACTATTAAACTAACCGCGAAGTAGGGGAGAATGGGGGAATCACAGTCAGTAAGAATTATTTCTTATTTTCTGAAAAAGAAAAATCTTTAGAACCAAAATGGAATAGTTGACGGATACTTTATCAATCATTCTTCGAAAGTAGAAGCATAAAAGTCAAGAAAGCTAATAAATAATTAAGCCAGCATTGATTATAAAAATCTCTGAATTGACCGCAATTGTCCGACGTGTTGGGTAATTACGGTCGCCTCTTGGGTAACCGCAGTCAGCTTTCGGGGGACTACCTACGGTCATCTTTGGGGTAATGCCAGTTGATCACTAGCAGGGTTCGGCGTCTAACCTAAAATTCCGGCGTTATTTCAAGACTGAAATGTCCATCAAATTGAATGTATTTTCTATGTAAATCAAGCTATATATCAATTCTTATTTCTTTCTCACTGAATTTGGATAAATTCTACCAAATTTGTGGTATAAATATATACCGTGATGTTTACGCTGTGACAGTTACTCGACTGTGATTTCCCCGTACAAGCGACTACCGTTACCCCCAAAAACGAGTGAATTTGTTATATTGAATAATAAATATTTATATGATGTCATCGTTTTAATATGGGCGAAATGGAAGCTGAAGAACCAAAAAAGTCATGAATAACGGTTAGATGTGATTTTAACTACTAAAAATTTCGCAAAACCCTTATTAAAAGTACATCGATTCTTATAAGAAAAAGGGCGTAGAATAAGAATCATCAGATTTTTATTAATTTATGTTGGTTTAATAGGCACGGCATAATAAATTAGTCGATAATCATGTATGTAAACGGATAGAGACAAAAAAAGTTTGATATAACTGTTGGTTTATGTAAAATACAGGTGACCGGCATTGCCTGATGACCATGATTCCCCCATTCTCCCCTATATCAGTCGCCTGATAGGCGATATAATGAAATTTTTTTAAATATATATTCTATTATGAAATATTAAAATAAAATTAATTACATTTTGAAGTTTGTTTCTGAAATAATTATTATAAAATAGACATAGAAAGAGAAACGAACTAAAATAAAACTGCAAGAAATAGAATGAAATTTTTTTAATATAAGCTGTCTTTATTACTTTAGTTTTCTTTTGATGTTTATTTTTAGGACAATAATGTTTTAAAAATATTTCTGAATATTTTTTGACACAATAATAATAAAAAATAATTTTTTATAGATAGGCAGAGTAGATAGCGATTTGCTTGTAAAAAATGTAATTAAATAAATAAAAAAATAAAAGAAATATCTGTAGATAAGGAATGGATAGATTCAATAAAATTAAATAAATCAGACCATTATATATTATATAAAAAGTTTTTGTTACAACAATTTGTAGTTTTCCATTTTTTCTTTTTTTTTGATTTTCTTTCCTTTCCAGGATTAAATATTATATAAATTGGTGCAAGAAAGCAAAATTTATAAACAAATTTATAAATTTAACATGCATGTATAAGACAGATTAAAAGATATTTTGATTCACGTTGCACATATTCTTCGCGAATCTTATTATATATTATATAAATCACATTAATGATTGTTAATTGCATATTTATTCAGGGTGTCCCGTAAGTCGAGGTAAATCGTTCGGGAGATGAATGGGGAACCAAAAACAAGAAAGAAAGTTGATATAAACATAGGTCCAAAAATGCGTTGTTTTCGAGTTATCGCCATTTTTATGTTGAAATTTGAAATTGCTTTGCTTTCAAATTTTTTTATCAAAATTGAACCAAGAGGTGATTTTTATAAGTTTCAAAACATAATTAAGGTCAAATAAAAGTTGCGGGCTGCTTTAGCACTACCCAGGATGTACCACGTGGAGGTATAGCCCGCTCAGCATCCCTTGGCAGAGATCAGGACCCCACAGTTCGTCGCTCCTGTGGTATTTAGTGACTCCAAACCCTCTCTGCCGCGCGCGTGTGTGTGTGTGTGTGTGAGTGTGATAATACGATAATTATATGAGGTGTTCGAAATGACCTCCTTCTGCATGAATGCAGGCTCTAAGTTTTCTTTCTAAGGAGTCCCGAACTCTTTGAAGGACTTCCGGATTTTCCCTAATGTTTTCAAATCATAATGGATTTGGAGTCACTAAATACCACAGGAGTGACGAACTGTGGGGTCCTGATCTCTGCCAAGGGATGCTGAGCGGGCTCTCCACGTGGTACATCCTGGGTAGTGCTAAAGCAGCCCGCAACTTTTATTTGACCTTAATTATGTTTTGAAACTTATAAAAACCACCTCTTGTTTCAATTTTGATAAAAAAATTTGAAAGCAAAGCAATTTCAAATTTCAACATAAAAATGGCGATAACTCGAAAACAACGCATTTTTGGACCTATGTTTATATCAACTTTCTTTCTTGTTTTTGGTTCCCCATTCATCTCCCGAGCGATTTACCTCGACTTACGGGACACCCTGTATATACATATACATATACATATACATAACAAAACACCAATTTTATCTTAAATCTTTTATAGTCTATCCATTTAATAGCTTGATTTTGTATATCTTAATAAATAAAATAAAATGACGTGAGATCCAGCAAATACTTTGTCGCGTGACAGAATAATTATTTTTATATACAAATATCTCAGTGGATACATATTTCATATGCTATATTAAACATAACTTTAATAATATTTGGCAGTAAAATAATGGGATGTTTATATGAATATACATGACATACGTAAAAATTTATAAAGAGAAAATGTCATATGCGCGAGAATACGATAAATTCATTATGTTGATTACGATACTTATTGCGTGAATATATTGCTTCGGAAATTATTGTCTCTTTTGGATCTCACGTCATTCATTCTGTATATCTCACTTGATGTCTAGCTGAGGTGAGATCAAATACCTGATGTTCGCGGTTCGCGATTCGCGATTCGGATTGTATTAAAAATTGTTTATCTATTCATTGATTTATTGATTGATTCATCGATTAATTTTTAAATTTCGGTTGTTTCGTATTTCTACATTTCATATATAGTATTCAAATTAAAATATTGCAATTGAGATATAATTGCGACGATTTCGATTAGAAATTAGAATGCGGATAATATAAAATTTTTTTCACACCTGCACGGAAAGTTCAACTTTCCCTCCCTGTAGAGCGGGACGAAAGTGGCCAATTTTACGCGAGCGGGAGGGAAAGTATTATTCCTTCCCGCCGGGAGGAAATAAATACTTTTCCTCCCTTTAAGCGGAGAGGGAAAGTAAAATAACAGGTCTAACTCTGTTTACGCGCGCGTCTAGCTCTATTCTGCAACTTTAATGACAATATTGTTATTGTTACAAGGTACACGGAGAAAATTTTATATTAATTTATAATACATTTTTACATTATATCTTACTATGTTTTGTATAATCGGTGGACCATCATGCCATTATGGAATAAATTACAGTACTACATAGTAAAACTTGAAACTAACACGTACGTAATATGTTTTATTATTTTCCATAGTAAAAATTCGTAGGTGCAAAGTTGTAATTTGTATTGTGTATTATTGTAAAATGTTATAATGTAAAACCTCAATTTTTACAATGTAGACAACGTATTTTTTATTTTTTATCATAGTATTTTTTATTTTTTTTAATAGGATTTTTTATTCTTTTATTACTTTTTTTTCCGGATCCTTTTCTTTTTCTACCTTCTAATTTTATTTTTAATTAGTAACATTTTGTTATTTTTAACAATCAAAATAAATAATACAATTTTACTTAATGTAATACAAATTTATTAATAATAAGTACAAAATGATACAAATAAGAAAGTACAATAGTAGTATAAACTAGGTATTCAATAATACATTTATAATAATAGAAAAAAAGCGTATTATATAATGTAAAATAATAATCCACTCAAGTAAAAACCATGCAAGATTGAAAGAAGTGAAATTTATACACACCAAATTTTCATTTCTCTTATATCCAAAGTTTTGGTATATATTTGTTACCATTAGAAGATTTAATTTGGCATGTAATTATTACTGTATGTGAAAGTATTTGTTGCAATTGAATACAATCTTTGTGAAAATCTTGACTATCAATTATTTCATAAGCTTCATAATGTTCATCGAGATAACACGAATTTAAATTTTCTGTTAATATTAATATATTCTCATTTGATTGCCAAATTAAATCTGTTACTTTGTGAAAGATAGGTCCATTTTCTGATGGAATCATAAGGATTGTATTGCGCTCTATGTTACAGTTACCTCGTCTAATCCATTTTAAAGTCTGAACACTTGAATCAATATTGTGTGATAAATGTGAAATATTCGCAACACTATTAGTTTGCTTTGAACTTATCTCGTACGGTGCACATGCTACATTTTTTGTTAATAATCGATGACTTAATTTTAATTGATGTCGCAATGCTACAGTGTAACAAATATTAACTCTACTAATAGCAGAATGTGCAATAATTTTACCTTCTCGATGTTTGCTCTCAAAACGCATACAACAATATTCCATAACGGACCGAATAGTCTCATTCTTTCTGGATAATGTATAAGAATATGATGTTTAAATTTCAAATTTTCTGAAAATAATTCAACGCGTAACTGCAAATATTCTTCTATTTCTGCAGATAATAAATCATGTTCATTAACATGAATTACTGTAGCAGTAACAATACAAGTAATTCGTTTTAGCACAAGGTATAGATTCCAATATTTGTTTCCTCTATCTATCAAATGACCAATTATAAGTCCTAAATAGTTTACAAAGGTAAGCATTTCAGCGGCTGACATTTGAAGGCATTTATTTTTCAAATGGATCGGACTAATTTCGACTGGTTTATTTTTTTCGTTTTTATCAAAAGGAAAGCTTTGAATTAAAATATTTAATTCCGTCAAAGTAAATTTCTTTTCAATAGTAATAAAATGATTTATAAGAAGTGCACAATCATATGGAATTATTCCTTCTAAAACATCGTGTTGTACATCAACGCTCATATTTTGAAATAATCGTAACCTGGCACAGAACTGAAAATACACGATTCCTTTACTCCGCTTTTAGAAATATCACATTGTTTTACATGTATATTGTGAGTTTCATTATCTCTCAGTTTACAATCACGTTCATGCAATACTTTTTTAATATTATCATGATGCGTTAAACAAAATCTACGGAAGTAATTCGCGCAAAAAGACTCAGTAAAACCAAGAATGCTATGTAGACCTAAGTTGTCTCCAAGAATAAGTTCAAGAGAAAAATAAACTCGAATAGGTTGTCCATTGTGGTAAATTTCTATACCTTGTTGTTGTAACATGGAAAGCTCATCAATAGCTTTGTAAAAAATCGATTTATTAGTAAAAGCTTCTCTATCCAATGTATTGAATAAAAGAAAAAGAAAAATATTGTCTAATTTTGAACGAAGCTCCGGAGGTAGGCAAAGCACACTTATGTATACAGCGCCACATTTGGCTACACCTTTGTGGCTACCCAAAGGGTTATTAGATTCATAATCATCGAAATACATACCTACAGGAAATACAATTTTGTCACCAAATAAAATTTTCTTATTTTTCCAAAGAGATCCTTGCATGAAATTGTACTTTATTTTATTACCATCGTCTTCAAGTTTTTTGATGTAATTAAGTGTACGAGAGAAAATGTCAGGAAGTTCGAAAAAAAGCTTTCAAAACTTTTGAAATTGGAATAAACTGAACAAATACTGGAATAGTTTGATAAATTACAGTGTCATTTTGCAACTGAAACTCTTTTCGTTCTCCAATTTTGCAAGTTTTAGGTGGTATAAATGTATTAGTCTTTTCAAATTCATTAAAACATCGTCGTTCAGTTTCATATTTCTCTACAGACGTAGTAAATTGTTTAACAGTATTCAGTATAAATTGAAACTTTTCTGATGAAACATTTTCTGATTGCAATTGTTGTTGAAGATAATTTTGTATAATGCCAAGTGAAAATTTAAATAATTTTGAAAAATGTGTTATTATTTGTATAACTTTTATTCGTGGAATTTCGGACATATCGTATAATCTTGAAAAAAATGTTAATAATTCCAATTCGTACGATTTTATATTCTCTGGAAGATTAGTTAATGCAGACTGTTCATTTGAAAAGTTCATCATTGTTGAACCTGGTTGATTTGATATTTCCATAGTAATATCATTAGATAGTTCATTACATTGTTCATTTAAAAATTCACTTAGAGCAATGTTCACCTGTTCTTCATCTGTTGCAATTTGGTTGCAATAATTTGTGCTATTTGTGTCATCAGAAACGTTCAACTTTACATTGGATAGAGAATTGCCAGTACTAAAGTCGCGATTTTGAGAAACTGATTTTACCTTTGATTTTACCTTCCGAGAATTTGGAGTCTTTTCTGGCGAATGAATATTATAACGATGTCTTTTAAAAGATCTAAATATCGAATAAGCTCTTGAACAAGATTTTTCTGCGCACCGAAAAACTTTTTCTTTTGAATGAACCAACTGAATGTGTTGTATTAATTCGGAATTTTGCGTAAAATCACATTTACAGAAAAAGCAAAGCATTTTGACTAAAACCGTTTAAGATTAAAAAAATCAAAATTAAAGAAATTTTCAAGTTTTCAAAATTAAAAAAATATATACATTATTACATACTGGTACATATTATTGTGTACTAATAACTTCGCAAATTTCACCTATAATTGCTCGCAAACCTATTGGAACAGTATCCCCGCGGTTTCTAATTTCGTGATAACCTTGTTGAAGAAACATCCACAAAGAATACGCATTTGGTGGATATTCGCAGTCAAGAGCAAAACATATCTTGAACGCAAAATCTATCGCACGTAGACACGAACCTGTGTTTGAAACAGTGTAAATTCTATTATTTAAAATTATATATGACGCTGTGTTTCCAAGAATAGGTCCAACAATAACAGGAACTGGCTGTTGAGCGATAATACTTCCAACTCTAAGTGTAGTTGCATTCAATATAGTTTCCAAGGTACCAGCAGACTGTTAATAAAAAAAATATAAAAATATTAATTATCTTAAAATAAAAATAAAAATAATAAATAAATTAGATAGGACAGTATAAATAAATAATATTGTTGCGCCTGTGCATCTCCCGTGGTGTGATTGTCATGAAGCGCAAGACAGAAGATCGCGGCCCTTAGCAACCATTATTGTTATTGCCGGGATCTCGTAACGGCGAGTACAAATGTCAGCGTTCCGAGATTCCGGCAACAACAACAACGGCTGCTAAAAGCCGCGATCTTCTGTCTCGCGCTTCATGACGATCACACCACGCACGGGAGATGAACGGGCGCAACAATATAATGATAATGATTGTAATCGAATACTTACGTTTTCTCTTTCACGTTTAATCACAGCAATACGTAAACACAGCAATGTCAGCAATAAACACTTTTATAACGAAGCTTAGGAAGCTTTGGACCGAACAGTTGTCAAACTGCACCAATCACTCTGTGTTTATAACTGGGCCAATGCAATGTACAGACTACAGCTACAGCCGTCCGCGTAAGCCGCATATGAGTACGCTTCTGACTTCGGTTGCGATTTACGATTGTTTTTCAGAATCGTGCAAGCACCAAGCCAGAGAGAAACCTGAGAGCGGCCATCCCTTTGTTCTTGCGGTGGATGCATTTTCCGACGCGCCGCCTGAAGAAGTGCGACCTAAACTACGCTCGTCACGGTCGGTAACGCTACATGGGTGCGTATCCGTGCTATGGTTGGTGTCCAAACTACTGAAAATCGATAAGGTGAATGAGTCAGACAAGGACCGACAAACAATCGCTCCGTCCTTGTCTCACGTATCACGTTACGGTAGGCGAGCTAGCAGCGGCGAAGCCGAAATTTCCTTTTACCCGTCTCGCTCAGTCTTGCTTCTCTTACGCGCTGCGTTCCGTTCAACTTCAAAAATCAATATCTCTGGTTATATTTGTCGTAGAGAAATCTTTAAAAAAGCATTTTAAAGCTAAGGAGACAATCTTTTTGAAAAAAATAGTTTAAGCTACAATAAATTGCAAATTCCAATTATTATAAGCAATTAAAATGTTTAATTAATTTTTTTTACTGAAAAGTGCATTTTTAAAAAATGTTTAAATAATGCTATCTTATTCTCTACTTTATTCTGAAAGTACGCATATTTATTTTATGAAGAAACGATGGATTCTATCTTTTTATATCATTTTAATGACTGAGATGCCGCGCCGTGCTTGCGTCTCTGGCTCGATCAAGTGGCACATCGATTTCTCCGGAAATCTCTCGTATGTATACATACAGCTTATGAATAACATAATATATAATGTTCAATATAATCAAAATTATACAAATCACATTTTTGTTATGAATATTACATTTTAATAATTGTGTAGTATTCTGGTAAAGTAAAGTGTTTTGTTTTACTGTACTGTATAATTTAATCGTTAATTTTCTTTTCTGTTTTGAATTACCGGGATTTTCTGTAACGAATGTTATGCTCCAATTTTTCTTATCGGAAAATTTATAAAGTTATATAAAGTGCAGTATAAATTGCAATATTTTGGTGAACTTCACGCAGAAGATGAAAAAATATAATAGCGTGGTCACTTAGAGACTTGTAGAACGCCAAAAGTCAGGGTCTAATAGGAAATTTCCGATAAGAAAATTTATAGCACAATATCCATTGCAGAAAATTCCAGCAGTTCAAAACGGAAAAAAAATTAACGATCAAATTATACATTGCAGTAACAAAATTTACTTTATTATCAGAAATAATGCACAATTTTTAAAATGTAATATTCATAACAAAAATGTAATTTGTATAATTTTAATTATATTCAAATTATAAATTATGTTATTACATTATATATATTATGTCATTCATACTGTACATTTTTTCTACAAGAGATTTCCGAAGAAATCGATGTGCCCTGCTATTGATTGAGCCAGAGCCACGAGCACAGTGCGGTACAACGCGGTGCCTCAGTCATTAAAATTATATAAAAAATAGAATCTATCATTTCTTCATAAAATAAAAAATATGTATATACTATCAGAATGAAATAAAGAATAAGGTAGCATTATTTAAAAAAATTTTTAAATGTATTTTTTAATGAAAAAATTAATTAAACATTTTAATTGCTTATAACAATTGGAATTTGTAATTTCTTGTAACTTGAAACTATTTCTTTTGAAAAGATAGTCTCCTTAGCTTTAAATCCTTAGCTTAATTTTTTAAAGGTCTCTCTACGACAAGTATAACCAGATATTAATTTTTGAAGTTGACTTCTTCATTTTTCACAAAAATTTTATTGTTTATAATTTTTGCAAAAAAATATTTCGGACGAATAAAAAATATGTATCCTGCTTATTTTATGTATATTTCATGTAAATAAAGTTGCACAATTAATTTAAAAAATACGAGGTCATTTCTCGTTCGATTTGACGTGGAATTGTCCATATGCAGTATAATAAATTAATATAATATAGTATATAAAAAATGTATTTTTTTAAGGATATAGTAAGATAAGGGGGGATCTATAGCGGCCCCCAAACAAAATTAATTTGTATTAGGGACAACTTGAAGGTTTAATAATTGATAACATTATCTGTGGAGAATTCCATATTTAGCTCTTTCTTGCCTCATTGCCGGAATATCATTAAAAAACGTATTTTTTATATTTTTTTTTTCTGTCCCTATTATAGATATCAAGTATCATAAATCATTTTAAGGCATTATGAAACACGTTTTTCTTTAGAATTTTTCACGCCAAAACTCGACTTGCAGAATCGTTTAAAATATTCAAGAAATTTTTTCGCACGCTCCTTAAGAGGAGAATCCTTGGAAAAAATTTAGAAAATGTATATGTTACATAAAAGACTAAATTCCAAATTTTTTTCACTTTTTCAAACGGCATTATATTTAAAACAAATTATTTCTCTTTTATTGTTCCGTAATAATAAAGTAAAATCAATAAATACATTGATTTATTTAACTACAATAATATTGTTTTAATTTACTTCAATATTTGTATTATATCAATGATAAAGATAATAGCTGTCATCTAAGCAGTTCCCAAGTTGATAATTCACAAACCAATTAGCTAATTGTTTAATTATGTAAGTAAAGGACAAAGAAATCTCAAGGGCTTATAAGTGAATGATTGTATATAAATCTTATATTCTTAACGTAAACATAAAATTGTGATTTATAATAAGTATGTAAATAATCATTCACTTATAAGCCCTTGAGATTTCTTTGTCCTTTACTTACATAATTAAACAATTAGCTAATTGGTTTGTGAATTATCAACTTGGAAAACTGCTTAGATGACAGCTGTTATCTTTATCATTGATATAATACAAATATTGAAGTAAATTAAAACAATATTATTGTAGTTAAATAAATCAATGTATTTATTGATTTTACTTTATTATTACGGAACAATAAAAGAGAAATAATTTGTTTTAAATATAATGCCGTTTGAAAAGTGAAAAAAATTTGGAATTTAGTCTTTTATGTAACATATACATTTTCTAAATTTTTTCCAAGGATTCTCCTCTTAAGGAGCGTGCGAAAAAATTTCTTGAATATTTTAAACGATTCTGCAAGTCGAGTTTTGGCGTGAAAAATTCTAAAGAAAAACGTGTTTCATAATGCCTTTAAAATGATTTATGATACTTGATACCTATAATAGGGACAGAAAAAAAATATAAAAAATACGTTTTTTAATGATATTCCGGCAATGAGGCAAGAAAGAGCTAAATATGGAATTCTCCACAGATAATGTTATCAATTATTAAACCTTCAAGTTGTCCCTAATACAAATTAATTTTGTTTGGGGGCCGCTATAGATCCCCCCTTATCTTACTATATCCTTAAAAAATACATTTTTTATATACTATATTATATTAATTTATTATACTGCATATGGACAATTCCACGTCAAATCGAACGAGAAATGACCTCGTATTTTTTAAATTGATTGTGCAACTTTATTTACATGAAATATACATAAAATAAGCAGATACATATTTTTTATTCGTCCGAAATATTTTTTTGCAAAAATTATAAACAATAAAATTTTTGTGAAAAAATGAAGAAGTCAACTTCAAAAATTAATATCTGGTTATACTTGTCGTAGAGAGACCTTTAAAAAATTAAGCTAAGGATTTAAAGCTAAGGAGACTATCTTTTCGAAAGAAATAGTTTTCAAGTTACAAGAAATTACAAATTCCAATTGTTATAAGCAATTAAAATGTTTAATTAATTTTTTCATTAAAAAATACATTTAAAATTTTTTTAAATAATGCTACCTTATTCTTTATTTCATTCTGATAGTATATACATATTTTTTATTTTATGAAGAAATGATAGATTCTATTTTTTATATAATTTTAATGACTGAGGCACCGCGTTGTACCGCACTGTGCTCGTGGCTCTGGCTCAATCAATAGCAGGGCACATCGATTTCTTCGGAAATCTCTTGTAGAAAAAATGTACAGTATGAATGACATAATATATATAATGTAATAACATAATTTATAATTTGAATATAATTAAAATTATACAAATTACATTTTTGTTATGAATATTACATTTTAAAAATTGTGCATTATTTCTGATAATAAAGTAAATTTTGTTACTGCAATGTATAATTTGATCGTTAATTTTTTTTTCCGTTTTGAACTGCTGGAATTTTCTGCAATGGATATTGTGCTATAAATTTTCTTATCGGAAATTTCCTATTAGACCCTGACTTTTGGCGTTCTACAAGTCTCTAAGTGACCACGCTATTATATTTTTTCATCTTCTGCGTGGAGTTCACCAAATATTGCAATTTATACTGCACTTTATATAACTTTATAAATTTTCCGATAAGAAAAATTGGAGCATAACATTCGTTACAGAAAATCCCGGTAATTCAAACAGAAAAGAAAATAACGATTAAATTATACAGTACAGTAAAACAAAACACTTTACTTTACCAGAATACTACACAATTATTAAAATGTAATATTCATAACAAAAATGTGATTTGTATAATTTTGATTATATTGAACATTATATATTATGTTATTCATAAGCTGTATGTATACATACGAGAGATTTCCGGAGAAATCGATGTGCCACTTGATCGAGCCAGAGACGCAAGCACGGCGCGGCATCTCAGTCATTAAAATGATATAAAAAGATAGAATCCATCGTTTCTTCATAAAATAATATGCGTACTTTCAGAATAAAGTAGAGAATAAGATAGCATTATTTAAACATTTTTAAAAATGCACTTTTCAGTAAAAAAAATTAATTAAACATTTTAATTGCTTATAATAATTGGAATTTGCAATTTATTGTAGCTTAAACTATTTTTTTCAAAAAGATTGTCTCCTTAGCTTTAAAATGCTTTTTTAAAGATTTCTCTACGACAAATATAACCAGAGATATTGATTTTTGAAGTTGAACGGAACGCAGCGCGTAAGAGAAGCAAGACTGAGCGAGACGGGTAAAAGGAAATTTCGGCTTCGCCGCTGCTAGCTCGCCTACCGTAACGTGATACGTGAGACAAGGACGGAGCGATTGTTTGTCGGTCCTTGTCTGACTCATTCACCTTATCGATTTTCAGTAGTTTGGACACCAACCATAGCACGGATACGCACCCATGTAGCGTTACCGACCGTGACGAGCGTAGTTTAGTCGCACTTCTTCAGGCGGCGCGTCGGAAGAAATGCATCCACCGCAAGAACAAAGGGATGGCCGCTCTCAGGTTTCTCTCTGACCAAGCACGCCGTGCGCGCCTTCTTCTTGCGTACGTGCGGTGTCTCTCATTGGCCCATCCGCGGGTACATGCAGGCCTTCTCATTGGCTGGGGAGCATAGCGTGGAGCCGCGGAAAATTTCTTACACTAATTTGAACTGTTTACTTGAGTTCAATATAATTTTTACTATGGTAAACTCTACTTTTCATCATATAGATAAAGTAATTTCATTGGCTGCGGAGCATAGCGTGGAGTCGCGGAAAATTTCTTACACTAATTTGAACTGTTTACTTGAGTTCGATGTCATTTTACTATGGCAACTCTACTTTTTATCATATAGATAAAGTAATTTTGGCGAAACCGGCGCTCAAGCTATATTCTAAAGTGGAAAGAGTTAATTTTTACTATGGTTTGCAGTAATAATTTATTCGGTATATATTTCTTACTGTTCTTTACAATACTAAATGTTATCCAGCAAGTTTTTGCTATTGCAACATGAAAATTTTTACTACGGCAAAGTGTAAAAATTGCGTGG